>JAWWEQ010000055.1:1681049-1769747 GCA_035583055.1 Torymus tubicola | reverse complement strand
ATATATTGTTGAAAATAGCAGTGCTAATTAATACGTGATTTGATTTGTTAATTGTATTACTTTCAATTGAGCAACTTAACATCAGCTTCTTGTAGTACCAAAACTATATTTTTGTAAATTATACAGTACAAGAAAGAATTATGACTTATAATTTTAAAAAACACAGGATAAAACTCTTTTAAGTTTCACAACTCATCAAAACCATCATCTTATAACAATCAAAAATCTTCCAACCTATAAAATCACAAAAAACACAACACAATCCCCCCCGTAAGTATCCCAACGAGGTTCCTCCTAAAACTTTCTCCATCCACCTTGTGTCTGGGCGACTCCAACAAACTGATTTGCAACAGTGCTTCCACCAATCCACATGCATACAACTGTCTACCATCGCGCGTACTAAAACTCAGTCCTGCACGGAGAGAGAAGCCCATGTAGCTAATTGCCCGTCGCGCCCTACTCCTCGCTCGTAATTACCGTCCGTATAATTATGGCCTCACGCGCGCGTGTACTCCAGACATCGTAGAACGTCCTAATCTCGGTTGGTAGGTACATGCCATCGCCGTTGTTGCCGTCGTCGTAGTCGTAGTCCTGTTCTATATCGTAGCTTTGGGGAGATCAAGTCCCATGAATGTTTCGCCGAATGTCGCGGAGGAAGTGGATTCCTGTGAGAAATGTGGCGCACGACGCAGTGGGATTAATACGCTAGCGAGCGAACGACGTTGTGTCAGTGAACGCGACACGAACTTTTTACATTTATATATAAAAAGTTCGTATATATTTTTTAGTGTTGAAAACGCGAATATATAATGGTAATTACTTTTGTAGCGCGAATTTTCAAGAAGTTTATAATTAATAATCTTTTCTTGAAAAGTGTTTTTATAATGACATTCGAACTAGTTTATATTATAATCACGCAACTATTTCAAAGTTATAGGAACAACATAAGTAGAATAAAGAAATACGTTATAGTCGTGTAATAAGTATACGCGAAAAGTATGCCGACGATACACACCGCAAGTTCTTATATGTACATAGAGTTTCAAGTATGTGTTATATATCCTACGTGCGCGCGATCATCGACGACGAGGAAAGTTATTATTATTGCGAAACACCGCGAGACTGACTTACTTCCTGTGCGCCACCTTCGTCGAAGGTAAATCGATATCAAGAAATATTTTTAAAAATTCAGAAATAAAATCGCAGTCAATCGCCAAACACACGGTTGACCTTCCTATGATCCAATGTATATACATATAATTCAATTCGTGCGCAGTGAAATTATGCCTAGAAAAAATAGTTTACCCGCGCACTTATTCACTTCCATTTCAAGATCGTTATAAAGAATCCTCGTGTGTAGCAGGGTTAAAATTAAGCTTCGTCATTTACTCGGCAAGTCAAAAGCTGATAATTTACATCCGCGAAAGTTGTAATTCGCTCAAACTGCAGCAAGTTTAATCGCATTTCTTACTTATAAGTCACGAACGATATACTATATATGTATATATATATATATATATATATATATATATAAATACACTATTCGTGCGAGCTCATAACAACATAGCAGCTTCTCTTGCATATATACATACATATAGATCCTATATAAAAAATTCAAAGCTCGCTCTTGAAAGAGGTACTATTACGTGCGTCGACTTTCCGTCGCCCCACGCATCATCCATCCGACCTTCCAAACCCTTCGCTTACGCAACCCAACAATGATCAGCATAAGTCCCATTCTACCCATCTATCTCCCACCTCTCTTGAAATATATACCTATGCAAATGTATACGTATATCACACCCAAGGTGGTATTATACACAGGGAGAGAGAGAGAGCCAAGCACTTTCCCTAGCTTGATGCATTTCTCTATACCTACTTCGAATGCCGGGAAGCACTTGACACCCCATTAAAGATTCAACGTAGAGAGAGAGAGAGCCATCGCCACTGCTACTGCTGCTGCAGCAGCGCATGGCGTAATATAGTAATGGCTTGCGTTGTGCGGAGAGAGAACGCTTTGCGCAATCGCGAGAATATAGACATATGGTATAGTGGTACGGCGTTCGCGCGCGCGCGCGCTGTACTCTCCTCCTCCTGCTGCTACTGCTGCTATACTGCGGGCATTCCCCCTCCTTTGCTGACGCGCTCTGTTCGTACATCGCACTCGTGTGCGCGCGCAGGTGCATGTGCACTGGCCGATGAATGGGGAAAATTGAACGTTTCATTAAGCATCCAGTAAGTGAGTGTGGCTGGTGATATGGTGTCGGATACGGATGGTCTTATTGTTTATAAATATATATATATGTTTTTTTTTAGTAAAGCATGTGGATGTGTTGTGGCGAGGATGTGTTGAGGTTGATATTTAGGATGATGTGGATTAGGAGGGAGACACGGTAGAGTATGAATGTGAAGGCTGAGTATAATGTTTGGGTTGAGACTTATGGAAGTAATGCTGGCTTTAATTATATACCGAGATGTTGTTTTAAGGTAACAGATTAACTCTAGGTGCGGTATTGTATTTGAGATTTAAGAGGATTTGGATCGAAATTTTATATGGGGATTTGATGCAAGAAGGATTTAGTGAGAGAAGCAAAGTTTTTTTTAAAAAAGATAGGAATAGAAAAGAGAAAAATACTATTTTAGATGCTAGAACTGTAATTGTATAGCAATAGTCTGGGTTTCCTGAGAAAGGTAGCAGAGTCTAAGTGATGTGAATTTAACGTTTTACTAAAAGAGAAAAGAATTATTTCCTTAACAGGTTAGTATTTTAATTGGATTATTGCTTTTTAAATTACAGTTAAAGTTAGAGATTCCAGAGATTCGTGATTTTATAAATTATAAATTGTTGCAACTTTGAAGAGAGCATTATTTTTGAGTCCTGAAAATAGCAACGGCAACTCGTTATTTTCAGTTTTGTTACATCCTTTATTACGTAGTATGAAACATGTTTGTAACTGTAATGGTTTAGTCTTCAAATAGAAATCTGTCTATTACATTAAAAATATTTTTAACAGAAAGTATTTTAATCCTGATAAGAAAAACAAACTTTCAAATACACATGTGCAGATTCGGAGACATTTATTACATATACATACATAGACGCACACTTAGACAGAAAAAGGAAGTCACTATAAGGACTCACTCGTACTTGAAAACTAAGTGTATTATATTTTGTAACTACGCAAAATAATATAAATTTCTGTAAAAGAATAAAGTACACATAACTCGAAATTTCCAAAAACCATTCCGGTCCATTATTCCATTCTCATTCCTTAGATCAATATTTTAACGAGTTTAACGAGTCACTCAATCGAATAATTATGAAAAAAAGTAATTAATTAATAGTATATTATTAACAAATTTTCACGAAACATTCAAATCTAGCGGCACTCGATTCGCAGCTGCCGGAGCGCGTCGCAGCTAGTACGCCGTGACTGACGAATGGCATTTGGGAAATTGGCCGGAGGTGTGCCAATCTCGGCGGCGAATCGCCATTAATTCACCGGCAATTTTAGCGTATATAGAAGCGCGCTCACTCGTGCAAGTACGCAATAATGCATTAAACAGATGCGTATATACGCGAAACAAGCGCCATTGAAATGGTGTGAACATGCGTCACATAATACGATTGCGTTCATTTGGCATTGCAAGAAGCCACGTATAGTTTGCATATAATAAAAAGACTTTATATCGAAGCGCAAATTGAACGTGAATATTTCATCATATTTTGGAGTTTCGTTTCCTTTGACTTTTATCAATGAACACAATCTAAACTAATGTATAAACATAAAGACGATTTTTATATACAGCGCATGTAATCTCATCTAACTCTGTTGGACACGGAAGACGAACAGCACGTTACTTTTAAAAATTCAATTTCGAGATTTCCTAGCGCAGCTGCTGCAACAGCTTCTAGTTTCATTTCACTCGCTCGTCACAGTTTACACAGACACACGAAGATAGCAGCTTTCGTTATATACAGGTTCTCGCAGATATAAGCGCAGAAAAATGAAAGGACGAACAAACGAGTGTATAACGTAAATTCACTTTTGACTGTAGATGCGTCCTAATATTCGACAAATCGTACGACTACATATACTGTCTTATCAAAGGAGAGAGCAAAAGATGACGGATCGCTATACGAGGAGCTAATTCGTAAGACCGATCGTGGAACTCGTGACGTAGTCGCACGACGAGAGAGTGTATAAAAGGCTGTGTGCGAACGTAAGGGATGAGAGAAAGTAGGTTGGGCCAAGAGAGACGATGGTATAGCCAAGTGCGAGTGTACCCGTTGTGTGACGACAGAAGCTGAGAGAGCGTGACCGACGTGTATCTACATATATATACGTAGGGTGATTTCACGCCGAGCGGTGAAAGAGAAAAGTGTGTGAAAGGATTGGGTAGGACGCGTTTTTGGAATACGTTGATTAGGTATATCTAGTTCACAATGTCGTTTAGAGAGGATTATAAAGAAGAATTCTGGCAGGAGGGGATATCGTGGATTGTATGGAAAGGGATTTTTAAAATTAATAAGGCGCTAGGGTGGCCCCGTTTCGAGTAGTTTACTGGATTTCTAACAACACTGTGATAAATATAACAGCTGTCTAACAATAAATGTCTCCGATCATATATATATACGTATGGTTGAAAATCTCCTTTAACATGTGAATTTTGTTATCACAAAAACAAAGTGTGGTCAATCGATACAAGATTTTGCATACATAATTTTCCGTGGACATATTAATTTCATACAACTACTTTGCATTTAGATAACAACTATCTCAATATACCAACAAACTTGAAGAGAAATAGATTAGACGTCCTGTCTGACTAAACTCGTACTTCATCTACTTCAATGTACATATATACATCAAATGCAATACCTTCTACTTGAAAATTGCATGTGTATAAATTCGATAAACTGCAATATTTAACAAACAAACATTTTCACTATTATCATTTCTAATGACCTTGCGAACGTCTACTATGAATCCATATCGCTTACATCATATACCACTAATCTATACACATACACGACCTCAAATCTTGCCAATGCAAGCGTGTAATTGGCCCCTGTACACTGAACTCACCGCTTCAATGGTTCCCGCGGGGAGGTGGAGAAAATTTCCCGCGTATCACGAGAGAGACACCAAATTCCATAACGAATTCCCAGTTTATTATTGAACGGCAGAGGTGCGAGAACTTTTCGCGTACATACATTGCATATGCGATGATGATGATGATGTCGATGATGATGATGATGATGTGTCGAGCCGCAGCGGGAGGATATAATTAGAATCCGGTTATCGATTTCGTCGCCCGATGATATTGAAGCGCGCACGGACGCCCTAAGCTCGTTCCGAAGTTGCAAATTGATTTTGGTGAGAGAGCGAGAGAGATGGAGAGAGAGAGGGGGTTAGGTGACGTGTGATATTTTCCTGCAATAGGGTACGTTTTGAATTTTGTTGGAAATTCGAATGATATATTTTTTGACGGTGCAGATATAAGTGATTTGTTGTATGGTACCATGAGATATAAACGAGTTTTCAAATTTTAACATATGTGACTTTCTGAAGACATTATCTTACATTTTAATATTTAAAGGAATGGCATCGTCGATGAGTCGATTACACGTATTTTTAAAGTAGAAAAGAAAAAAAATATTTTCATTATGCAATTAACTTTCATATTAACACATTCTACAATCTCTATAGTTTCAAATCAATATTTCAAATCTTCTGAAAATGATATTTCAAGGGAATTTATAGATTAATCTAACATTTCGATGTAGAGCTACTTATATAGAAGATTTTAAATATGAATTCGAAACTTTGCAGGATGATATGGAGTATCATTGCGGAAGACGATAATATCTAAAATTGTTACATTCAAACACTGGTTGCATTTTTTTTCTTTTAATCAATTGAAAAGTGTTAAATTGGCTCAATCCACGCCCTAAATGAAAAATTATTAATATATTTCACTCATCGCTTCAATCTTTCAAATACACATATTAACTTGGGCAGTCAACTTTTAAACGATATCTTCCATACATTTCATAACTACCGAACCACTACCACATCGAGCCAGCAATTGCACCTATTATTCGCACTCGACTATCTTTCTCTCGCAGCACTTATTATACAACTTCGCGTAAACAAACGAATCACTTATCTGCATCTACATACGACCTTGCATCGCGAGGCCGCGCACAGGCGCAGCACGAATCATCGAATTTAGAAGCTCGTGTGCGCACCCCCGACTTGCAACCCAAACAAAGTCGCAATTATCTATTGCCTACGTTAACAAGAGTGATTAGAAAATTGACCTTTGATATCTTGCGTGGCAATGCCAACTGCGCAATCGCGCAAGTGTTTTGGTGTGCGGCCAATGCACAGGAAAACGTTATATACGTTTGAGAGGTAAAGCGAATTTGATTCGAAAGAATTTTTATTGGATTATTTGGTTCGAAATAAAATGGATTATGTTATAGGGACGTTGAAGAAGAAAAACTGGGTTGCTTTTTGGGAGTAAAAAAGAGTTTTTAGTTTTATTGATGAAAACCAATGAAACGTATGCATTTGGTATCTCTTATAGGTTTTATAGAAAAGCGTAAATTTGTCGAAATTGAGAAGTCAAAAGAAACGTTTGAAAAAAAACGTAAAACGAATTTAACCGTAAGTAACTTAAGGGTATTAAGTAAAGTATATAACAATTTTTCAGATTTGCATTTTTCGACATCCGAAGTTATATATCCTGATTATAAAAGTTTTATTAAGAAAATAAACAACACGTGTAACAGAATAATGAAGTATTTTAATATTTTAATCAGTATATTTTAACATCGAATATATTACATTAATAAAAGACTTTCTACCAGTGAGGATATTACATGGCTAAAGAGCCACTCTTGGTAATAATTGAATTTCCAAAGCCAATTATGAAACAAATGAATACGAGCGATATTTTATGCCACAATATTATTCAGAACTCTGAATGACGTTCATTTCGGTAGCAAATGAAATTCTACCCGGCCGGTTCACTAATAAAACGATCCCATTAAAATGCAGTCAATTCAATCGAAAAAAAAATCCAACTCGTTAAATTAAATTACAATACCAAAACGAGTACACTTCGCCTGTGGGCCAAATTCATCGATTCATTAATCAAATTTCTCCACGAATTACGAACACGTCAATAAAATTATACTCACGCACTCAAAGAAATCCTCATAAAAAAATAAACGCGTCACCATGTATGGATACACATGCAGAATAAACAGCATATTATTATATGGAGCGCGTCACTCATCGAAATTTACGTATATTGAAAGAGCTATTCTTAATTACCCCACCGACATGCGGCTAAATCCCGGCCTAAGGGAATATAAAAAAGAAAGTTTACGGTATATACGCGCGACGTGACTGGATATGTATGTGGCAGGTGGCGTATAGGCGCAATCGTTAAAATTGGAAAAAACTTTTCTACAGCGCATTCTCGACCCACCCAATAGGGCTGTTCAATGCTCCACAGGCAATCGATTCACGATTTCTCACGAGGCATGAGAGAGATACGCCTGCGAGAGCGATTTGACAAATCGCTAGTCTGCGGCTTTCGGATTCAGGAGTTGCTCTGTGGTCTACAGGGATGGTTGTTTATGTGACAGAGAGGCGCGGCCAGTGATAAATGGTTTGGTATAAAATTAAAGATTTTTTTTTCTTTTTAAAAGAAAATTGATTTTTCGCTAGTCGCTCGACTCCAGCTGAAATTCGTAGCAGCACATACTTGCAAACTATGTATATATACCGCCGAAAACAGAGAAAAAAGAAAAATACCGAACGTTCAATTGACCCAATTACCCATACGACAAAGAGATGCGCCGCCTATACTATTAGCTCGCCACGTTGAATTTGACCCGCGCAAATGCGAGAGTGAGATTCGCTCAGAAGCGATGTGACTACTATATATACACCGGATACGTCCGACTACTAAGTGCATATATATATACGAATAGGGCGCTTCCCTCGGTACGTCCGAATCGAGGCCGTGGCAGTTTGTCCAGTGGCGTGCTGGTCATTTGCATTTTCCCCGAGATTGCTTAATGACTTTTTAAACAGATGCGATAATTTTTCCGGGGGATTTGTATGTATACAGTTGTACGGTACGATAGATTTTCGGATCGCAGGAATTTGAATGATTGAGGAAATGTTTGGTTTGGGGCTCGTTTGTCTGATTAAAAGTGTATATATTACACGCTTGTATTATAGATATTTTCACTGTCTCGGTCGATTGGTTCTCGTTCACAGATCATCGTTCCGCAAAATTACCGTATTTTATAATAAAACTTTATAATTATATAGTTGCATCAAAAAGATTTTGCAAAATTTTTCAAAATTTAATTTCATTTGTTATTTGTCATATACATATAAGTATATATACCTACAGTACTTACATTATACGTAATCGAATCCCGACACCTAAATGAAAACAAAACAGTTTCAATTATATACTCGTAAGCGAAAATCGCCAAAAACTAACGATATGTAAATGAATATGAGATTACGCGCATTCTATATACGTTACGAATAAATAGAATCCAACCAATAGCTTGATATATACCTATATAAAAATTTCAAACAGGTCTCTGGGCAAACAACAATACACTGTGTGTGCGCGCGCGCGAAAGAGGCCATTTAAACTTTAAAAGCAGCTCAGAGCGCGCGCGCGCGCGCGCCATCTAAATGATTAAGCCAGTGCTGCGAGCGCGCGTATATACGAAGAGGGAGGAAAGGAACGAGAAATCTCATCGCCTATAATTATACAATTCGATAAGCCGCCGTTGCTGTCCGTGTCCGGCGCTAACCTACTTATATAGGAAAGCGGCAAGCAAGAGCGCGGGAAAATCGAGTCGCACTGGAGGGTTTCTCTCTCTCTCTCTCTCTTGCTCACTCGCTTGCTCGGCGTAATTCAACGGACCGATCGAGGATTAAGGCTTTATGTGAGGTAATAGAGAGAGGGAAAAAGGGAGAGAGAGAGAGTATAAGAAGCGATTTTGCACGTTGCGATGTTTTTGAATGGAATAATAAAGGGCTATGCCCAGCTCGGTGAAAACTTGCGTTATTCAATAACGTGAATGCGAGGAAAAAGCAGCTCACCACCCCCCGTTTTTTTGTTTAATGGTGAATGAAAAATGGCACGCGAATGTATTCGCTTGGTATGGCTATGAGTGAGAAATAGGTCGAAAGAGGATGAAAAAGCAGCGATACAGTCGAATATAAAAATGCGCGGAGGAAAACTGATTAGCAAGTGGTGGGTGACGAAGTTACTGATTGTTGTTTATGTTACTGGGGTAATTGGTTTGATAAATATTGTCGTCAATGTCCGTAGCATTGTTCAGAAGGTCAATTTAAGCAATCAATGCAGGGTACTTGTTAAATAAGCAATTAAATGTTTGTTGGATTTTGCGCAAATAAAAGAATATTCTAATGAGAGAAAAAAGAGTTTTATAATCGTATAAAATCGTCAAACGACAAAATAAAACAGCTATACGTAGTAAATTAAATGTTACGTGTGTGTCAATTGATTTTTGTTATAGATATGAAAGGAAAATATGGATCTATTTGTAAGGTTGTATAATGTGTACAAAGAAAAATAATACAATTTTAAACAGTAATTTGAAAAAAAAGACGTACAACGATGCGAGACACCAGTAAGATCTGGAAATCTTCGAATTCTTCTAATCAAGCAAGCGTTAACATGTTCCCGAAAAATACGGGTGGATATCGACGTTTGACGCTCCAAAGTTAAAAAAGGAGCATCTTATATGATATATGCCCTAGATGTATGTTTTAAGGAGCGCCCGGTAACAGAGCGAGAAGACTAAAGTGGGAAAGAAGGACAAATACATCTCTCATAATCATTCGATTATCGCTCCAACCTCAACTATCAATTTCACTATAGTTGGAAATCTAGATACATATCTTACAAAACTAATCTATAAATTCATCAATGTACTAATAAAACTAAAAAAAAAAACGAAAACTCCTGTAACCCTTATACATATCCAAATAATCATCCACTTCAACATCCACACTGCTCTTCTTCTAGCGTACGATCCACGCTACCTTTCCCTGTTTCACGCAAAAAAAAAAACGAGGCAAAGATAACCAGTAAATTCTTGACATGTACGAAGAGAAATCGGACGCTCGGAACACACAGTCTTCCAAAAAAAAAGAAAAAAACAGAAACGTCCATAGCCGCTCGGATCTATTTCACCCCCTCGCAATTTGAATAAAACGTCCTCTCTCAACGCGTATGTGTAAATCTCCGAAACCCACGGCAGTTATCCGCCACTTCTCGAAGACCAAATCTGTCTTTATATGGGTGTATGTTGGTGTAATGTCTATATGTACGCGCGTGGGTGTGGAATGGATGGAAAGAAAGGGAGAAAAGAAAACGAGAATAGATGGGGGTAGACCGCAATGCAAGCATTTATATATATATATATATATTGGCAACCGATGTATTAAAGAAGACAAGGTAGTGTATTCGAAATTGATCGATGGGCCAACTGAGAACATTCACTGTCGTTGGGGTGAATTTGTTTATCAAATATATCTCGACACCAATTCTTTCTGTATATATAGACATGCTGCACGTTGAGCTCGAATCTTCTGTGTATATACAAGTATATGTAAATATAAATTTCAATACTCCTTCTGAATATAAATCAAAACAATGCATTCAGCTTTCATCGAATTTCTTATATACATTCTATACATGTGATTTTTCTTTTTTATTGTATGTATTCAAAAGAAATCATGTATATACCATACTACGAGCGCGTGTTATGCACCTAAAGTGTTTACAACCAATATTACTAAACGAGAGAGAGAGAGATAAACATTCAACCCACAACTAGATTTTTAAGTAGGCCGCGCGCAATGGCACTTTAAAGTCCGCGCGTCTACGCGATAAACAAACTTCTGCGCTCGCGCAGAACTAAAATCCACGCCAACTCACTATATAACTCATACTACTACTACTGCCACTCCACTCGGCCTGATATTTCGAAAAATCTTGCGACCACGAGAATTACTCTATACCTCTGAAACCCCACACACCCACACATACACTTAATTCACACTCTCTACGAATAAACCGACTACACAGCATCACGACAACAATACACAATCTCTATTAAATACATCGAGAGACCAAAAAAAAAAACAGAAAAATTCCGCATATTATATACATCTATCCCACACCCTGCAAGCTATATATTGGAAGAACAGGGCGTGTAACGCAGGGTGTGCGAGAGTTCTACCTTACAACAAGGAGGAAGGGTGCCCGGCACGCGCGCGCCCTCTCCGAAACACGCACTGCGTAGAAAGCTCTCTCTCTCTCTCTCTCTCGCTCCCCTCCGTTGCGTTGCACACGCGGAGAGTAAAGTCACTAGGTCCGCGAGCGTGCGCGCGCGCGCGAAACTGGGTCACAATGCCACGCGCACGCGCCGTTTATTTCTGCGTTTTCGTATTTTTAATTTTGCGCGCTGCGCGCGTCAGTGTAAGGAAGAGGAGGGGCAAACGAGAGGGAGGGAGTGTGAGAGAGAGAGAGAGACTTGTGGGGCCGTTGACATCGACAGCGACGGATCGATCGAATTGAATTCGGGGGAAGAGGTGGCAGTGGTTGGGGCGTGTGTGTGTATATATATATATATATATATATATATGTATGTGTGTGTATGTGTATATATAAGTGTCTCCGATGCAGGAACAAGTTTTCTCGCGGTCTCTTTTTTTATTTTCATTATATATATATATATATATATATATACATACTGGGAGGTTGGTTGTGAGCAGAGATGTTTTTGAATTACGCGGACAACACACGGTGCGATTGCATATATTGTGTATATATAGCAATGTTAAAGTATGTATACAGTTTGAATAATGCAGCAACATATATGTATACATACGTTGCCACATAATACGTGCGCACATAATCGATCGTTCCTTATACGAATAATAATAACATGTAATACAAAATAATCACGTGTTACACACGCGAGGAAATACGTTAAAACAGCTGCTGACAACAACACCTTGTTCGATATATAGACAACCTCAACGTTTAACCGAAATGAAACCCTTAGACCTCTTCCCTTTTCCACCCAACCTCCTTCTCTCTCTTACACACCCTTTGCCCTCCACAAAGAGAGGAGGGCTATATGTTCCACTCTCCCAACCGAGAGGGATAAAAGAGAAAAAAAAATCACGCTTTCAGCAGGAAATCAGCCATAAATGACGCATCAGCTCCGCGCTACCGCATCGAGCTCTCGACCCGTTCGCATATATATATATATACACATACATATCACAGAGACTTATACTACCACCACACGAGTAGGTATATAGTCGCGCGAGTACACTATGCGCGTATAGCGCGCCTTGACCCTATAAATATATCGCGCGCGGTCCCGAGAACTGTATGAGCGCGCGCGGAATTTTACCAAACGCTCGCTCGCATACACACACACATACACAGATGAGGCTGTATAACTGAAGTGGCGCGCGATCAGCGAAATCGAAAGCATGCGAAAAGCCTTTAATAATCAAGTGCCCATTCACGCTGAAAGCGCTCTGCACTCTATGTGTGAGCGTGTGCCCCCTCGGATACTATGTATATGCAAGGGTCTAAGTGTGATCCTATATTTTTTTATATATATGTATGTATGAAGCTCTGTTTCCTAAGGTATATATATATATGTGTATGTGTGAAGGTATATAATACGCGTGAAGTTTTATCGCGAGAGTTTTGTGTGTGTGTGTGGATGTGTGTTAAAGTTTTAGATTGTATAATTAGGTTGGTTATTGGCTACGGCTTTGTATATATACGCTGCGGCGAGTTTCAATTCGCTGCACTGCGCTTTGTTTACGTAAACGCGTGTGAGCGAAAATGTCAGATTTTCTGATGTATATTGCTTATATCGTGACCTCGATGCTAATAAAAAAAAAATTTTTTTTTTTAAAGGCTAACCTTTTGAATGTGTTGTTGATTCCTTTTTATCCACAAAAATTTTAGCAAAAATCACAGAAAATTAAAAACATTTTCGTGAGATTCTTTTGGAATTAAAATTTGTTTAAGAAATGACAAAAAAAGAAAACCTTTATCTTAAATCTGAAGTTAAAAACGTCCTATATACAAAGTTTCAAAAAAGTAAATAGAAGTAGAGAAAAAACACTGGCGGTTGATTTTTACTCGTATATACTTTATCCGATACACATAAATTTGACCAGTTTTAAACCCGCCATATAAGTACAAATGTTTTTTCTGGATTTTCTATATATATAGAATAATATCAAACACCACATTGACCCGACAGGTTATAACGATTTTCAATGCAACGGCTACCTATCTATATGTATGATGGTATCAGACGCAGTAACGATGCACATATATAGCCTTTGTGAATGGACGCAACTCTCTTTCTCACTCTTCTCCCTCCCTCCCTCCTCCCACCCTGACCCGCGCGTCAGTATAATATGAGTCGTATGCGCGCGCGCACGAGGATCTCCTAGGTGCTCATTAAGTTTTCCCTGCGCTTCTTCCCAGCGCGTTCTGGGCCACCACCAGCAGGCAGCAACGATGCTGCCACTGCGGGAGAGAACCTCATTAAAGTTCGTCACTATAACGGCCCGGTGATTCCAACGATGTCATTAGGTATCCCTTTTCGACGTTCGAAACGAGTAATAGACGCGCGACGTATTACATTATAAGCTCGCGTACCTATGCGCGCACGACGCTTTTTGCACCTTTGGAGGACACGCGCGTGTTTTATAATTAATGTTAAATTCGTTTAAAAAATATGTTCATTCTTTTCTTTCTCTCTCACGTGAAATGTTAACTTTCAAGTATAATAGTTGTTATGTATGTGTAAAAATTCCTTGATAAACTATATAAAGTTGAAAAATATAAGTTTAAACGTACTATCTTATAAAAAATGCAGGGTGGATGGGATCAATTAATATAATAACTATAAAGTCATGAAAAAACATACATTTAACCTCGTCAATTTCCTTCCTAGCTAATATACATTTCATACTCAGCGGGTGATGCGATCGATTCCACGCGTTCGCGCGCGCGCACACATATATATACGTCAGCGAATATATATATATACACGAGCTGCCTAAAATCCAGCGACAGCGAAGGAAAATAAGCAACCGCGCGCGAGCGCGTAAACAAAGAGAGGAGGAGAAGAAGAGGCGAAGATTAAAGCGCGCGGGCTTGTTCCACGGAATCTAATCATTCTAAGTGCCTTCCCGTTCCGGTCCGCGCCAAAAACAAATCGATTACATCGAGACGCGACGCGTCTAACTATATGGCTTATATTACAACGCGTAAATTTTACAGGACGTCACGTATATGTGTTATACATATGTGTGAGTTACGAGATGGTTGTGCAACCTCGGTTATGGTAATATTATGTAGAGTATATGTACGGGAAATTAAAAATTTTAATGTAGAGTTGAGTGTGTATGTAAGGTTTGTCACGAGTGCGGGTATATATAAACATATTTCTCTCGACGCCACTGTAGGCAGAAATAGTCGGCGAATATATATATATGCGTGTGCAGAGAGCAAGAGCGACGAGATTAGCTGCTATAATAGAAGTCGCGAAAGAGAGAGAGAGAGAGGATGGTGATTTTGGAGAAGGTATGGACGAGTGGGGAGAGAGAGTGTGTTTAATGTTGGAACGCGGAAACGAACAGTGTATAAAGGGAAGAGAGAACGTGTGATTTTCCGAATGCAATACTGAGATTTTACGGTTGTATGTTATTATTGAGTGAAGTGCGCAGGGATATATAGATGCTTGATTAGGTGATTAAGATATTATTATCGGATTTTTTTTGGAAGGGGTTGAAACTTAAATAGTATTTTAGATTGGTATAAATGTTGATTTGATTGAAATAGTTGTAAACAAACCATAGCAGTTAGTCAATAATGTAGGTCTATTAAAACCTTGAATAGCGTAACGCGGTGGTTATGTTAATCTATATTTCACAGGTAATTACTTTTTTTAGTTCAATGCCGCGTGTAAAAAGTCTATGTAGTTTCTTTGTAAAGTTAAAAGCTCATTTTCAAGAGTTTAAATGCATGATTCGTGAACGTTGTCAATATTCGCTAATTTGTGCTTTGTGAAATTTATGCAGCAAAATAATACCGCAAAATTATTATTTGAAATGTACAGGAAACTCGTCTATATAGAGAAATTTTCGAATTCATTAGTTAACAATATAATATTACGTTACGCGTGAAAAAATCAAAACAAACATTTTATTTATTGTTTATTGTCGTTACTTTTGATATTTTTGTTTATTGCAATTTTTGGTGACAGAAAGTCGCAAAAATGCTAGAAATAATATATTTTATTTTATTTTTGAAACGATCTAAGTAAAAGATATTAGAATAATAAATAATATAAGTATAAATAAATGAAATAAAAATCGTTCGTTTCCCAAACGTCAAAACCATTTAAAGTTATTTGAATTTCTATCGCGTTATCAATTCCATCCCAGAATATATATAATGTTAGAATTTGTATATCTATTTATATATGTACTTATATGTCAAAGCACGCTGCCAATCGAGTATACCGGGATACGAGAACGTTTGCGGAATCGTCGTATTATTATTATCGAATAAGCTGTCTTTCACGTGTAAGCACGTACACGTCATTAATAATTCCAATTTACTATTAGATGAAAATAAAAACACACACGTCGTATAATAGAAATGATTTTGCTCTCTAATTTATCAAATCAGCAAAAACGTCGTTCAATCATAAATGTTTATCTCAATTCTGTTTGTATATAAGTGGCACAAGAATTAGTGGGACAAGAATTTTTTGTTCGTCAAAAAAAAAAAAACTGTGTGGAGTAATGTAACCGCGTCCCTGAACTTTTCTGTATATTGGCTCGGTGCCTTAAATTTTTGATTAGGTTTTTTCTTTTTTATTTAGGTCACCGTTCAAAGTAGCAGCCGAAGTAGCATGAAAATATCAGTATATTATAAGTAGATTGTGACGAGCAAAAGTTCGCGTGCACTCCGAAAGGCTTACGCACCTTTTTTGATTACTGACAATTTTCGTTACGTAAATTGAAATCCTCAACGATTAAATTTTCAAGAACATTATCGTCCAAAACTGTTTTTCCCCCCTAAGCTATATTTCGCATCGATTGCGTCTTGTTTATTTTTATCTTGCACGCGTTACACAGTAGCGTAAAGCACAAAATATGAATAAAAATATGTGCGTCAGCAAATATCTATACACACACTCTCTGGTACCCAGAAATCACACACCTATATACTTTTCCAGAACCGCGACATTCCACGAACACTCGACTTCCCCGAACGTTCCGAAACAATATCACTGTCACTGCCTCCCTCGAGCGACAAATGAACCTAACCTCAGGAAAAATGTAATACTAATATACATATAGAGTTGTTCTGTACTTACGAGGATGCGTCCAGTGGTGGTCTGTCCGGATATGAGTTCGCCGGCCCAGTCCTTGGCCTCTGTCATAAACGTCCCCTCGAACTCCTTGCCCTGCCGGGCGGCCTTCTGCTCCTTCTGCTTGGGGTCATTGGGGGCGAACTCGGGCTCCTTGCGGCAGCAGAGGAAGGCGAACGCCCGCCAGAGCAGGACGATGAGGAGGCCGGCGAGGAAGGCGAAGATGCTCGAGAGCACGAAGCACCACCACTTGCGCACCTTCAGGCAGTCGTCCACCGGCGGCGACTCGCTCGTCTCCTCGCACGTCATCTTCGCACTCCTCTACCTTGCCACCCCCTCGTTTTAGCAGCTGAGCCCGCCTCCGGCTGCGCCTGCGCCTCCTCCGCTTCCCTGGGCCCGCTGCTATCGCCGGGCCCGTACGTCGTCGTCGTTGCCCCAGCAGCAGCCGGCGCAGCCGACGCGGCCGCCCCCACGGCAATATTGCTAGGGCAGCCGCCGCTGATAATAACAGTGCCGCTGCGGCAACACCAGCACCAGCACCACCGCCACCACTTGTACCACCGTCACCGACAAGAACAACAACAACAACAACAACAACACCGCCGCGCGACTGAGTCTCTTCTCCCTGCAGCACCTCCTCGTCCACTTCCTCCTCCGCTACCTGACGTTTACGTAGCTGCTGCTGCCCAGGGGCCGCTGCTGCTAGCCGCCTCGTCTCGCACATTCACCGTCGCGTGGGGGTATGCCCGGCCGAGGACGTATCAATTGCTGCTGCTGCTGCTGCTGCTGCTACTCCTGATGAGGCCCGCGGCGCTGTACGCCTGGCACGCCGCAAAACGGCCAGGGTCGTCGTCGTCGTTGCCTCCTCGGCACCCTCGCTGCTGCCGTCGCTCTGTTGCTGCTTCTGCTGCCCGCCTGCTGTAGTGCCTGCACCGCCGCCGCGCCTGCTCCTCGTGCGCTTCATAATTGAGGCGCGAGGAAGGAGAGGGGGGGTGGCCGGCCGATGGCCGGGGGCTGCAGGAGGCCGCGAGGCGCCTGACGCAGGCTATACACGCGCCGAGAGAGCGCGCTCCTCCTCTGCCTCCGACCGCGTATCGCTGCGCTTAGACTCCTGCTGATAATCTTGCTGTTCCTGATGCGATGATGTTGTTGACGACGTGGCGTTACGACGACTCCCTCCCATACGGGCCTGCAGCCGCGCAGCAACTTTCCTTGTACATACGCGATCCTGCAGCGTTTTTATAGCTGATGTATACTACAACGTTAAATATATGTATATATATATATCTATATAGGTATCACTGGAGACGCGGGTGCGCACTTGTGGCCCAGCAGCACTGTATCTATATATATGTATATATATACATGCGCCGTGACCTATTCCGAATAGGTATATACATATACGTGTGGTGCGTACGTATATTATACATATATATATATGTATATACAAAGGTGTGTATTATACGTGTGTACGCAGTATTATGTGCGGTGGCAGACGACGGAAGAAAGAAAGAGAGAGAAAGAGGGAGAGATATGCGGGCTCTCTCGCTCGTTTTCTTCTTCCTCGTAACTACTCTCTCTCTCTCTCTCACTCCTCCCGCACCCTGTGTACCTCATATACGACAGCGCGCGCACTGAACCACATATTCGCCATTCAGGGCGGCAGGGGTTATCCTCTTAAAAACGGACGACGACCATGTATATATGTATATATAGACTAACATACACACACACGCACACGTATTATATATATACATATAATATAGATATCTATATAATTACATATATATGTATATATATGTATATAAATTACTAAATGGGCACACTCGCGACAACGACGATACTTGTTCGTTTCTTTTTTTTGTTTCACACACCTGCAGCCGTCTCACCAACGATATAATATACTCGCTCTCGCTCTCCACCTCCGCGCGACTCACTCGCCAGCTCCCGGGAGACTGGGAGACACGAGAGAGTCTGGTGCTACTGCTGCTGCTGCTACTACTGCTGCGCTATAATGCTGCGTGAGAGGAGGCCTCGACTCGGTTGCTTGCGCTGCCTCGTCGCTTATACCGCGCGCCCCTCAGAGTTATAAATGTGTATCTCTCTCGCTGCGTGTTCTTCTCTCTCTTTCTCTCTCTCTCTTTCTCTTTCGTTCTCTGGCACCTCGCGCACTACTACTATACTATCTTTCTCCCTCTCTCTCACGACGCGCGCGAGAACCTCGCATCACACCACGCACGCACGCACGCACGTATAGCACCGCGTACGTCGAGATGGTATTATAATAATAATAATAATAATAAGGAATGAGGAAAGAAGAGAGAGATTCACCACGAAAGCACAGAGCGCGCGAACTCTCGGAAAAGAGCAGCTGTGTACGTGTGTTTTATTATACTATATACTGCCTCGTTCTATATGTGTAGAGATAAGTAGTTATAACGCAACACACCTCGACGACGACGACGCGCGCGCACGAGGCACGCACCGCGACGACGACGGCGACGACGACGAAGAGTCGACGAGAGAGCTGCGCGCGTGCTCTCGTGCCGCGGTGTGTGCTGCTGCTGTTAGCTAGCTATGCTGCTGCTTCTGCTGCTGCCTGCTGCTGCTGCTGCTGCTGCTGCCGCCGTTGCTGCTGGTGCGCGCAGTGTTGTGCGCGCACGGCGACGCGACGGGGGCGGCAATCAATACCGCCGACAATGGACCGGGACCAATAAGCTCGCCGAGCTTTTCCTGACGTAGAAGCTATAGTGTAAGAGTGAGAGAGAGAGAGTACGCGCTCTCTCTCTCTCTCGGTAGTTCGCGTCTGCTCAGTTCGGACTCTATTTCCGTCTCTGTCGCGCTTGAAACTCGCTCACGGGGTTGTCGCAGTCGCTCGACGCCAGCGCAAGCGCGCAAGCTCACATGAGTTTGGGGGCTTTAAATATATGTATATATACGTATATGTGTGTGTGTGTAGAGGTGTATATGGATGTGTACACGTATACGTATATGTGGGTATAATATATATTTGTAAAAGCGCGAGTGAGCCAGCTGCGTGGCTTTGTCAGCGTTGCTATGTAGTAGATTTGAGGTTCCTATATGTACGTCGGCTTGATATATTATAAATATATGAAAATATCGTGTAGATATATATATATATATAAAGATTCGTTCAGGGGTTGCTGCTCAGGCGTGTCATCGTCATCATCGGCCACTTTTCGGTAGCTTTCTGCTAGCCTCTACTATAACTACAACCGAGAGCTTGCAACCTATAACAAGTGTCTCGCTCGTTATATTGTCTTTTTTTTCTTGTGTATATAGTTGAAATCGAGCTACATAATGGAAAATCTATTGAAATAATGTTCCATATAGAGGGTCTATACCCAACCCCCTGCAAGCCCGCGTGGCAAGCGGGGCGTCATTAGTCCACTTCCACATCGTTCTCCCTCTCTCTCTCTCTCTCCCATTATACGGCAGAACGCGGCCGCGTCTGCGCGCGCGCGCTGCTGTATACGTCGCGACGCGCCGGCGTCCCTGGTTGCGACGAGCGACACGAGTAGATATATACTTATATATGGGTGATTTTATGTCAACCGGGAGGACGTATTTTCCCTTCAATTTAATGATTCAAATTTATTAAAGATTTAAGGATAGCAATATATTATTTTAAAAAATCTAATGTTACCTTTGAAATATCAGAGAGATAATTTATAGTTTTTGTATTTATTATAAAGAAACTACTTAATATTAACTATTGTAGAGCAGCATATAACATTTATGTGTTTTTTTCACATTTTCGAGTACTTCAATCATGTGTAACATTTTCCAGTCTGGGCTTTCCGCAATTTTCAAATATGGGTTCAAAATGTGATAATAAAAGTAAAATTTTCTTCTTTTCCAAAAAATTCTAAACCTGGACGTATCAGAGATGTCAAATTGACAAGGTACGCTGTCAACTCCAAATATCAAGAATTATGGCAATGCGTTCACAAAAATTCATGCTGTTTCTACACATAATTTGTAAACTTTTTCCCATATAATGTGCTATACAAAAAAATTCAAATTCATTAGTTAAAAAAATCAGGAAAATTGGCATTTAATGAAAAAAGTCAAAATTTCAAAATTTTGAGGTTAGTATAACTTTTGATCATTTGAAAATATCACGCCAAAAAATTTTTTCAGTTTTTTTTTGTTATTTTGAAAATATTTTCCGAAGTTTCGGGAGATTTAAAATTTTCGTCCTCCCGGTTGACATAAAATTACCCATATATATACCTATATATACGCATATGCATGATACGTACGCATGTACCCAAAACGTCCTCAGTACCATATATATACATACACATTATACTTATACTATATTTTGCTGTATATACCGAAGCGCATGCGCGAAAGTTCTCTCTCTTTCTTTCTCATATATAGATACCACCGGTAAGCGTCGTACTCGTGATGTGTATACCACGGATAGCTCGCTCGCGTGTAGCGTGCCTGTATATATAAGTGAAATGCTTTTTTTTGAGAGAGGGGTGGAGAGATTGGGGGATGACGTGAGAGTTGGGTGTCTTCGGTTGTGGGCACGCGATGACGAAAATCAACCGGAGGGTGATACTGGGGAAAAGAGAGAAAGTGGAGAGGACGGTGGGGTTAATGCCTCGAAGGGAGCATGTAATGTTATATAGAGTATAGAGGCGAAAGGATGTTTGGTGGAGCGAGCGTGAAAGTTGGTGTAATTGGGTTCTTTGAAATGAAAAGGGAAAGGTTTGGTTGTTGTTGTGGCAGTAGAATAAGAGAGAATTGGACGGGGGGAGGATGGCTCATAATGCTATGTATCCATGAAGTCATTGTGGAAATCAATGTTTTATTAATTTGGAATATTGATAATTTTTTTAATAGGGTAAATATGTGGTTGAGTCTCGGTCAAGTTGTGAAGTCAAAAGATAGATTATCTTGAAAGTCTCCAAACATGTTACATACTACTTATTCTGATACTCCTGAATTTTTTCAGATTTTTTTTATCTATATACTTTTGGATATATTAGGGGTCAAAAACTAAATTTTGATGAGTTTCTGCATTCTTTGCCGATTTTGATTAATTTATCAACTTACAGGGAAGTATTTTTCACGATAGTCGTAAGAATAGTTTCTTTTTGGAAGTTTTTCTCAGTTTTTCAATAAAAATACTTTTAATGTCGTATCTGTGCTTTCACTTACATAAGTATATGCAAATAAAACATAAAAATACCAGTTTAATGTACACAAAAGCGTCCGTATGAGTCCTGGAATGTAATACTCGTTTTTGCATCTAAAAAAATTTACAAAAGTCTAAAAAAGTATAGTTAAATTCTACAAAAAATTAAAAGAAAACAGTTTGGAGCCATAGATTTTAATAACATAATTTTAATAACATTTTTCATATAATTTTTTTATGAATTGAATGGAAAAAGTTTTTGAGTTTTAGGAAATCTCAAGAGAAATACAAATTCATTCATTAGGAAATTTTTTAAGGCTCGTAAATTACACAGAATTCACCATTATATGTATTATGCTGTAAACTTTAAAAAATCATATATTTATGCTAAACTTTGCTTAACTAATAATTATTGCAGGGTAGTGAAAAATGCTGTTGTATCAAAAAAACTTATAAATTTCGATAACTAGCAATAAGCAGTTAAATAAAATTAATTAAATAGATTTAAAGCTTGTGTGTATGTCACTAACAATAAAAGCCAAGGCAATCCAAATGACGATATAAATAGATGCGACATATAAGCTGGTTTCCACTAGTTTGGACTGGACCGAACTGCTCGATTGGTGCTATAGATTGTTTGGTTTCGTAATTTTTGAAAATACTTCCCACACAATGTTTCTTTACGTTTTTTGCATAATAAATTTAAATTGCCAAAAAGGGATATACATTACTTATAGCATGTTAAAATTCTTCTTTTGCTAACGTTAACAATGTTTTAATAACAATATTGTCTAACATTCAGTCAAATTTCTAATTCATTCATGTTCTTAGAAAAAATTCATTAATTTATCAAAGTTCATTAATTCTCATGGTACCACTGGTGAAGTTCTGTGATTTATTAGTTTTCTATTTTCAAAGTGTAACTAATAGGCGTAACAATAGATATAAGAAACTTTTAATATACTGAATAATATTTCAAAATACTTCGTGATCTTTATAAAGATGTCACTACCTTACAATGAACTTTTGATTACGTCGATAATACTGATTCTTGACTTACCTATCATTCTAAATTGTAAAAAATGACTAATTGAAATATGAACTATAATTAAGACTATTTATTAATATATATTTTAATATTTTGTATCGATCATAAATTTATTGAATTGTGTAATTTTCAATGAAAATCATTAATTATTTCTAAAATCTCAATTTTGTTTATCGAATAATTTCGTACAACACTTACTTGGTAATATACAGTAAGTTACAGAGACACCGTTGGAGGAGTGCTTGGTTGCATGGTCGTGCCATCGAATCAACTTTTCTACTATATAGTAATAGTCTTGTAAGGAAAAAAAGTAATTACAAACAAAGTCTACATTACTATGTAATAGGTGTAGCGTCGCAAGAGGCTGAAGCCTAATAGTTAGAATTTATACGAGAATAAAACAAATATATAAGTAAGACTGCATAACGCAAATTTCTGAGAAACATTAAGGACGGTAAAAAAGCTAAATCTGCGTGCTGTAAAAACAATTCCAAAATATGATTATTCTTGTTATCTTGAAATTTTACACGCATGATGTAAATTTATTTTAGAACTCAAAACTATTTAACTATTATAGAATTTTTGAAGAATATGAAAAATGTCACTGCACATGGTATAAATTTGGTAAAAAAATCTATTTTTTTTGTACATCATGTTCTAACTTGAGCAGAACCATGATCATTTCAAATCGAAACAATTCCTCAACTAGAATTTGGCCAATCAGAATGACCCTCGACCATATGCCGTGTACATCTTAGGGTGATGTAAGCTTCAAAATTGACCCGAATCCCTTATTTAATAACCTAACGTACAAACATTTATTTGAAAAAAATAAGTCTGTCAGGCGCTCTGTGTATGTAAATACTATGCTCAAAAATTTTTTTGTATGAATCTATAATCATATCCTTTAAATATATCCGTTTTAAAACTGGCTAAATTCTAGAAATACAGATTTCTACTTATCGACACTAGGGCTTTTATTTAATTAAATAAGTGGTCCGAGTTGACTTTTGGAAAATCAGGTCTGTCAGGCGCTCCGTATGTGTATATACTATACTTAAATTTTTTTTGGGGGTAATTCCATCAATTTTGCAAAAGATATAGACATTCTAATATTATGCCGGTATGTTACATTATCTAAGGGATAAAGTACACTGCGCTGCACTGTGCTGTAACTGCGCTATACCTTCGCCGCGTTATCAGCTGTACTTGCTTAGGTCATACCGTTCTGTTTCTATATTCTTATCTTTATCCTACCTATTTATTGATATATAAAACTAATATAAATAGAATATAGGAACGGAACAGCGCATCTATACAGAGCAGCGCAACTTGGTGCAGTACAGTGCCGCGGTTATGTACATTTTCCCTTATTCGCATATATATATAGAATACTATATACACCTCAGTCCTCACTCGTTGCCACCACCATCATCAGCGATGCCAGCGCGTAGGCAGGCGTATGAGACGGACGCAGGATCCCTGCGAAAGTAAAGGTCGGTTCTTGCATGTAACCAGCGCCTCTGTCGGCTTATCTTAGCCGTTTCTTCAAATGGTTGGTTTTCTGTCAAAAATATCCAACGACATATACTATATATATTATAGACATTATACCATAATTTGCAGGGATACTATATTTGCTATACTCTATCCTTACTCCATATAATGTAGTAGACTGTCCATTTGCCATTCTGTCACATCCATTTTTACCTTCGGCCGGATTCGCATAAGTCCGGCATCGAGATGACAGTGGCAGCACGTATACAACGAGTGATTCGAGTGCCGCGCCACACCAGCAGCAGCAGCAGCAACACATCACCTGCTGATCTCTTGCTCGAGGACACTGCGTGAGTGGGAGCAAGAGAGAGAGAGAGAGAGAGAGAGAGAGAGAGAGAGAGAAAGTATACTTCAGGTTCAGGCTAGTATAGGACGCACAGAGAGAGAAAGAGAGAGAGAGCGTACGCAGCTGGCTGGCCCTTTTTTCTCGGTCGTATATATATATATACACAACGATATACAGCCAGCCGCTCTCCCTGTAGCTGTATCCTACGTGCGTGTGCTCGCGCGCAAGAGCTCCCGAGAGAGAAAAGTCAAAAGAGACACGTAGGTATTGCAGTGTGTGTATGTATATATATACATATATACAGGCGCATCTATAAAGTGCAAGGCAGCCGCGTAGTCGCACCGCGATCGTCGTCATCTTCGGCTTTGTGTTTTTTTTTCCTCTCACTCTCATTCTTACGGCGGGGAAAAGCGCGCTTTCCCGGAGCGGGAGTCAGATTAATGCCGTTGCGGGACGAGGAGCTGCCACCACTGCTGCGCTGCGCTGCCACCGCTGTTGCTGCTGCTGTTGCTGCTGATGATCATAATAGCCGGGATGCTTTGACAGGAGCTACTGACCGACCGCCCTCGACGCCGAACGGAGCTACCTCGTGGACATCGCTCGCAGCAATAAGGTATATTATGATTGTCAAGCATCGTGATGGATTTTTTTTGCATGGAAGCCTATAAGCATAGTCCGGGTAAAGAGAGTGATGATCGTCTCCTGGACGAGTGTGCTCTTGTTGCCAGGCAGCGTCTGGCATATAGGAAGCCGATCACTAACCTATCGCTCGATCCTACGCTAAAAATGCGCTCTCTCGCTCTCTCTCTCGCGCTCTCGAGATCTTGAGAGTGAGAGAGAGAGAGAGAGAGACTGCAGTGCACGCTTGGTGATAAATTTTTGTTTTTTAATGCTTCAGCGAGGTTTTAGGGAAGCTGAAGAGGTCTGTTTCATATTTTTTTCGTGTTGAAATGTATTTCGGTAAGAGTATATAGTACATTATTGCGATTGTTTACGTTTTATTTTGTTTACTCTCTTTATTTTCGCACAAACGATAGTGTTATTTAATCTTTTTAATTTGAGCTCTTAGAAAAGCTGTTTAATTTTAATCAGGTGTCGGGATAGCGAAGTAAACGGTGATTTGCAAGCATTCTATAACCTACGTCATGTAAACGCTTTTCTAACCTCTTCTGCAGAAACAAAGATTTTCTACGAAGTTTATTTGTGTGACCCAAAAACTTAAACATTACAGTGTCAAAATATTTGAACTATTAAATAACTTTTAACTTGAGATGAATATTATTGATTTTTTATTTTTTTTTTTGTACACGTTATAGTTCTTGAAGGCACAACGCATTGTTGTAACAAGTTCAAATAGTTTGTTTACTAATGTGAAGGAAATGAATTAAGATAGTAGAAATTTGATTTAATAGAGGTCTATGATTTTGAAAAAAGTCTTTCGATGATCATCAAATATAATATTTATTTTAATATTCATTCCATGGTATTCATGTGCTAAAATTTTTCAGCTTTTGATTAAGACTGCCAATTTAAGACTGAATCACTGATGCAAGGAACAGTTGCTGCTGCTATTGCACACAGATAGCATCAATGGGAAACTGTTGTTCATGTTTTAAGGTGACTCCCCCACCAAATGGAACAAACCAGACGGCTGTTTTCGAGCACAAAGAGGGTATATACATATCTCATGCATCCAATCCTTATTAACATCATATACTTTTTCACTTATGTGATATTATGTATGATACATCATTACGTGGACCTAACATCATAACTTTTATTTTTTTTTTTGTAATAGAAACAATGGAGTTGCGTACTCTATTTTCACACAATGATATCCAAAATCATCCACATACAAATAAAGAATCTCATGTGAATGGGAATAAGAATTCATCACTAAGCATGTCAACATTTAATGGTGTAGGTTCAGATAACTGTGGTTCAATGCCCACAGTACAAAATAAGTTGCGCAGGCCTCACGGTTTTTATTCACAAATGCAATCTACAAATGCTGGCCTCAACCCAACGACTGGTAGTAAACACATAAAAGAGCCTCTGGATAATAAATTAACGACACTTTTCGAAAAGTATAAGGTATATATGATTTTTTACTTAATAAGATATAAAAAATAATGTTATAAATTAATGAATATCACATAAATTTGAGATTTTAGACCAATTACCACTTAACAATCATCACGCGAGTTTTTGCATTAAAACTGCAAAATAATAACTAAGTTAAAAAAATAATAACTTAAATAAGCTGATAAATATCAAACAAAAATTATTTGCTGTTTAGATAAATTTGATTAACATTGTTGCATCTATGTGACCATTATGGTACATATTTCGTTAAAATTATATATATTTATTTTTAAAATAAATAATTTCATAAATTCTCGAATTCAACACACGTTGTCTATATGCGTTTACTTATTTATTTATTATTTATTTTTGTACACTAACAGCATGCTAAACAAATCTGATTGATTTAATATTATTAATTTTTAAAGGATCCACACGAGGATCTTATACTACCGGACGGTATCGAACGTCTCTGCAATGATCTCCTACTGTCGCCGGACGAGTTCAAGGTTTTAGTACTGGCGTGGAAACTGAACGCCGAGCAGATGTGTCAGTTCACTCGTCAAGAATTTCTGAACGGTTTGAAAGCCATGAACGTAGAGAGTATAGCGGGCATTCAGCAGGCATTGCCCAAGATCGTAGAAGAACTCGTGACGAATGGCGAGTTGTTCAAGGACCTATACAGATTTACATTCCGTTTTGGGCTCGATGTGAGCTCCGGCCAGCGAATCCTGCCCGCCGACATGGCGATTGTCCTTTGGAGGCTTGTCTTCACAATTCGCGAGCCACCGTTGTTAAATAAGTGGCTCAAGTTCCTGGAGTGCCATCATGTCCGGGGTATACCGAGGGATACGTGGAATATGTTCCTGAACTTCGCCGAGAGCATAGGCGATGATTTGGGCGCCTACGATGACGCGGAGGCCTGGCCGAGTCTATTTGATGATTTTGTGGAATACGAGAAGGACGAGGTTAATCAGAACATTAAGAAGATGCAAGATGAAATGATCAATGATGTGTCGGCGGAAAACGATTAATCCGTTGACGGTATTTTTCACTGTGTCTGTCCTGTTTGTCTTTTTTTCGAAGGACTTTTTATACTATTGGATCTGAGAAAAAAATTTGGTTTATTGAATGAGAATCTAAATATTCTTTTTAAAGAAAATTGATACTGTAATACGCTATAACAGATTCTTGTATTTCAACTTTGAGGAAATTGAATCATTTTATCGAGTTTTAATTTAATCAATGTAGTTTATTTTAATTTCGTAAAGTTACGTGTATTAACAATTGGAATAGTGATTTTATCTATTAACATTTTTATATTTTTTTAAAAATGTAATCAAACAATGCTATATTATTTTTACTTCATTTTTTTTAAATTATTCACATCTTTGTCAGAGAATGGAGTTACAAATCAATTTTAATCAAGGATCAATTTATTGTCTGTATAAGAGTTTTTTTCAGATTCAAGAGTGTAAAGTTCCTTAAAGTCAGATTCAACTTAAATGCAAGCTTAGAATAGAATTTTTATAACGTTTTTAGCTTGGCTTGCGATCTCTTCGTTTTTTCTATTATAGGATTGTTTTTATTGAGAACGAATTTACGACATTTTTAGCAATCGAATAATCGTGATATTTACAACTAACAAATGAATTTTGTTTGTTTTATTGGCACTGTCTAACATTGACAATAAGTCATTTTAGACAATTAATTTTGTGAAATATAGTATGGATATCAGTTGTTTAAATTCAGAGCATTATAAGAACCTAAAATAATAAAATATTCTTAAGACGGGTTTAATTTAAGGCAGCAAAGAAAGCGCGATTATTATAGAAAAAGTTTTATGGGACGATAAAGAGTATATATATATACACACACACATACATACGTACACACATATATATGTAGGATGTGGTGGTTTTGTACAAAATATTTTATTTGTATAAAGAATTTTTTATTAACATTTAGTATATCATTACTCGCATTATTAAAACAACTTTGCGCATGCAATTAATTATTTTTATGTTCCTAAGGAGGTTCTACATCGACTTTTTAGCTAAATGTGTGATGGAAAAAAGATTTCTAGAAACTAATTAAATATAGCTAGAAAATGCTAAAAAAACTTTTTATAGTTTTTAATAGAATTATTTTAATTTGCGTTCATGCGCAATTAAAACGAAATAATAAAAATTACGAAATTGGAGGCAGTTAGACTCGAGGTGTCTGCTGAAAGTGTTACGATTTGTTCATCGGCGTGACTTTTCTTTCTCTAGATTCAAATCAAGTTATCGCTTAACTAGAATCAAGATAGAGTGACTAGAAGCGAAATAGCATGATTTAAACAAAATTATTTTACGAGATCGCACTAGGGCATCTAATTACTCTTTTAAAATCTTCAAAATCTGTAGAATCTCCTTAATACATTTATTATGATGGATTTAAATTGTATAATATACTTGTCTACACGCAGTTGTTTATGTCTTTCCATTGAGATCTAAGCGAACTTCCAGCAATCTATAATTCTATATAATGTTATTTTCTATAGATATATATATGTATTTGTATGCATATATATGTGTGTAATATATATCAGTACAGATGTTTAAATCAACTACACTGATCCAAACTTGTGATACACATATTCTTGAATCCATTTGTCATTCACTTACAGTCTCTAAGTGTAAGATAGTTATAAAAAAGGAAATTAGTTAAAGTTGTATAAAGGAGAGAAGTGCAGTAATTCGTGCTATTTTATATAAAAAAACTAGCTCGATTAGCTAATCGATTCTCGCAACGTATTTTAATAACGTAAAAATTAAATTTCATATAATTTTTTAACTCAATTATATACTGTGTTAGGCCAACTTCTTAACCCTTTAGCCAGCATAATTTTTTTTAGGTAGAAGTTAAATACATTTTATATTTTACAAATAAATGTATAGTGATATTAATAGCTTACGGTATCTGTGCTGTTAAGTTTAAAAATGCAGTACTATAAAATAATTTTCTAGTCTTCAAATGTAGACTTATTAGTGTGTGACCTTTAAAATTATGTATATTAGAGAGAAAATTTCATAATTATGGAATAGTATTTTTGAGCATAACATCGACATTTTACAAATTTCAATTTTACAAGAATTTTGAAAAATTAATTGGTTTTATAATCTTTTAGGTTAATAGGGTTAATTAGTTGATCGGATTTATTCTTTGTATTTATCGAAAGTGGTTTTTTTTCACCAACATTTTAAAAATGAAAAAAAAAATGTTAAAAAAAATGTAGTATTGCGATAAATTAAATGATTGATTTATTTAGGAAGGTGCTACCAAGGACTGGCCTTAATTTCAGCAAAACTTAATATCATGTGTACCTAAGATTATTCTACTTCTATCATATATCAAATTCTGTACGAGAAGAACGAAACATTTTTCTACTGCCACAAAAAAATATTAATATATTCAAGTCGTAATCTAGGGACATGTTGAAGAACCTATATGCTAAACTGTCTTGCCAAATAGAAAAATTTGTTAATGGGTTCTCAATTTCTGGTAACAATCAAATTTTATCATCTATCTATACATTTTTGATCTCATATAATAACATTAAGCAGTCAATTTTTTTTTAATTATTGGTAATATGTGTATTCCAAATTAATTCGATATTATTTACTAATATAATAGAAAGTTACATGTGCGCTGCTTAAATTCTGCTTTACAAATGTTTTATAACTGCTATTAGAATATAGAATGTTCAGAAGAGTATTATTAATAGAGCTGCAAATTTATGTAACAAAAAATTTCACATCTATATAATAATTTAACGAAAGACTATATAGAAAATAATAGATAGAAATCTTTATATGAAAAAAAGTTAGTTTAAATTTGTGATTTTGATAAAATTATAAAACATTTTTGTTTTTAAATCATTAGTCCATGAATACAGTCACTCATTCTAGAAATCAAAATTATTTTTGTAGTATGTCATAAGTTTGAGTCTTCATATACGTACTTGAACAAATAATCCGAAGCTTATATGCTTCAAGACCATTTAAAACAATTATCAAAATTTTTTATATCACGAAAAATGTTTGGCTTAAATATGTATCTTGCATCGAAGATTTCTAAAAATTGATAACCTGATAATCTTTGATAAAATTTTGATAAAATCAGATAAATGAATGAACGACTATGTGATAAAAGAAAATAACGAAAAATATATTAACTGCATTAAGTATATGTCTGATTTTCATAAAAAAATTATAATTATGACGCGTAGGAAAGTTTGAATATAATTATTATTATTATTCTAAAAAGAATTTGAAAGATCTTTTATTAGGATCACTTAAAAAAGATAAAAATGTCTTAGCTGCACTCTAATTGCATTATGGGTAATTAGACGTTTTATTAATTTTTAATCCGTAAAATACAGTAAAAGTTTTTGTATTCGATTTTACTAAAAACGAAGTTCAGATTTTGTAGAGAATTTCATCTCGGTTGAAATGTTAAAATTTTCGAGATTGGAATGTTTAGTTTAAAATTAATAACAAACTTTGTGCAATTTCCCAAATATTGAATGTAATTTGATTTGGGTTAAATCTTATATATTTATTTATTAGTGTACGAATTAAAATCATAGTACAGAAGAGACTGATTTGGAAAGTTGATTTTTTAATAGTTTGTAGCTTTATAATTTTTTTTCATTTTTTTGTCAATGAATTTTTTGACCACTTGTTTAACGTGTAAAAGATAATAACGAGATAAAATTTTCAGTCATAAAATTATTTTTGCTAATGTACATATACATTCCAAAATGTTAGAAGAGACATTGTGCAAATTTTAATGAATGCAGCTATATGACAATATCCTAACATTGCAAAGAAATTTGTATCAGAGTAATATTTATTTACCTGGATTGACGTAAGATATATGTGTATAAAAAATCTACTGTAATTCAATAATTTCTCATATGTATATAGAAAATTGGTTCGTGTGCGCGTCAGTCTGTGGGATTATGAAAACTTTTACTGCATAAAAGTATTCTATTTAAGAATAAAAACTCGAAACATCACATTAGTTAGGTTCCAAGTAGCTAGAAAAAAATAGTCGTACATCCTTCTCTACAAAACATTTGTGGCCTTTGATCATCACAGATTATAATAATGTGTGCGAAATAAAACGTATCGGCAAAGAGCTGTATCAATATAAATATAAATATATATATATATTATTAAAAAAAAATCGTAAAGATTACATTAATGCGTACCAATTTAGCTTGAGAACGTTCTTCGCGTGTACAAAGTCGATTTGATATATTAGGAAGAACTTTTCGAGGGACGAGAATCATTAACTTGGAGCACAAAATATAATTGTATATTCACATCCTATTACGGAAAGTGCCAACGAGCTGAAAATTTTAATATTAAGCCTACAGAGCGATGTGTGCTTACTAATTAATATATTATATAATACATATGTGTATTTATAAAAACAATTGCTTACTTTATTTTACTTTCGTTTTCCTTATCTCCTTGGTATCTAATATAACTGATATATCTTTTTATTGTAACAATGAAGAATACTATGGACGTTGTGAAAAACTTAAAACAAGCAATTTTATACTTTTATTTCTTTATTTTGTTATTTATAGTTAACAGGTAATTTTACATTTCTTCAAATTTCTAAAGTTGGTCCATTAATTTAATAGTACTTCATTATTTGTCTTAATATGTTCGTTTTTAATGTAAATTTAAGGTTGAAGCAAACGAATTAAAAAAACAGAAACACTTTAACACAATAAATAATAACATTTATTTGCAGTTTGGGGTAGATTCTGACATCATGTATAATACAGTTTAATCATCATGATATTTAAAGAAATTTTTACAGTTTATGAACAATCAATCGAAGAATTCAATTAAGAGTCGATTAATTACTATCATGCATCCAAATTCACAGACTGCAGAATTCCACATATTGCTTGATAATTTACATTCTCCATTATTTCGGCGGTACGAGTGCAGCCCAATTTCTTTTACGGAAGCCTCGATCTCATTTATGGGATGGATATTTGTTACTCTAACTTATATTGCAGATTTTATTTACATTTGCTTGGCGAAACCAAATATAGCTTTGGATGGTTATCGAAAAAAAATTTAATTTTAAAAAAGTACTGATTTTGTAAAATAAAAGATTAATTTAATTACAGTATGAATTCTGTTGAAATATATAATAAATGGTCAAATGTCAAAAAATCCACAATGTTATTTGAGTGCACATTTTTGCATCTCATAAATGCACGCGCTTCTATAATGTACAACATAAATATTATAAAAAATACAAATATGTTTTACTTTATCATAAAGTGGAAATTCCATAGCCAACAATTTGTGAGTTACAGCAATTAATTAAAATAATTGATGCGAGGAGCCATTGTGTGGCTATGGGTTTTCCTTACACTTAATCTGGATAGGCTATAAATTAAATTCAATACGAGTTACAGATTCTTTATACTTGCCGTTTTACAATCGCTATTGAAAATCATACGTTCACTAAGCTAATATTTACGTAATAAACATTGAGATCTCTGTACTGCACAGGGGCATCTCTTACAGAACTAGAATAAATGCGTGTTGGCTACATTTATAAGTATATTCTCCTTTTTAAATCTTAATAAATTACTTATATCATTTTGATAGACAATTCAATTTTTTTGTTTGTTTTATACACGCTACAGCAGTAATGTTCATTTGCAATCACTACAATTTGTTCTGGATCAAAATTTCACATAGACGCAAACGACAAAATGTCCTTTAAGTTGAAAATTTCATATCGATATATCTTATATGATCATTGATGAAGTATTAAAAGAAATAAACTGATATTTATGATGTATTAAAGTTTTGATCGAGTTTTAAAAATATTCATTTATGAACATGTTTTTCAATTAGATTTATATGAACTGGTATTTTAGTATTTTATATATATATATATATTTATTAACATAATCAACTTAAACCGCATCTTCTGTTATTTAACTGGCTTATGATTATAATACTATGTCTCCTGTCCATAACACCATACGCAATTACAGTTGTAGACCAATCAAGAAGCACTTTATGTTTATGTATATTTTATAATGTTTGGTATAATAATTTTGTATAAACCTCAAATAGAGAATTGGAATTATTTAACGGGTTCGGATGACTTATGTTCAGCCCAACTACGAGTCATTTTTATAACTTAACACAAATCAAATTACTTAATAATGAACATAGATAGTAACAGTTTAATTTTCTTCATATAATTATATAAATACTCTTTCGTATTACGTTTCATAAATTCAATCAGATTTTTTCAGTAAAATGTTAAATAAAAATCTAGCTTTTTAACATGTTTTTAATAACGCGAGTAAATATGTTTTTTAATCTATTTTCAGTACTAAGAAAAATTGTTTATAATGGTTCACAAAACGAAGAGGCTTGACAATGGTAGAATCATAATTTTCACTAATGAATACTTCTTGAGCGTGATAAAAATTAAGTAAACATATAACTTTTAAATAACGCAGAATATGTGCATTTAAGCAGACTTATAATGGCAACATCGTTAATTTCTTCTAAATATCACGCATTATTAATTTAGATGTCTCGCTTGCATATACTTTGAACACGTCACGACATTAAAATATACATAACTGGTGCATGTACTAACATATAATATTAATACATACGTATTGTTTTTACTATGAGATTTGATACTTTTTTGTCTTTTCATGTTAGCTGAGAAATGGTCGGTCATAGTTCTTGTATAAGTGCCTCATGTGGTACCTCAATTACGTCCTATCTTTTTCTTCCAAACATACAATTTATAAGTACAACTCACAAGTGGACAACAATTATCGCCACTGTTCAACAAATAGATTTTCTTTTCTTTGTACCTCCTTATGCAGACTTAATCTAAGACCAGTATTGGTAGCGATCTATCAGCGACAGGAGTAATTCACGTTTATGAGCAAACAAGCTCTTTTGTGAGTGAGGCCTTTAACATCAGCTAATCTGCATTGTAACCAAACGTGGATACCTTTCGTTACATTATTATTTATTTATGCCGTACCTTTATTGATATTAAAAATCTTAGAAAAATAAATAATAGAAAATAATAAATATACAATAAAATTATATTAAGTAGTAATGTATTTTTTATTAAATACAAAATCACAAATTTCTTCAAATATTAATTTATAAAATAATTTACTTACTAAGTAAGGATTTTTTACAATATGTTTAATAAAAATACAGTATAAATAATCTTAAATTCTATTTTAAAGCAACAAAAGGTAATCCATGTCTGCCCTTAACTAGAAAGTTAATATATAGATGATGAAGGAAGAGAAATGGCAAAACAGCGAGTTCATGTAAAATGCTAATACTTTTTCAGATCACGATACGCGACAGTATGAGATTTGTGTAGCAGTTTTTTTGCTTGAAACGCAAGATAACAATAATTAACAAATAAACTCCTATCATTATTAGTTCGCTGCAGTGGCCTTGGAATATACATATTTTATAACGACTATGGATGACTTTAATAAGCTGGAGCTTGGAAGTCACCCATACCTCTTTGTTGTTGCTGAGCGAAAGGAGGTTCTTGATAAGCAGCATCTGTAGCATCTGGATAACTCGTGTAACCTTGTCCTCCGGTAGGATCTGCCTCATAACTAGGAGCGAATGCAGCATCTGTTCCTTGTTTAAATCTTTGGAAGGCAAACCATGCACATCCCGCCTAGAATACACAAAAAATTTGTTAATTTGAAAATTTTTATTGTTATTGTTATTAATTTACTGATTAACTTTTCTCAGTGATGATCAATTTCAGTATTGTTTATTTAATTTATTTTTATTAAATAAAATTTTAATACAGTTGTTATTGAACTTACCCAACTAAAGATTGAGAAGAAACAAAATGCAATAGCTGCTTGTACATTATTCACACCATAGCCATTTGGTGGGTCAGCTGAGCCATTCCATCGATTGGTTAAGTAACAGAATCCAACAAAGTAAAGGAATGCCCAGAAGCCAGAAAAACTAAAAGAAAATAATATTAAGTATGAATAGAATTATTCTTCACAAAAGTAAAGCAGACAATAAGAATATGAACATACCCAAGATCTCCAAGAACATAGTGCTTTCTAGTTTTCACAGAAGACATTTGTTCAAATAAGTATTCACCAGCTATGAAGCCAATACTTGCCAGGAAGGCAATAACACCAATTCCCGTTCCATAATTACATGCATTTGTATCTCTATTATAAAGGCAGACTTCTTTTCCATTTTCTTCTTCTATCCAACCTTTGCTGCTTATACATCCGAAGACAATGATTGAAAATAGCTAAAAAAAAAAAATGTTTTTAATATTTTACTTTTTTTTGTTTTATATTTGTACAAGAACATAAATTTCAAAAAAAATTTTTTTTTTTTAATATGCATACAGTATAGTTTTAATATCTGTATACGCTTAATAATACAAGACGTCGATTTAGTATAATATTAAAGTGTGTAAACAGTGATGCGAGATTTTTCGTAAATTTATTCTGTATTGAAACCTATACTCAGTTGGCCCTATGAAGGTCAACCACCTGACTGATTGATCTGCAGTTTAGAACATGGATTCCGGGAATCACGAGAATTACGATTAATTTTTGGGGTATAAACATCGTGACTATACCTCCCATCACTTTAGATTCGAACGACGATCTATAAAAAATAGAAGCCCTCAATCAAATCAACTATGTACCACTGCAGATTTAGCTTTAGTTGTTATATTCTTAGAAATGAGAATGATCTAAATAGCCAGTACACCTAATTATTTACAGATATTTAACAATGAAAAATTATTGAAATACATTTTTTTAGTTGAATTGGAATTTTATATGAGATATGATATGTAAGTTCTAAAGTAATGTATTCTGAAATGTGCTATTATTATACTTTCAAAACTATGATGTTGTAAAAAAGTTATAAACATTAATATTACGAGCTAGGTGTCATAATTTTGAAATTCAAGATGGCGTATCCAATATGGCGGACCAATCAGCGACTTCAAGATACCTCAAGGTACCAATTTTCGTCCATGAAACTATATAATTGTTTTTTTAAGTCACATGATTTTTTTGTACGAAACATGTTTTTTTTTACATTAAAAATACTTGTATAAACAAATCAATTAATTTTAAAGTTTATAAAAAATAACATGGTAATAAAATATTTTGTCTTAAAATCGTAATAAATAATAAAAAAAAATTAAAAAAAAATGTAAAACATGAAATATAATTATAAAACTACAACGAAGAAAAAATTATGAAATAAAACGAACTTTTCTATTTTGCACTTCTTCACTGGATGCATATTTCACATTGACTTGGTAAGTTATCTGTCAATTAAGCATAATTTACAACTTCTCTTTAATACAACCATTTGTCAAGTTGATGTCAAGATCAATCATTTAAGACTGAATTTTCATCAATGATCAACATCCAGTTAAAAGTGGCCTATAATAAGCTTTATCTTTTATATTGCCTCCCAACTAAGTAATTATGAAGTTCAATTAGAGATAGAAAAGAATCTCATGTCTAAAATAGGTCAGCAATGTCACATGTTCTTTTCCACTCTCATTAGATATCTAGTACACACTACCAACAAAATACATTATATTTATAAGCTGCTCTTTAATTTTAACTAGTCACTGTTAGAACAAAAAAATGTATTATTACACATAGGTGCTTTGGAGAACAAAAGCAATGCAAGAAGAAACAGCAATCAATACTTAAAGGTCAGACCCACACACAAACACTGTGAAATGACTATTACAAGTATTATTTGTATCATATTGACCAGAATGAGAAATTAAAAATGAATCTTTGCTGCATCTAATGAATTTTGTAAAAATAAATTTTTAAGTAGAAAAAGTCTGAAGACTAAAGTTAGAGACAGTATTTTAAGTGACCTAGAATTAAAATTGCCAGCATGAGTAATTTTTGTCCTAGAATGGTAAAATCAATTGTAACAACTGAAACTCCAATGCATAATAAAATAATTAAACAGAGGGCATGTGATTGAAAATGGGTTTTATTACCCATCCAGATCACTTTCTCATATATATTATACTATTATAGTATACACCTTCCCCTTAAATCTGATCTCTCACAGTTTCCTGTTACCCCTCTTAATATGCAGAAAAAGATGCTTTACGGGACAAAAGAGAATATCAATCAATATCCAAAGGCCAAGATTCAGAAACGTATACTTTTTCACTCCCTCTCTCTCTCTCTCGCTCATCCTCCCTGCGCAAACGAGCGATACGAGGAAAAACGCCAAAGAAGTGACATTCTGCATGTGTGTGCGCGTGTGTGTGTTTGCAAGGGGAAGCGAGTGAGCTATAGCAAGAGAGACAGAGAGAGAGAGAGATAAAGGCCCGGAGGGCGAGAAAGAACGAGCAGAAAATTAAAGCCGTCGTTGGCGTGCATGCTGTCACTCGCGCTCTCTCTCAAGGATCCCCTCTGAAATGTGTGCGTATGCGCACGGTCGATCGCATCCGCGATCCTTGAGGGGTGGGCGAGGCGAAGCCGAACTTCGCCCACCCACCCACACACATGCGCGCGCGACACATATATACACACACGCACTTTCTTTTTTTTTTGCCCGCACAAGTCTGTGGGAGATGGAGAAAAGCTTCGAAGAAAAAAAAAGGCAAGTTAAGGGGAAAGAGGTAAAAGAGGATAAGAGGGTATTACGCGGGGCCGCCACACGTAAATCCACGGAAAATCAATAGGAAACAACCCCATCAAAGAGCGGCGCTGTCGCTTTCTCTTTCTCTTTCTTTCTCTCTCACTCTCCCTCGCGGTCACGTAAAATACATATAGAGAAACGAGAGACATACACACAGGCATATATAGGAAAGAAGGGGAAGTGAAGGTGGATGGTTTACCCTTAAAATCAATGTGCGCGACGTACAACTCCGAGCAACGACGAGAGGAAAAAGAGACTCGCGTATAATGGCAAAGTATATAGGTAAAATAATTATAAAATGGCCACCACGGGTGGGGCACAATTGTTATCACTTACGAGGCATACTGCCCTGAGGATGACTTGTGGCCTCTGCACGAAAGAAATCGGGTCGAACGGCGCGCCAGCCTTGCCGCCTCCGTAAGCTCCACCGCCGTCCATCTTAGCGCGACTGACACGAGCGCGCTGGGCCGCGGGTGGACTAGGTATATAACGCGCGCCGCGGAGCTCTGTGACGACGGGGGAGAGAGTATAGAGGTAGTTTTCGAAAGCTCAGCGAAAGAGGGAGCCGAGACGCAAACGATATATAGCAGCGCGAGCAACTCGCAACGAAGCTCGCACTATATATATACATATATATATATATGTGCGTCCTTTCGCGCACGCGCTGAAGCAGGTGTGTCCTTCTCCTCCTTGTGCGTCGGCGTGAGGCTTTTGTATGTATGTCTTGTGGGTTGGGTGTATTCGAGAATTTTGCGCGCAGGCCCAGGGTTGCCAAAGTTTCAGAGCTATCGACGCGATCGCGGACTCATTGTATATATATATATATATATATTAGCATATATGTATATAATCAATGATGATATGTATAGACACGGGATTTTTATTTTAAAAGTAGAGAAGGTTGATTATGTTGTGGGTTTTGATTTATTAGTAGGTGATGTTATTGCCCGGGGGAAAAAAACTACTTAGTGTATATTATTTTTTTATTTGTAAAGAGAAACGTGTGCTCTTTTCATAAAGCTTTGTATTGATTTCGCTTGCGAGGGAGATGAGATAACAAAAAGGGGTCTTGAGAGTGTCCGAGCTTGCGCACACTTGAGATAAGATTTTTAACAAAGATCGATGCGAGACATCTACTCTACATTGAGAAGTAGAGTTTGAAGAATATGAGATTGTTCAAAAATCACGACTTCTAGTTTTTAATAATGATTTTAAAAATTTCGTTTACGATGCCGCAAAATATAAATTAAAAGTAAATTTGCTCGATACCTATTAGTTTACAATTTCAACATTTTATATAAATATTTAAATTTTTATAATTTGTTTATTTTTTATGTTGTTATTCCATAAAAATAGTAATAATTAATTTCAGTGATTATTGTTGTTATTACGGTAATACCGTTAAATATGTGATTCAAATATTCCCGCAAGCTTCATATCAGTAATGCCAACAGCTGTTTCGTGTGTATATTCATATGTTTCTAAATCGGCTCAATTCACTTCACATGGCAGACGGCAATAACAGCTCAAAGGTTATAATTAATTCGAACATCAATGAACTTTAAGTATAATTATTTAACGTTTTAATGACTTTGAATACAATTAATTCAATGAATTGTTAAAAAGACATCGACTCCAATCGAGTCGACAATGGGTAAAAGAGCGTCAATACATAATTACAACTGTGCTTTATATGTAAACAAGATGCGTTTATAGGTGTAATGTAATTTTGTATTTTAAACGGAAATCAAGTAATTCGCTACAAAGTTATGTATTAGCAAAGCTGATATCTTATCTTATCTAATGCGAAGTCACGGCTAATTAGTTGGCGAATTATTTTTGACAAAAATTTTATGAGGGTGACGACCAGAGACGCGAAAACATGCTTATTTCACGGATAATTAACCAAATTCATGAAAAATGGTTCAATGTGCAGAAGAAGACGACGGAGGGCGTCCAATCAGCTAAAGATGCTGTGTTTCGAGGTGGACTGATCATCATAAGTGGCATTGTTATAGTTTGGATATCAATATTTTTATATACCGCTTTTTACTATGCCTACATGCCAAGCATGACTTATGTGAGGCCAGTTCACTTACAATTCAAGTGAGTTTCATATTGTATCTTTATATTTCTGGTCTATATTTCATCTTATTAATATGTTACACAACTTCTTTATAGATCGTGTGAGGAAGATAAGGTAAAAGGAGTATGCAGTTTTCCTTCCGCTTATGTACAGTTAACAAAAAAGCAACAATTATTAATGGTTGGACAGCCTTACAAAGTTAATTTACAGTTGGAAATGCCTGAATCACCAGCTAATAGAGATCTTGGTAATGATGATACAAATAATCTTAGTTATCAAAAGATTACTTCTAAGATTTTCTTTTTGGTTTAATATTATTTACATTTTTTAAATGTTTACTAAAAATTAAAATCTTACTATCCAAATCTTAATATACAAAAAGAAATGATTTTAGTTTAATTATATACCCTTTTTATATATCTATAAATGTATTACATTATATTCTTAATTAAAATTAATTAACTTGAGAATTTAATAAAATATATTTTGATGGAAGTTAATTTAATAAGGTACTAACTGAAAACTACTGTGGAATTCAGTTATACATTTTGTGCTGTAACAAAATCATAATTGTATACAAACATTTGTTATAACCTTATATATAATATTTTAGGTATGTTTATGGTCTGTGCTCAGTTACGAAGTCGAGATGGAGTCTTAGTTGAACATGCATGTCGTTCTGCTATGTTGCATTATCGCAGTACATTACTTAATACATTAACAACACTTACATTTTCACCCATGATGATATTTGGGACTACTGAAGAAAAACAAAACATAGTTCTTGAATTATTTGGAAATTTTGAAGAAGATCAAGTAAATAATCAAAATTTATAAAAGAACATTTAATATTTACTATTATTCCTGTTAAAACTAAAACTTTTTTACAGAGCCATCCTGTAACAATTATTTATGTTGAAATACAATCTCGCCAGATTGAATTTTACTCTGCTACTATTATGATAAATGCTCATCTTTCTGGCCTACGCTATTTAATGTTTCATTGGCCCATTCTCTCTGCCATTGTCGGTATTGGTACAAACTTGTTTTTCATAGTACTCATTTGCATACTATCATATTTGCACTTTGCAAGTGAAGAAGAGAACCAAGATGAGTCCTTTAGCTACGAGAAAGGTGAAGAAGATGATAAAGAGCTGAAATTGCCTACAGATTGTAAGTATTTGTTTTTATTATAATTTTTCCACTGTGTACACAAATTTATAATGAAATTTTGAAATATTTAGTAGGTTCAGATACATCTTCTGTAGACGATACCTCAATGTTAGAAGATATTCCTAAAACTCCAGATGAAAGTTTGTCACTTTCTTCAACAGATCCAGTTTTAAGTAAATCTAGTTACATTCAAGAACTTTCTTCATTGATAGCAGAGTCATCCAAAGAAGATTTAAACAAATAATCAAGTTACATTCCTTGTTATATGTAGTGTACATATGATAGAGAAGATATAAATGGACAAGGATTATGGATAAATGCAATTTTATACTCACTTAACTTAGATTTATGACGTTATTGTTTTAATCAATTCGTGCAAGGATTGAGAATTTGTGATACATACTTGTTTCAAAGTGCCTTTATTTTCTACAATTTATAAACTATGAAGTATTTTTGTTGTGTTTAGTTGCATTTCATAGATATAATAATTTAATTTTACATAATGTAATTAACGTTGTTAAGAGCATGACATTATAGGATGCTTCCAATTATTTTACTTTATTCATACCGTAAATTTATATTATTTGAAAGAGATTAATAATATTTTATAAATTTATATTTCATTTTTTAGTAGATATGTAATTCTCAATTCCTATTATAAATTTTACTCTTTTATTTAATTTATTGAAATTTGTATCTAAATTTACGTGGTTATGTGACAAAAGATTATTGTTTTTATGTTTATAGTTGGCATTACTTGTGTCTTTTTTAAAAAATACTCTTACTAAAATCAAAATATAGCATAAATTAAAATAATTGGATTTATACTTGCAGTTTTCTATGAAGATTTTCTTATGATTGCTATATATGTATATTTATGTCTATGTAATGATGATCTATGAGATATTAATATGTAAAAAAACATGGTTTTTGTATATTAATGGTTGTTAATAAAATATAAATCATTTTGTATTTCAAAAAGTGATATGTGTCGTGCGATTCGAAACGCAAATTCATCACAAAGTAGATAAGATTTAGAAAAACTGAAATGAATTAGTAATCATAGATATATATTTTTATATTGGATCAACTTGATTTTACTTCTCTAAATGAAATAATTTATAGTATAATAATCGTAATTTTAAGTTTAATGTACTTTTAATTAATTTAATATTGAGGCAAATATGAAAGTTCTTATTTTAATCAGTTATTGACATTACAGAGCATCTTGCAATAGTAAAAAGGGGCGAAGTCCACCAAACAGTATCTTTTTAGATAATCATTGTAATACATTTTTTAAGTAGAAAAGCATAGAAATGATAAATCAATTATAATTCACGAATTCTAAATGTTTTGTGATTCATTTCGACGTACAATCATATGTTCATATATTTCTTTTATTTTTATTTATTTTATAACCACTTTTCATATTTTTAAAAAGACTTAATTTCAAATTAATATTAATAAAGTATTATTTATAAAGTCTAAGCAAAATAGATTTTTCTACAATTTAAAAAAAGTATTGATAGTAGCTATGCTGATTTTTTTATAATTATTAATGAAAGAAATTTTTAGAAAATAAGTAATGTGTATAAAAGGAGAGTATCACGGTAAAAATTATTTTCCTATGTAGAATTAAAATTTCTTAAATTTTTAACTTTTAAAGCTTTGGCAGAAAAAAATCGAAAACTTTGTGTTCACATTATCATACCAAAAAACTCATCGAATCCGATCTCAAATGATAATACATCTTGATCTAATTATAAATAGGTCCTACTATGGAAATGATCCCAGCAAAACTATAAAAATGCGCGCACTATTAAAATCTTGAAAAAATTGATTTTTAAATGTAATGCATCAAAAACTCCTTCTAAAACTAATTAAAACACAATTTTACATTAAACATTTTCTTTTATAAGTAATATTTTTAGAAACAACAACCAAAAACCGCTAAAAACCTTTTAGAAAGAAGATTTTTGTTTATTACTCTACAGGTTTTGACTTTATACAAAAATGTTTAATATAAAAATTGTAGATCATATTAAATAAATTTTTATTTAATACTGTCATCTAAAATCAATTTCTGATGAGCTAAAGCTCGTAAAATCGATTTTAAGCGGATAAGAATGTCAAGAATAAGCGATTTTTTGCTATAACATGCGGTTTAATTTTACATAAAAATGTTGAACACAAAATAATTGTAAATAATGATATGACAAAATTTTTCTCTACTAAACATTTTCTTGTACAATTAATTCCTGATGGGTTAAAGCTTGTAAAAGCAATTTTTACTTCGTTGAAAATATAAAATTATCCTAAGAAGTGCGGTGGTGTCTGTAATGTAAAAACTTTTTTTGTAGAGAATTGAAGTGGTGCGGGGGAGGGGCGTGTAGAGCGCAACATTTTTTAGAATAACATTTCTTTTCATGCATATAGCGACTTTTCTACTCTTGATTTTTCACTTGGTTAATGCATTAAATTGAATATATTGCCTATCTATCTTAAATTCTTAAAAACCCGAATGAAACTTATTAAATATATAATTTTAAAAAATAGATAAAGATTTCAGAGTACAACAAAATACTTCGACAAGGGTCGGGATTAAGCGTTTGTGCTCTCTAATTGTTTGTCGTAAAAATATTGTCAGATAGACTGCGGCTGGGATTGTCGACCGCTCGTTTCCCTCCGTGGTTCGCGGGTGCAGCCCGCGTCTATCCAAAGCTCACGGGTGAGTGAACGTTCGGTATACGTGCCGGGAAAAAGTTAGGCTTGATATAGTTTCCCAAATTTAAATAAAATAAGTTCAAAATCTTTGTGGACGTCACTATACATACAATGAATTAACAACGGGTTATTATTTGTGAATCGATCATTAGAAAATTAAAGCTATACAGTGTGTACCTTTGAAATCGAATAGAAGATATATTACATGTACCTATGTAAAAAATTTCGTATTGGTTCAAAAACGTTGGAGTTAAATTGAAACCTTTTGTATTTATTCCAGTTCTAAAATTCATACTAATTATTTAATATAAAGGAAATATTGAAATATTGAAATAGATTTATTTATAGAAAAATCGTTGCGAGGAAATTTGAATATCGAATTAATTTTAGAAGATATTATTTTTGAAACAAATGGCCATAAATCCACTGGTTAAAAATGAACAATGCCTCTATTATAGAAAATTCAGATTTTCAAAAATGCTGAATTTAATGAAAAGTTCAAAGCATCGATTACTCCAATTCACCTGTACGGAATATATACTATACTATATTAATAATTTAAATTTAGAAAACTAAAATAGAAAAGGATTACACTTTTTGAATTTCTAGCTCAATTGCAATTCTATACTGCGTCTGACAATAAACCTACCCCCACCATTTTACCACTTAGACAGAATATGTTATCTGCGGTATTCAATCACTTAGAGAATCGACGTCGTAAACCGTGCGCATTCTATACGTTTCCTCACCATATAATCGATTACTTTCATCCTTCTCTCTCTCCATAAAGTCGTCACGCATATACCTCCAATCGCATTCGCTTGTATACATATATATATCTCTCCCTTGCAACGCCGTCGTTTTTCCGTACAAACGGTTTATATGCACACTCGCGCGAGCGCGATCACGTCGACCGCAAAAAGCTACCCGCCCTCGAAGCATGGAAAACAACGGTACATAGCTATATATATAAGGTATATAACAATGGGCACGTCGAACGTCGCGCACGTATATATATATATATATGTCGGAGTCGCATATTTCACGGTGCGCTCGGTCCTCTCGCGCGCGGCGCCCATTGTCACATCATTTTTGGCGATACATCGCCTCTCACGTTTTTTTCCTTCTCTCTCTTTCTGCGCCCCCGTATTCCTCCCGCTTTATTGTCGATATATAATACATATATATACGCGGACACATACACGCATAGAGTATACGTATATATGTATACGGCGAGATTTTACAACTCGAATTAATTGTTCTATAACCTGTGTATATATATATATATATATATATATATATATATATATATATATATGCGGCAGGATCAGGGCGCAACTTTCTCTTGAACGAACGAATGAATTCTCACACACATATATTGCTTGTACAGCTATACAGCCAAGATGGTATACGCGGCAATCCATCGCCGAGGGATACAATTTTTTTCCCCCTCGAATACTTGTTATACATATACATGTGCGTGTATATATATGTATATATACGCGTTATATACTTGTATGCGTATGCACGCACCTGTGTATTCGCAACAAAGAAGGCCGTCGAATATACCGATATATAGGCCATTTCACATCAACTGTGTGACACGCAAAAATTTAGTGGGAAAAAGTTTACAAATTCAGAGATAAATCGTAAAATATTAATTTTTTATTATATTAATTTTTTTGGTATCAATATTTCGAAATATAATAATATTCAAACTGTGAAAATGTTTGTGCGATCAGAAGTTGATTTCACCCGAAAAAAACGCTAAAAGATTTATTAAAATATTATCTTTAAACTGACACCATGATGAAGATAGAACGAGATCAGTGAAAAAAGTTTGGTGCAATTTAAGCCGAAAAACAGTAATAATAATGATCATTGCAAACTTTTTCCCATATATAATGTTTCATCCATAAAGTTTAAAGATTTTGAGTAAAGAAATCATATATAGTGATTGAAAAATTATCTAAAAATATATAATTTTAAAATTTTTAACAAATTCTACCTATTGATGGTTGCATATATTTTATTCTAAAATTATAGATTTGCGTTCTAAGGCTAATAATTTGCTATAGTTAAAAAATTTTGAACTACTTATGAAATTTCTACCTGTCATAATTGACGTGAAATGGTCCATATATATGTATCGTATAGTATATATATATACGCACGCGAGCGAAAGGAAACCTTATTTATTTATCCTAGCGTGCGATCCGCTGAAACCGGTTACACGCGCGTATTATACGCATATAGGAGCTCCTTGCGCTGTGGTTACTATGGCTCTCACACGCGCGTGCTCGGATTTTCTCGATATTTTATCGGCGACGCCGATTTCGTTGTTATATGCGCCCGCGTATACTTATATGCGAGGTGACCCTGCGTGTTTACGTAAGCGATGGTAGATCGGCATTTAAATGGGTGCCGGTGCGATTATGTGGGTGTGTGTGTATATACGTATTGGTTGGTTACCGTGATTCATTAAATTTATATATATGGTAGAGGAAAGAGATTAGCGATTGCACCTAAGGACCACGAAATACGTGATTTATAGGGACATTGTTGTATTGATCAAGAGGGTGGCGAAAATAATTGATTTAAAAAACCGAAACGTTTTTCGTTTGCTGCGTTGGAAGGATTATTTTAGATTATTTACCCTATATGTGCGTTTTACCAAAAAATAACTTTTAAACAAAATTTTAATTTTGAGTTCTTAGGCTAATTTCATAGTAATCCGTAGTATAAAAAAAATTTTGAGCTATTTTAAAATTTTTACCTGCGTCACTGCAGTTGACGTGAACTGGCCCATATAAATATATACACACCGCAGGTTTCGAAGAATTAGCATACAATTGCAAAAAGGTTTCCGCTTGCGTGCCAATTTTATATACAGATCGAATGCTGCAGCAAGGGTGGTTTTTGCGGATGCTGTGCGGGACAGGTGTGTAAACTGGCAGTCGAAAGTTTGTCATTCATTTTTTTTTCCCGTCTATATGCAGTTATTCGTGAATGTACAATGTATATATACATAAGTCTTTTAATAATAAATAACACCAAAGGAAGTATGTATTTAATTAGCGTGCAGTGTTGCGTGTAATAAACATAGCATTCGAACGAGTAAGTTAATTATTATCAAAGAACGCAGTGACTCGACGCTAAGAGACAACGAGCGCGCGTATACTTAGCATTTTCATCGTCACATCAAGATACAAGTCGATTGGTATAATACGTCAGCCTAGGGGCACGTGGCGACAGTATTTTATATACCTATTGAAATCGTATAGTTCGTTCACTTCTCTCTTGCGCGCCTTTCACTGATTCGTTGATCAAATGGTATCGTTATATATATATATATATATATATATATATATATAGATTTAATATCGCTAGGCGCGATTCTTTTTTCTGCGCACGGTAGCTATGAATTCGAATATGTGTATTGACATATGCCATTACTATATTATAGTATAGAACTCAAATAATATTCGATAATCTCTTTAGTCGGATGAGATTGTCTGGTGATTGATTTTTTTGCATAAGCTAAATTTAATAGCTGTTTTCCTTATCAATAGTCGAGATGATCAAAAGTCTGATCCGATTTTTTATATATGATTTTACTCAAAAAATACATACTGTGGCAAATGAAATATTGTTATAATTATTATTATGTTTACTTATACTATTATTATCCAGTATAGGTATTCATAACTATATTCAAGAAAACTTACTAAATGATCAATTCTTTTTACGTAGTTGTACAATTATAATGATTATGTGTAACATATATACGAAAAATATTTCACATTTCAAAAAACAATCGACTTTATAATTCACATAAACTGATACCACCTCGAAAAATCATTATTTCATCTCCTTGTTCTCTCGTTCTGCCATTCTCTCTTCCACCGAAAGTTCTTTATAATATTATGTACAAGCGATCATTCGCAGTACGCCGCTATATATATATGCGCAAGTCAACAAAATATCTCTCTATATACAGTATTATAACCGTGCGCAAAAAGCTCCCTGCGGGCTTGTCTTCCGTTCGACTCTCCTCTCTCTCTCTCTCTCTCTCTTTCTCTCATACACACACATATATATACACAAAAGGGCGGATGCACATACACGCCGGATTAACAATTCCCACTTAACAAGGGCCCCTGCTGCCTCGTTTACCGTTTTGTCGCGCATTCGCGGAGCATCTGATCTAAGATATGTAACCGTATGTGTGTGTATAAACGTACGCGTGGCTATAGATGCACGTATATATATAATACGCAGCGCGCGGAAGTCAAGCCGTTATGCCAGGATGGCTATAAGGATCGGACGTATGCACTTAATATTTCAACGAGAGCTATATACATATATAGAAGCGAACGTATATTAAGGATGCTGAAGGAGTAGTAGTTGGATAGCTCCTTTTTTTCTTGCTCTGGGGCTTTAACAGCGATCATCGGCTTCCTGCATGCACTCGCGTGTGTATAGTATAGAAAATCGTGTATAGAGGTATATACAGTTAGGTGCTACGCTCTGCGGCGTTGATTTTCGCGACCTCGCGGAAAAAGGGATTCAAAATATCGCATATATCACAGCTAGCGTACGCGCGCATGTATAGGAAGTTGGAAAGAGAGAGAGAGAGAGATTGGGATCAGACGGGTGGGTTTGGTTGTTTGTTTGTTTGTTTGTTTGTTTTTTCGTTGGTTTTCGAGAAGTGCAATCGAAATGTGTCATCGCGCGGTGAGAGATGCGTTGGGAGGAAATGAATCGAAGCGATTCGCGTATGTAATAAATATTTGTGTAAATGTTGTGGGTTGAGCGTGTTGTACGCGTATGTATATGTATGTATATATACTTACATCTTGTTAAACGGTAAGAGATATAGGCTTTTGAAATAGCAGTATGAATGTATACTTTTAGAGCGCACGCTCTTTAATTGATGCATGCGGTTTATGTAAGACGCGGAGCTGTGATTTTGAGATACATTTTAGATTTTACGAAATGATTTTCCACGTAAACGTTATGATCATGGCTTCATAAAAAGTTTTTCAGGCACGTTTGGCAAGAGTTATGCCAGTTGATTATTACCGTTGTTCGAGAGATTAGAGTTAAAGTGATACTCCCCGAGGGGTTTTTTTACCTGAAAAAGCCATTTAAAATAAGCCGCGCGAGTTGCCTTTCTAACGATCGTTATAAGCGCGAGACAAGCATTTTCTAGTACACTTGTGTGTATACGCGAGATATAAATCTTTTCTATTAGCGCTCCATTGAAATCACAGGGATAAAATTATAGTCTTTTATCTACACTTTATCTCGAAAACGAGGTGCGTAATGCCGTAACATTCACGGAAGTTTTTACAGTGATAATACGAAATACTCAATTTTCTAATTTTGATGTGCGGGAACAAAAAAATTTCATTTATACATTACCTTGATTATAAGTACGTATACGATTGAATTCGAAATCTTATTAGTTTAATGGATAAAGAATGAGGTCGAAAAAGAACAGAAGATTGGCGTTACATAAATTTTTAAAATTATCATAATTTTAATGGTATTATTATTATTTGTTAATATTATTTTTATATTATTATTTTGTTTCCAAAAAGCCGATTTCGCATATATATGGTGTCCATCAGTAGATTTTTTCATTTCAATTATAATCTATCTTAAAACTAAACCAAGCTATAATATGAATTTAGCTTTATTTATTATTTATAATATAACAAAAATAAACAAATCGAGAATGGAAATTCAATAATACTACTTTGCTTTAATATTAATATTAGTTTTCAATTCGATATTTACGGCTATGGTTTTTTTAAAGGGAAAGTAATTAATAAATCACACTTCGATCGATTTAGTTATTAAAGTAAAATACAAAATTAGCTAATTGAATTGATATGAACAATAAGGCACCAATAACCATTGTATAATAATACTCTGTACTTCAATTTGATATTATATCGTAATGATTTTTATGAAATAAAATAATGTTGTTCATTTTGTTTGACGTAATAAACATTTATTTTGAACATGTATGTTTTTCTTTTAAGTATAGAGTGATATAAATGTAGTAAAAAGAAATATCATTTTAATAATAGTTTTTGATAGATTTACTTACTTTCGTGAAATTCACATTGAAATTCATAGTTGTTATAGGATTGTCGCTTATAAGTTTTAATAAAAATTTTTAATTTTTATGGTTTTTTCCGTTTATTATATCGAGATAAGAATAAAAGAAAAAGAAAGACACAGAATGATCAAAATAATCAAAATTCATTCTAGTACATCTATAAATCAAACAATGATTTAAGAAAAATGGTAAATTAAGTATAAAATTAATTAAAGCGTTCTTTCGTTATATCATAAGAGTTTCGTTCATATAATAAATACGCATAGCGTATTAGTAAGAATATTTCTTATTTGTATTTCGTATTCCGGAATGGAATCTGTTAATTAGGCGACCAATTAAGACAGTCTCCTATTGTCAACACTATAAGCCGGAAAAACAAGTTTTGTCTTGAAATTCCTAGACTACGCGTTTAATTATCCCATCATGAGATTTATTAATTAGGAGCTATTATATACTTTTCTGCGTTTATTAATTCTTTGTTATACATTTATGATTATCCTATTTCCACGTATTCGCATCCTATGATTTCTTGTATCTTCTACTACAAAGGATGCAAAGTAAAAGAAAAGGTATGTTCTTATATATAGAATGAAACCGTATATATCTATATGCTTTCTTATGAAAATTATAGAAAAAGGATATATTAATTTTATTTATGGCTAAAACAGCAATTTCCTCATGGTACAGGACCGGTACGAATCATGCATAATTATTGCAAACGCCGATAGTAAATGACCGGAAGCAATATATTGGATAAGCACAATTCCAGACTCAAAGATGGATTTATGCGTAATGGTTTATACAGTATAGCAAACAGTACTATACTTTCCTGGATGGAATTGGTTAAGACGACGGAGAACGCGGTAACATGTTGCATGCTGCGGTACGTACACTTACCAGGAGGGTCTTGAAGATTCGAATCACGGATTCGGCTCCAACTTGGAATATAGTTCAAGCAATGGAAACATGCAGAAAACGACAATATGAACAAGCCCTAGCGCGCCAAACAATTCAAATTCTGAACTTTTTGTAGTTTTCTTTTTTGAAAAGTCCTGGAAACGTAGTCTTATCTTGAAACGGTAACCATTGAATCTCAACAAGTCTAGAATATATTTTTAAACAGAGAAAAAATGAATTGAATTCAACAATAATCATTTTTTTTATCTGTAAAAAATGTTTATTCCTTTTAATAGTACAGTTTGCCAAAAATTTGTTGTTTGACTGTATATTATGTATATTACATTGTGTAACATTTCATATAAATAATAAAAAATAGTCATATAAAATATTTTAGTTTCTGTCAGTGGGTTATTATTTTAGATTTGTCACGGGATCTTAAACCACGTCTCTCCAATTGAAATAAATATCATATATAAAAAAGTTGTAATAGAGATTGCTTATTGTTAGTCTTGTATTTATAACATAATAATATACTTGTTAAATCCACCAAATGAACTTAAATTTCTTACCATGTAGTAATAAATTATTTATTTATTTAATAATTTATATAGGTGTACATCAAGTTTTTAGTTTATTCAAATTCATTCTGACCGTTGCATGCGTGTGTTTCTAAATATTTTTTATTTATATGTATCCGCTATACAGTGAGAATTATTTTTATCAATATATAAATTTACATATTCGTTTAAATGTTCTTTTACCCAAACCTATAACCTAAATCTATTTATGCTTTTCGCCGATGCTGAATTGTGTAAAATTAATTATAAAATTGATACGACTTGAAATCAGATTTTCTGAACTGAGCATGAGCCTCTTGGTCGAGCTTCTCCCAACAGATCGCGCTTCCAGCAAGTTTATGGCATCGCGTGTATAAATTCAGATTTGTGTATATTGGATCGAGTCGCAGAAAATACAACTTATTAGCTTTTATTAATCGTAATTATCTATATATTAATCGCCCTTATCAAAGTTGCTCACTGTGATCATTTTATGTTTGTTTTTCTTTCGCTTCACCTTTTCTTTCTCAATTACTGACTCAAATTTCTCTTCTTATCAGAGAAAAATCTACAATAATTACAAAATTCACACAGTCATGAGTAAATGTGTATGCGATCCATCATCTCCACATCTATATGGTGTTTTTCAATCAACGCCAAACGCCACCACACGGAAACGAGGTGCAAACGCGTCATCATCTTTCTCTCACTCTCTTTCCACCGCTTTCGCACATGTACAGCTTTTTTACGTCGCGATAAAGCATGAGTTTATATGGTGATAAAAGAAGTAAGAAGAGAGGCACAGGAGTAACGTATATATATATATGAAGATTGCACGCGCACCTCGCGTGTTCTCCATAAGAGCTTTCAGGCGCATACTTCGCGGTACGAGCTCGCGCTTCGCAGGATGAGAAATTAAGATGCCGATCCCAATCAATCTGCAAATGGCCATATATATGGCGTCGTTACGTTGCTGCTGCTGCGCAGCTGTTATATATGTGTAAACAAAACGTCACGTGCTGCTGGATAAACGCATGCGTTATACGACTCAGCGTTCCCGGTTTAACGCTTTGTCTTTTAGTGTGCAACTTTCTCGAATATATGATAGTATATATACGCAGGGTAAGGGAAATGGAGGGTAAACTGCTTTCTCGACGCGTATGTGATGTATATATATGTACGCACGAGGGTGTAAAATAGTTATGTATTTGATATTAGTCATGATTTACCAATTGGTATAGTGAGAGTTGAATCTATATTGCGTCGCAGTAAGTATATCGATTGACTATACTTTACGATTTTTATCTTGAATCGATGAATCAATTTGATTATATTTGAAAGATTTCCATTGTATACAATTTTTCAGAATAACTGTTATTTTTTTTAATTAAATGTAGAATTATAAAATAATTCATAAATATTTGTGAATTTTTGAAGAAACATCGACATGTAAAATTAAATGTGTATAATATGCATATAAATATACAAAGCAGAGTAAGCTTATGTGAGAATGGTATATACAATTTTCCGCTTTCCGAGTATATAATGTGACACTGCTGGCTTTATATATAAATATATTGCAGTATTAAAGAAGATTAAAGATTATACTGTACAAGAGAAATCTAAAGCCGTATTTATTTTTATAGAAAATGCCATTCGTGAGTTTTAATGAACAAATTTTAAAATTTGGATCGTTTCAAAGCTCAAAATCGATCTTTCTTTATGATTTTTATGTGTTTTTCCAATTGATCCAAAGATTAAGGGCATTAAATGACTAAATTTTAGTGTAAGTATCGCAGAATTTTATTCAAACACTGATGGATCGATGCTCCATGCTATATAGAAATTTTGTAATTTTATTTAATCCAGAAAAAAAAAATTTCACTTTATATAAATTCCTGAAAATAAACACACTAATTCCCGCAATTTACAACTAAAAAAACCAAACCCCTCACACGGCAAAATCAAAGCAATCATAAACTTTGAAGTTTCTAAACTCAGCCCCCAAAAAGTATTCCCATATACAAATATACTTACCGGCCACATGTGTGTGTGCGTATTGTATCCCTCCGGCGTTAAGCCGCATGACATAAAGAAACGCAGCAGAACCTTTTATATAATACACCCACACACGATAAAGAAACTGATACATACACACACACACACACGCGTGAAAGCGAAACAAAAAGCACATGAGGGGTGGGAGGAAGGGGGGAGTAGGAAAGTTTTCGAAATGAATTTCCTTTGGCAAGCGAGCTGCAAAGGAGTTCGACGATAGGACTGTAAACTCGCGGTCGCCCGCCACTGTTATTGCATTCCGTATAAAACAAGGGAAAGAGTTGCAAGGTGGGTGGATGGGTATGGTATATATATATATATACGGCGACGTACGGCTGCGCTTGGCCAAAGGAAAAATCTCATACTTGCGGGCGCAGTCTGGATTATTTAGCTTATTGAAAATATCCTTCGAGTTGTTGAGATTACAGAGCGCCGGCGGTACGGCGGCCTGATGGTTTGGCAGGAGCTTTGCTTTCCCCAATATAGCCTTTTCCAGAGTTTTTGGCAGTGGGTTGCTGCGCCGTGGCTATATAGCTGCGCGCGGAACGATTGGGTCGGAGAGATTTGATAAAAAAAGGTAGGAGGTAAAGAAAGAAAATCTTGAAAAATTTTCAGTGTTTGCCCTATAGTTTGTTTCGTCCTATGATTTATGAAGCATTTTTCATTTTAATTTTTAACATTCTTTTAAACGAAATTGGTATAATAATTTTTTTTCATTTTCTCATGTGATAATGAATTCGCTTAAATTTTTTATTATATATACTTCTGATAAAGCAATCACTGCATTTGAAATGAATAATTGCTACATTAAATTATATAATCACTTTATCATTGCTCCGAATGTTTTCATAATTACTAATTTCGTCGTAGCAATATCCATAACGAGCTTTACAGCCACACTCCGATAATGCGATAATTTTGAGAAGCGCAGCTGAGAAAAAGCATCGACGATACACGAAGAGACGAACTATTAACATTAACGTAGTCGCCTATAATTAAAAAGTTTTGCGTGTCCTTATATACCCCTCAGCTCTATCGAAAGCTATATACGGCTGCATGCATATATATTACACTATATACACACGCACACCACGCCTAATTACTCGACATAGGCGTGCATGATCGAAGCTTCCCGCGCGTGATGCGCGCTTCTCGTTTACTCATGTGTGCACGCGCGCAAACTTCTTCGTTCTGCGCGAGCCATATACGGATAATTGGAAAATTAGGACAAAGCAGCAGCAGCAGCAGCAGCGGTGACCGGGTACTATATATTCACAATAAAGAGCGATTATGCGAATAGACGCGCGGCAGAATCCATAGTGTGTACGCGCCGCGGCTATACCATTGCTATACTACTATCGACGCGTAATTCGACGGTTATTGTACAATTATGAGTATTATCGTGTGCTGTGTGGCGAAATATCAATGGAGAGAGAGAGAGAGAGTGAGAGAGAGAGGATGATGAGGGGAACGTGCATCGGGACGCATGATTTTAACAGATTATATTTCCCCACTACATACAAGTGAGAGTGGCTAAGTGAGCCAGAGATGTATGTGTGTGTTTGTGTGTGTGTGTGTATATATGTATGGGTCTGGAATATAATTATAATACAGAAACCAGGTGAGCTTGCGTACATGTAATATGCAATGCTTGGTGGTGATGTGGCTGCTGTTATTGTCGTAGCTGACGATGGGGCACGTGTAATGCGCGTCTATTTGAATTGCGCTTGCTTTAAGTGCGGTTTCGGTGTGTCACAGCAAGAAGCCGATGTGATGGTTACTGAATTTCTAGGTTTTAGGGTTTACCAACGGTGAGGGCTTTGAAAATGATTGAAAATTGATATTCGGTAATAAGATAAAAATAATTTACAACGTCCAGATATATATATATATAACGAAATTTGATGAGGAAAAGTCTATTGGAAACTTTCATACGCATATGGATATTTTGTTACTCTTATCCAAACTTCAACTACTTTTTCATGAATTTTTAAATATGCATTAAAATAACCTCATTTTATATTAAGGTATATTTTCATAAACTTTGATTGATTTTATGCTACGTTTTGATCAATTATTTTCTATAAAAAGATTGAATTATCAAATTGCAAATGAAATGAGTGGATTCTCAATCAAGTTGATTAGCATCTATTTGCATAAAACTAATATCTGGGTTAGTACTTTCAATAGGTATCAGTAGGTTTTACATAGAATGTAATAACAATAAGTACGTACGTGATGCGAATTCGTTACTTTAATATTTAATTAACTATATAAAACTCACCTATTCCTATACAACTAAAAATATATGTATTATTGGTAATGACACACGGCCGTACGACGTTAATATTTTATATTATATATACAGTTACGTGGTGTCAGAGAATCAAAACTTGTGTATTAGTATCTATTTCCAAAATCAACAGAACAGGCGACAAAGAAAATAATCCTCTCTCTGTATGCAAGCTCTAGGACGAGCTTCATAAATCCGCGTATATATATATATATATATATATATATATAAAAAATTGGCTACATAAATCCATTTTAATATATTTATGGCTGTATCTGTGTATATAGTGTATGTGTATATAGTGCACGCATACACAAGATTAAAAAAATTGATTACTAAAAGATATATACCAATTACTATAGTAATTGAAAGTTCTTTTCGGAATAAAAGTAAATATATGAACGTTAGTTAACAGTAATTAGTATACGCCAGATACTTATTAATGTCTAACTAAAGACCTTTTAAATCTTAATCAATATATTAATTTCCGTTCCGTTACATTTCTTGCAAAAATAATCCGGGTAATTGAATAAAACGTAAAATGTGTAGCACGATCCGGTATGAGTTACACGCGTAACACTTATACGGGAATCCAATCTGCAAATATGTATTGACATGCATCTAATCGTCTTTATACAGCATCCCCGTTGCAAAATACTACCTTGGTATCAATTATAGGTACTCACATATGTATAGGAATAAAAATTAGCATACTATGGTGCGTATCTATACGAAGAAGTGTTACGCGTAGTCAATGATCCAGTGAATACTTACTACGTGCTACTTGATACATAGTCGTTTGGTACAATATGAATTATTATGTACACGGTCACACAGCTCTTGGTAGATTAAAAAGTGTTTATTTTAAAGTGTATCTAGGAAAGCTTTATTAATTTCCTGCCGTCAATATATATGTTACAATCAATTTAATCTATCGAATTCATATATCGATAAATTATTTTCAGTTACACTAGTTTCCATCAGCACTCAGAAATGAAAATTGTTCTATATATATGAATCTGATTTAAAATTAATGCAAATAAATGAAATTTGTCTAATTTTATAATATAAAAAAGTTCATCGATTTCTGTTAAAAATTGAATCCTACCAGGTAGCATTCAACTTAATTAGTACAAATTTGTTACGCGTAAATCGAACTTTTATAAATATTTAACTTCGACTTTTCTGCGACTAAAATACATTTGTTATATGCTGCTGGTAAAAATAAACTTTTTAGTATAATATATATTTCCAGACAATTGCGTTATTTTATTTTTAAAAGCCTTGACTGAACATTCGCAATGGAATCTGTCACAATGATACGATAAAGATAATAAATAATTTATGCATTTCTTGATTTATACTGTCATATTTAAAACAAAGCGCAGATTTTCACAATATTCTCATTATATGCATCCAGAACATGAGCGACTTTTTAAACGCATTCAAATGTTTGTAGTTTTATTATTATTATTATTATTATTATTATTTTAAATAATACATGTATTTTCAAAATTTGTCAATAAACTCATTTGTTCACATGCAGTCTAGTCAAGAAACGTCAATTTAATATACTAATAAAAAAAAATTCACCACCCTCGTAAAATTTTAGCCTTTGTAATAAAAAAAAACTCTCGAGGCCTGGGTTGTAAAAATCCACTTCCAATTTGCAGAATATTTTCAATGTATTATATATAACATAATAAAATATTTTAATACCAGCCAAATATTGCATTAATTTGAATAAAAGCTAGTGTATTCGTCGTAAATTTTGCTGAATTTTAAATTTTAATCTCCCCGACAAAGTAGACGGTTAGTCGCGACGCTCGAATATGCATCAATTTTAATTTAACAGAGGGAGGGTCGACTGCAACCTTGCTCAGTATGCGATATGTGTTCATTTTATGACTGCCGCATGCGCGAATGCCAAATATAAATCCTATAATATAAAAACGTTCTAATTATTACAATTAAAAATTTTTCAATAATTTTTTTTTTAAATTACAATTTCTTGAGGACGATTCTATGTAAAATGCAAATAAAACATTCTATATGCAATATACTAAATATATGTGTCCAATTTTATTCAAATTGGATGATTAATTTTTAATGATATTTTTAAAGATATCAAGATTGATAAGACCAATTTTTACCGGATTAGAACTATTCTTTTTTTTTCTAACATATACCTGTATCTATTATTCTTTACAGTAAATTTTATTATTAAGGCACTTAAAAAGAGATCAAATTTTTTGTACTTTGAAAAAATGCAATTTAATAATTTTGTAATCAATTTTTAATGATTATTGAAGATATAATTTTTTATGTAAGTAGAAGATTTTTCTCAAAATCACTTTATCTCATAAATTTTGCAAAGCCAATGAATGCACCATTAAAATTGGCAAATTAGCATCAAACATCTGTAAAAGCATATATATACACTTGCTTATTTCTACACATATATATACACATGTACTACGCTTTCGAAAAATCTTTTTTCCCTTATCGCACAAAGTTGCATACATCTCTAATGGTAAGCCAAGTTCTCGCTTACAAACTTTATATATATATATATATATATATATATATATATATATACATACATATATATACGAACCTTATAATCTATCCTTTTCCAACTCGTACCATATCTATATAGTATCACTACACCTTGCACATCATCGTATATACATACACTCGTTCAATCAAATCCCGTCACCCATGAATCGATCCCTCTCTACATAACACACTTCTTTTCCTATACTCCAACCCTCTCGATATCACCACATCACGCTTCTCTCTCTCTCTATACATCTCGTTATATTCGCGCGCATATCGCTCAACGCGTGTAATCCAAAGCGAAGATTAAGTCCTCAGCGTGTATATATACATATACTCGTGTGGGTGGACGAGAGATTTCGCGAGGGGGAGGAGGAGGCGCGACGGCCATTAAACGTGTACAGGCACCAACACTCGATAAACGACGCCGCGGACTTTATGGGGTAGCCGCCGTTGGCATCGTGTTGCCCGGCATTAGCATGGTCAACCGATAAATTACGGCTCCGGGAATTCTTCGGGGATATCGCGCGGTTCGTATATACATACACATATATATATATAGTATACACAACGCGTATACGCACGTAGGCACGTGCTGTTTCGTGCAATGAAAACGCGAATAGTCGCTTAATGGACGGGGGGGCGTATGTCTATACGAGGCGATAACGAGCTTTGCTGTATTTTCGAGCGAAAAGTTCGCTTAGAAAGTGTGTTACCCGATACGGGATCATCACTGATTGCGTTACAGTATTTCGATGGTATTTTAAAGTTTTTTGGACCGGACGATATTCTCTATATACGTTCGCATGTGTGTGTATGGTATATTTCGTTGATAATTTAAGCATTATGTTCTTACCCATATAGCATATCTGTTTCGCTTTCCAAAATACCTCTAAAACTCGCTGTTTACGTCCCTGCGAGAGCTCAATCGCAAACATGTATATATCTCTGTGTAAGTGTATATACGTACGGACGTATGTATATATCTATATGATCGAGGTGGTCAGGTTTCGGGCGCGTCGGATTTTTACGAGTGTCTGTTAATGGTGACTTTACGTTCGATGTTAAGCAATCACTCGGAATAATATGCCGAAACGTTCGCCACGTTCGGTTTTACGTGTTTATTCGGAAATTATTTATTTTACAACGAGTATACGCGGGCAAGTCTGAAAATAACAGGACGCGCGGCGGGCAAAAAATTGAAATGACGCGCGCGCGCTCGCGACGTGCAGACTAAATTTGATCGTTATACTGTACTTGAAACGTACATTTTTCGAGTGGATGCTGCCAAAATGTTATTAAAAATGATTTACTACACACATATATACATACAAAAATATGCATAAAATTCGTACGTTAATTTGTACGAAATATATTACATACATTTTTTCGTTTTTTGTGCGATTAATTCATTATATAACATAACCGAATTATTCATATATATTAATTAAGGCGATGTAAGATTTAAAATTGATCCGAATCCCTTATTTAATAGGCGCTCTATGTGTGTGTGTAAATACTATGTTCAAAAATTTTTTTTATGTGATTCTATAATCATTTGCTATATTCAAATTCTAGAAATACAGATTTCTACTTACCGACACTAGGGCTTTTATTTAATTAAATAAGTGGTCTGAGTTGACTTTTGGAAAATCAGGTCTGTCAGGCGCTCCGTATATGTAAATACTATACTCAAATTATTTTGGGGGTAATTCCATTAATATTTGCAAAAAATATAGACATTCTAAAATTATGTCGGTATGTTACATATTGCCTTAATAGAAAAGCGACTATTAATTTCATTCTTTATATTCTTCATCAAGATTTCCTTAACGACGTATATATCGCCGTCATTTCTCGAAAATCACTTCAACATCTCAATCCCAGCGCTTAATCTCAAAGAGATCCCATATAGATAACGCACACATAGTTAAGAAGTTCATCGAATGAAAAACCGTCACCAAAAAACTATCGAATAATTCAGCTTTAACGAGCTTCGAACGATTCAGTCTCCACTAGGTCGGTCACAATATTCTATCGCGCACGTGCGAAAGTCTCTCTCTCTCTCTCTCTCTCTCTCTCTCTCTTTATATACATGGCGTAGGGATACAGAGGCTCGAAGCAGCCAAGTATGTGTATACCTGAGCTGACGACGACCATATGTGCGGCAGATGCGCGCTCACGCGTTAACGAGGAATTCGATATTATATATACATCGTATAAGCCCTGGTTTCTCCCTGTGCCTGTGTATATATATATACTGTTTTCTCATTCTCTCTCTCTTTTTTTCGAGGTCGTTCTCACTGGTCAACGAAGGCGGGCCACATCGAGTCGTCGTCGTGTAGCACGTGTGTGAAAACAGGATTTCGGTAGGTCGGTGCGGCGGCGTGCGCGATTGAGAAAATCAGGAGCGAGGAATGCGCCGTGATTAATTAAAAAGTAACTGTTATTCTCAACTCTATGGCTATATATGATAGTTTGGATGATATCACACGGTATGTCACCTATAATACGATCAAGCGCGCGTTCGTGCAAATGTTTCAGTGGTATCATGTAGGTACGTGTGATTCGGATCAGTGAGGTGACAAATCGGCACCGCGTGCGTAAGGATTTTTTTTTTTTTTTTGATTAGCCTATACGATAATAAATGGCTTGATTATGTTTTGTTTTCAACTTGTATATACGCAGACAAGATTTATGGATAAATGAATAATTATTCATATAGGATAATGAACTGGAAGAAATTTATCAGATTATGAATAGTAACATCCAACACGTTTGTTACTTATTATATATATAACACAAGTAATGCATGTTTAATCGTACAAACATAGAGAGAAATAAGGTGTGCGATACAATTTGTTAGGGCATAAATTATTTAAGTATATATAAAATCTTATCTGGTATCTTGGAAAAAAAATTAAAATTTTTAATTAATTCAAGGGAAAATTCTCTCGGTCATCTGTGAAGACACACATATCATGACATCGGATCTATATACTGATCTCAATCTGACAGAGATAAATTTTTCTTCTCACCCGAGAATCTGAGCACAATGGCGTTAAATAATTCATAAATATAATCTTTTATTATGCATATGTTATAAAAACATAATTAACAAATGAGCTTGTAAAAGCTGTAATTCAATAAGTATCATTGTAAATTTTATTACTATATTAGGGATCAAAATTCATTTAAACTGATGTCGCCGCCTATTCAGTAGTCCATAATATGCAATTCATCGAAACAAATAAGATATCAGGATGCATCTGAAAGAAATTTTGTTTTCTATAGATGATTGTATATAATAAAAGTAAAGATTTACCGAATAAAAATGTCGATATCCAATTTCTTCTCTAAACCAATTTGATGATAGAATCAGATTTCTCGTTTCGATTTGATGGAGTTATACATTATCCTTACCGCGCCATTGCAATGCCATTCCTACAAGAAAATCTCATTCTAGATTTATAAAAATTAAAATTTGTTGTGCAATAATTCGATTTTACAAAGTTTATATCTTTATAAATATCGTGGGGTTCGAGTTACTCCAAAAGAAGCTGATATTATAATTAAATTGAAAAATAATAAAAAGCCAATAAATCATCCTATCAAATCCTCGAGTAGCTCGATCTATCAATAAACAATATATTTACTAAACGCTCTCAGATCCTGTATTAAACTTTTTTTCGAACTACGATGATTTACGACCAACCAACTCCTACCCACTTCCAAAAAAACACACCACCCAACCCTATTAATTCCCTTCTCCTTTCCAACTTCCACACACACACACATACACTGAGCTCAACGAAATTTCCTATTACTTCGCCTCTCGAGACGGCCCGTTCCTCTTTCTATAAAAGCACATCAACATCTCGTATTCAAGCCCGCACCTTCGCCCTCCGAACTTTAAATCATTCCAATAGTAGCAGTGCCATAGTGGCTTCCTATAGCCTCTTTTGCTATATATACATATATACGCGGGCCTGTTAAAAAAAAAAGTTCGAATTCCCAGTAGAGGCTTGTTCGGTGCGGAGAGGAAGGGAGTAAGGGAAGCACTACAAGTTCGATCTCGGTGATTTGAGGTTATACACATACATACACACACACACGATGCGAGCGAATACAGCAGACTCGAATTAAGATCCGATAACATCCAAGTTCCGCACGCATGGCTGGCTCGTGCGATTTCGCGCCGCTTCTTCTTTCTGCGTGTGTCTATGTGCATGCGATGAGAGCATCGAGAGCGGCTATGGGAGATCGGGTGTCCCGCGCGCTTGCGTTATAGCGTTAAAACTGCGCGTTTGCCCGCGTACAGAAGCGTAAGATAGATTGTTAAAAATTTCCTTATATTTAAGGAAACTTTCAAGATACAAACGTCACAGAATTTTAAGAATAGTGTGATATGTAATGTAATTTAATTTACAAATATATTAAGTTTAATACGTACGAATACTAAAATTTCAAGTAAATGTAGCAGAAGTTTAAAAGTTTTGTATTAAAATTAAGATATACGTAATAGAAAAAGAATTAATATACAAGCACATGATAAATTTTAGTAAAATTAATATACATTTAAATTACAAATGCATTAATAATGTTTTGAAATTTAAGAAACTTCTAAGTAACTACAAATGTAACTGAGTTTTAAGAATTGTGTAACAATGTAATTTCATATGCAATTTCATTAAGTTTAATACAAAAATAATGAAATTTCACGAAAAGTAGCAGAAATTTAAGAGTTTCGTGTATCATATTTAATAAGCGTAAAGCGAATATTAATTTTAAGAATTACGCATCCAATTTTTTAATAAATTGAATGTATTAAATTTATTGAATTATTAAATATTATTCAATTCTGTGTATGAAACAAGTTTCAATTACATTTAACTTAAATTTCATAAACTGATTTTTAACAGTGATATATTTTTAGAAGAGCAAAATTTTGGATTCTGTAAAAGTGAGGTATCTCACATAATAGCTAATATGATTTTTCCATAAAAATGTCTTCAACATAGGATTTTTCTTGATTAAGTAATATGAATTCGTTATACAATTGCTAATTTTGTAATTTATTGATTCCTTTCATAATTAAATTAAAGAATACGTTAACAGTTCAGAATTTCCGGCATAACAATGTAACTCCATACTTTTTTTAGTTCTTACTGATTTATAACGCAATAGAAAATGTATAATCTGCTCAAACTAGCGTGTAAATATGTGTTTTGAATGTGTCAATTGACTAGTACAATATCACGACTTATTTCGTTTCTTCCGATCTTACATACAAGTCATACAGTGGAACTCTTTTTTCTCAGAAACTTAAAAAGTGGATTTACGTGATTATGCTTTGAACCTACAGATAAGATCTCGATCTAGAAATTCATATGAAAATTTGGATACTAACGATATCGTCGAAATATATTATTATTATTATTACAAAATTTATATCGCCGCGGCCAAAAGTGAAAATTATATATAAAATTGTGTAATAATTATTTACTATAAATATAGATTATCGGTAACGATAATAATTTATTAACATAAGTTCATAAGAGTAACATAAGAAATGATATAAAATTTAATTGAGTACATTCGAGATTTTATACTAACACCAGCTAACAAATACAATTGCTAACGGTGCGATTGCTAACGTGAGGATTTGCTTTATATAAAAATCCTATTCGAAAACTATCGTTTTATCGAATATTTAAGCAATCGAATATCGAATTTTCGATAAAAAAAAAATAACAAAAGACGAATAGAGCATCGAACGCTAGTAAATAATAAATAGCACATCAAGGCGTTACAAAATTTATAATAATTATTGAAAAAATATTGCATATTTAATATTCATGAGAAAATTATTCTATCCCACGATTACTATACAGAATACACTATGAGTTTATGATTTTATAATTCATCTATTCTAATCTTGTTCAAATTAAATTAAGAATAACAGAAATATACTGTTATCGTCAGCTTATCTTTCATTAAATCTTATATTCAATAAGTAAATCGATATAAATAACAGTATAGCTATAATAATCTATAGAAATAGCTGTAATCGGCACTAGCATGTATACTTCAAAGGTTATCAATAACGGCTACATACAATACAATTATATCGGTAAACGTCTGTCACTAGTTACATATAAAAAAAAAACGTTAAAGACAGACCTCAGAGCCTATATATAGACAACAGTGTCTTCGTACAGTTTCTCGATCGCTGCACACGCGCAACCCAACTGCCCTGCGCGTTCTCGATCCTGATGACGCGGGCGTTCGCAGGCGGCATACAAAGTGTTCATCGGTATAAGGTACTCGCAAGCACAACTCGCTGTTGTCGCGCGACCTTTTACGTAAACTTGCGAGCGCGTAGCAAAAACAATTACATCGCAGTGGGCGTATATATACGTCTATACATTAACACGAACGTATATATATATACAGACGGTTATAGCGGGAACGCGGGACTTAAAGGGCCAACCGTGTTATACTAATTTACCGAGTGAAGAAAATAGTTGCCAGTCCCGTTGTGGTACCGAAGGGATATACGAGTGCGATTGTAGACGTATATGAGCAGTTATATGTGTAGCCAAAGTGATCCTTAGGGAAGAGATGTGGACGCATAGTCGATCTGGGATTATTAAGAGAACGAGAGGAGAAGGTAGGGTAGTATAATGTCGAATGTGCGAGGTGTTTAGAAATGATAGAGAGGTATGTATATACATTGCTTTTGGGATTCGACCGACGGTTTTACTTTATATATACAGGGTTATATTGTACTCGTTGGTGCTTGTAAAAGACGTGTAGTTAAATGTACAATTTATGCGAGTATTATGCGTATAAACAATAAATTCACGTATAACGAAGATAGATATATCTATATCAGATGCGGTAGGCAATTGCATTTCGCTGTTTATAAGACCCGTATATACACGCATTTGATACGATTGAACGCGAGAAAATCATTCTTTTCACGCGGTCAGCGCCATCGTCGTCTCTGTCTCGTCGCCACAAAGGATCTCGTTACCGATGCCAGTACAGGCGATCTTTAACGAAGATGTCGCTCTCTCTCTATAGCTATACACAACTTTTATACGTGGAAAGGCCGACCGACTTTTTTTTTATGAAAGAACGAAGCTCTGCGGCAGGTTTCGTTCTCTCGTTTCGCTTGTCGCACGAGATGTCGGAGCATGGACGCTTCGCGCTCGCGATTTCACTTGATACCTTGAGTGGTGGTTATTGGAGGAAAGTCGCGGGAATGGGGACGTAATTTTGTGATATCGGTAGCGATAAGGAGAAATGTAATGTCTGGTAGGAGGAGGTTGAATAGGTATGGTATAGAGAAGGGATTGGTATGTTCTGTGGTTTCTATATTGGTTTTGAAAGTATAGTTTCGATGAATAAGTACAAAGAAAATTGTATATGTCTTCAATTATGGCGATTAAAATGTTTTTGATTCACATAATGTCGCAAATGTATTACGTATAAAACGCATGTTATGACGTTTACCTCAAGTTAAAAAATTGTTACGTATGTCATTTTTTAATGATTTATGGAATATCAAGTTAAAACTTTGTTGGATAATAAAATGTATTATTACGAGAAACAATGTCGTCTTAATCGAACATGCGTGAATCATGAATCAGCAACCTATTTAATTATAATTTGTGATAAGAATAAAACAATTATCTATTAAAAATAATAAAAAATCTCTAGAAACCCAATTCTATACAACTATAGCATTAAATATGCCTGATTATGAGTTCGTTTTTCTTAACAATAAAGAAAATAATAATTTCCAATAAAATCGCCTTTTACGAAGAAATATTTTTTATTATAAAACTTAAGTTGTACCTACTCTTCACAAATGTACAAGGTATATCTGATAATTTTTCTTTCTACAATGTAAGCCATCGATGACAGCATCCACTCATATACACATTCTACTAAAACACTTTTTCTATGGTCATAAACATAAGCTCTGGTTTACCTTCTGTACTCTCTCCTCATTTTTCCTTCTCTACTTTTGCGGACAACAGTGCAACAAACGCGTTTTCTTTTTTTTCCCTCTTATCCACTTATATATTTCTCGACATAAGGCTTTTGCTAATCCAGTCTTAATAGACATTTTAACCGGTATACACCGGTGGTAACTCTCCCCTCTCCCGTCTTTATCCTTCTTAACCATAAACCTTTCATCGTGCAGACCTTTTACATTTGTCTGTAATCACTCTTTAAAAGAACCCTCTCCTCCCTGCGTTCGTCCCCTTCGCACACGACAATCTCGCTTATGTATATCGTGTTCTCTTCGTCCGCGCCATTCTTCCATTTTTCTCCATTTATATGCAAATCATTTGGCTTTTCTATCACGAATGCCCGCGTAGTTTCGTCCCTTTCATTGTACATTTATTTTCATATATGCATGCGAACATCCGTTTCAGTTTAATTTAATCATCGTTACGATGTTTGCTTTATAGCATCTATAGCAATATCTATACGGTTTAAATACGTTTGCCATTTTTACACGACTTTATTTGTATTTCAAAGTATTGATCGTTCTTATTTAAAACAAAGAGAAGACTAAACTGAAAATTCTGCTATCCAGGTTTAATCCGGCTAGCTTTTGCATTTACGATTAATACTTATCTTCGGGTTGCTCCTTGACGCTCATAATAATCTAGAATTTGAGAATTTGATATGCTATTCTTTTTTTTATAATGAACTAGGGTTAATCAGCGCGTTACGTTTACTATCGAGATTCGAGATTCGAGATCGTTCGAGAACGAAATAGATTATCGCGAACGCTAAAATTATATAAAGGATAAATGCGTATATTATTATTTCATTGCGTTTACAATATATAATGCTTTTAACAATATCCTCATTTTGAAATCTTTCATCGTTCTTACTGTATCCAGCCGGGTAGCAGCAGAAAATAATGGGCTATGATTTACAATGCAATTATTAAGGCGATATAACCCCGAAAAATAACCTAATTTTATTATTTAATTCAATAAAATTCGAACATTTATTTGGAAAACCAAGTCTGTCAGGCGCTCCGTATATATAAATACTATACTCAAACAAAATTTGGAGTGAATTCATTAGTATTTGCAAAAGATATTCACATTCTAAAATTATGTCGATATTTCACATCACCTTAAAGGAAATTGTTAAATAGAATTCAATTCTCTATTTAAAAATACTAATAAAATCTTAAAAGGCCTTTTATATCGAAATGGATATATTTTTTTAATTATAATAATATAAAGGATGGCTCGGCTCTTCCTAATTTATATTTTCTTGGAATTTGAAGTTGTACCAATCCTCCATATAATATATCAAATACCAATGCTAAAGTGTTTTATACAAATATAGCAGAATATTATTGATATTGGGTAATTCTGTGCCTTCGAGGCAACAGAATTACTGGAACAGGATGACTGTGAAGAACTGTATAAATTATTTAATAGTGCTGTTCTAGCTGCATAATTATAACAACTTTTTTATATCGATTACTGTTTTAACGGAAAATTGAAAATAATAAAATTACGTTATTTATATAGTATGCAAGTAAAAATTTTGTACATTACGCGTACGCGACATCTTAGCACTGCAGCTATATGTATAAGTCAATTGTATTAACAGGAATACGACCCAAGCTTATTAATACTGGCAGTAGCAAACAAATGAAAATATAGTAGCATAAAATTTGAATAATTCATTTTGTTTACGAGGCAAACGAGTGGCAATTGCCTTATAAGCAAATAAAAATTCCTTTCTCGGTAACGAAAAGATTCTACTATATACATATCGATCAATAAGGAAGAAGTTAGCGAGGGACAAAACGCATAGCTACTGCTCTTTCTCTCAAATTATCATACGCATCAAGCGCCATAATAGATTTCTCAGCTGGACCGTAAAATTTGCATGCTCGAATTAATTTCAAGACGCGCGCTAGAGAAAGAGAGAGAGAGAGAGAGGGAGTAAGAGAGCTTCTCCTCTCTCCTAACTTTACGAGGTGAAGCTGCGTGCCCGCGACGCTCGACCGAGCGCGATAATTTATGAATTTTCATTAAACAACAATGAGACTTTGGTGTAAAAAGGTCTCGCGCACGCGCGCGCGCATTACGTTTTATATTATAAAGAGCGAGGGCACGCTATAATGCTCCTGCGTATATATATATATATATATATATACGAAAACGAAAACTGCATAATAAAAAAGCTGTACGCTAGCGCGCCGAAATGACGCCAGTCTTATGCAGCCGCGGTATTATAATGGCTATTAGAATAATATTACCAGGGGACCGTGGCGAGGATGTATAATAATAATAAAAATAATACGCGCGCGCGCGTGCGCAAGAGCGAGAGAGAGAGACAAAGCAACAAGCTGACTGTATAAGCGCGGAAGCATAAAATTTTTTATTCCACCAAAACTGTATACTCGCGCACGCGCCACATAATGAGACAGCTTCGCTTGCGGCTTTATTAGAACGCGGGTCCAAGGTGTGTGCGTATAGCTAAATATCTATGAATGTGTATAGGTATGTATATATATATTACATACATATATACAAATGCCAATTTTGAGTGGAGTACGTATATATATATATGTGAATGTTGAATTTCGAGAGTATACGTCGCGATTGATAATTATATTATATCGATCGCATATACGCGTATACTTGCCTCGCGGTGTATTGTATATAGCAGACTGCGCGCGCGCGTGCTATATATACACCAACGTTTTATTTTCGACGGAAATTACAAATGTTTTAACGGTCGAACGCGGCGTAAAATGTCATTTCATTAAGTGCATAAAATTTGATAGCTAATCCCATCTTAATAGAAGCTCATAAGCTTGTGTCGCGCTGCTGTACGCGTGTTTCAAGATATGTGCTTGCTGCTATATACACACCCTTGCGCGCTTATATAGCGCGCGCGCTACAATATGAGCGAACATAATTTTCTCGACCGGATAGGTTTCACGCAGGTCGTATACACCGCGGTTGATGTAATTGGATGTAGGTGGTAAGACTTTAATTGCTCACTATATATGAGACGTTACCGGATTAAAGAACTCGCGAGAGGCCTGCGCGGTTTTACTCTTTAATCGTGCGAGCCGCATATTTTTGTTTAATTTTTTCTTTCTCTTTTTTATATAGGTATAAACGATTGTAAGATAAAACTGATTTATGTCGTTTTAAAAGCTTCGAATAATCATTTTGAATTAATTCGTTTGTATAAACGGGAAAAATGTTCTTTTCTCATTCATTTGCATAGTTTATATAGTATAATATAATAATAAACTTTAACTGTTCCTAAACAGAAGCTGATAAATACAGATTATATATAGACCAAGCAATCAGTATTTGTTCAGATTTCTTTCAAACCGTACCGCGAGTAGGTAATAAAATCTTAGCATTAAAGACCACCAGGGATATACGTGTCCGCGAGTGATATAATATATATATGTACAGCAGAACAGCGATCAATAACTTTTATAACCCGGAAACGATGGAAGCACAGTCGTACGCCGTACACTGATTAAAGGAAATAATCCTGGCGCGGATTTTCATTAGTCTGTGTAATTTATACATGTAGTATCGTACGTATAGTCGTAAGTAGAGTACAAAGCTTATAACCAATGTATACTATATAATGTCTAGCGAAAAATACATGTCGCAGTCTCGAAATATACTATAGCCCGATATATAACGACGATGAGTGTGTGAACCCACCGATGGAAATAGATTACGTAAACGTTTATAATATTTTTGAAATGTTGTCGCGCTTTCTTAACTTATACCGCGCGCTGACTGACACGATTTTACGGATGCTGAAAATAATATCGCGTCTGTTCTTATTTGTGCTTATAGCATTTCCGTTACGCTGTTTTCGAAAATACAGACGTAGAATTAAATATTTTATTAGAATATTTACAGGGAGTATGGTATATATAAATATATACAAATTATTGACCATCATGTAAGAGCGAGCGTAGACTTACAAGGAGAGGGTCTGGCCTGCGGGAAACGGATTTTAGCGGACATTGGAGAGTCGATTTCCGGTACCTAAAAATGAAGCCCAATGCTGACAATTTCATCCAATGATTTCTTGAAATATGGGAAATTTAATTTCAATTATGATCTTTTCGTTAAAAAAATAATGTCTCTTCTATTGAGTGTTACATTGCAAATATTTATATGATACGAAAACCAACGACAAAAATTATAAAAGTAGACAGTAAAGTCTAAAATTGAAGCCCTGATTCATTGAAAAATGTTGATTTTTCAGGAAGTTACAAGCAATCAAAGATAACGCACCAAAACAGTTAAAAATACGTTCCATTTAATCGGTTACAATGAAGAATCATTTTCTTAAGCTATTTTTAATGGTTTGTAACTTCCTGAAAAATCAATATTTTTCAATGAATCAGGGCTTAAATTTTAGAATTCTATTTATTTTCTAAATTTAAATAACTGGATATACACTGATATCAAATAAGTGCTGTACTTATAACTGATGTCACAGGTGCATAGTAAGTATACAATGATGACGAGGCCGAATCGAGTTGCATACGAAGCTACGTAAATGAGGACAATTCAAAGGAAAGACATACGCTTCGACATCGGTAGCTTAGTGAACAGAGCAGCGATTCTCTGCCGATTCACGTTGAATCGTTTTTTTTATTGAGTCCTCCTCTATTTAATTATTTACTAGCGATTATTAAATTGTAACCCTGACAATTAGCGAATATTCACTATAATTATCAGTGGGCTTTCACTAATTATCAATTATGCACCGATTAGAATTTTGAGAACATTTGGAATATGATCAGTGGTTGAACAACAGTTACGTTACGTAAAAATATTAGTATAGTTGTTTCCCGTAGCGCAAATATCAACATAGATTTTAATTTCATGAAATATAAATCAGACATCTACATTTGTTAAAGGAAACAATGCATTTGCATGAACGTAATTTTAAAACGATCCTATAAACTGCATGTATCTACTTATCGGTACCCTATTTTCGCTGCTCAAATATTGGTAAATTTACCTTACCCTATCATAAAATATTTAGACGAAGCAGCAGCAGCAACTATATATTCTTTAAATTTTCGCATATATATCCCATAAAATTCTTGGTAAAATTTTCAATTCTAAGCAAGTAATACAAATTTAAAAATATTCAAATGTATTCAGAACAAGCGCGCGCGCACCGCACGAGGAGATCTCTCGACCGCATTACTATTCCATCATTATTATAACGAAAAATCACTTCGCTCACGGGTTGTTCCCAATGGCGTACTTAAAAACCATCGTAAAACCACCGTTCCATATATATATATATATATATATATATATACACAATCGGCCTTTTCCAACAAAAACCCGCGCACCGAAGAGCCTCCCCCGCGCGCGCTGCTTCTTCGACTTCCGAACAAAACCGATTTATCGACGCGCGGGGTAAAAGTAACGTGCTATATATACCTCTCTTAGTCTCTCTCACTCCCTCACTTTATCCAGCTCTCAAGACGACCAAGCGCAATAAAGGTCTGAGGAGAGAGAGAGAGAGAGAGAGAGAGAGAGAGAGTCGAGTCTCGTGAGCGAAATTGGCGTTAAGCCACTAATTGCGAGCTGGCTCGCTTGGGGCCGTACATACGAATCAGCAGCAGCAGCAGCAGCAGTAGGAGCAGCAACCCCCTATACACAGACCGTTTGCTATTTCAGATCGTAACGAGAACGCGCGCGCAGACCGAGCGCGTCTAAAGAGCGCGTATGTATATATATGTATATAGGTGAGGTACCAACCGGTCCTGCGGATTGACATGCGGCTATATGCTTGTATATATATATGTATATATGTATAGGGGATTTGGCGGACCGTTGAGCGACGCGCACGCGTATATACGAATGAGCCAACAGGACGACGATGACGGCGCGAGTATATGGTTTCGCGTGCGCGCTGTGTTTTCGGGACAGACGTGTATATAGTGCGTTTGGTGCGATTGAGACGAAACGGCCAGTTGATTTGCGAAATTAATTGTCGTGATGGAATTATTATTAGTTTAATTTGTGGTATAAGAGAGGAAGGGGTGGGTTAAAGTGGTTTATTCTTTGTATTTGATGCTCTTTTTTTATAATTTTTGTATAGAAATGTCGATTGGGATGTTGATGAATTATGGTTGTTGTATATTTTTATAGGAAGCTTTGTATGTAGGAAAAAGATTTTTTATTTAAACGTGTTAAAAACAGTTGTTTAAACTATATTATATACTCAAAATAAGTCCATATTCAGAAAATTTCGAGTTCGTTATTCTATTTTATTCGGTTTTAAAAATATAAAAAGATAACGTTTTTCGCTATAACTTATTTATATAGACGGGTTCATAGTTGAAATTTTTTGAAAGAGTAGGATTTCCTACAAAACCATAGATATAATGATGTATTTATTAAACCTAACCATCGAATTGGGTTCTTTCAATGCTGGTACTTATTTAACAAAATATGTTTCGTGCTTAACTTAACCGATTTATAGTATACAGAAACCAAGTTTTACATTACAGTGGATACACAAGTATATACTTTAGTTGAGAAATAATTATCTTAAAAACTTTTGATTATCGTAGACGCGATAATCTATCTAATTATATTATTCAGAACCTTATTATTTCGCATTAAAAAGTTAATTAAGGTAATTAAATTTATTGCTCAGAGCGTCAGATATAGATATAAGTCTACAGTTATATAGCGTTATACATTCCACAGCCTTACTTAAGAAAGGATATATCTCGACTTCTAAAAAGAAGCTAAGAGTAAAAAAAGGGCGTAGAAAATAGCGCGGATCAAAAGGCTATAATCATGCGAAAAATTCTTCGTGGTAATAAAAAAAATCAAGTTTATAACCTGAATTTTCACCGTGCGAATCGTTACTTTTATATTTTTCTGGAATTATTTTTCACAGCATTGCACTCTGAAATAAGCAATCAAAAAGCATGAAGGCGTTTCCAGTTTTACTATTTTTTTTCCCAAGTAACAATATAATTTAATGAATTCGCCATTTTTTTATTTTGCGTTTTAGTGCTTTTACCTTTGAATACAACCTATTTTGTTTCAAATTCTTAACTTCGCAGCGAAAGAAACCAATTGTTACAATATCAAATGTTTAGAGCAAGCTGCAAATGAAAAACAGTAAATATAAGGTTACTATGTACGAAAAATCTTTATGCAATCTTTAATTAAAATCTCAAATAAATATTTAAAAATATATTTACACGTGATATTTGAACATGTATTGTCGTACTTCAGAAATTTACGATGATTTCACGAAAAGTAAAGATTTATTTCAAAAAACGTTAATATATAAGTTATCATATGTGATTGTTGATTAAAACGAGTTGAACACTACTAAAAATAAAAAAAAATTCGATCATTCTATTCTTATATCACATATTCAATGCAATTATTATAATTCTATTCGCATTTTGTGCCACACATCATTTACTCTATTGTGTCAACATTTATAATGCTGATAAGTATTGATTTCGAACAAAATTCATTATTCATCGAAACCTGAGATTATAAATCACTTTTAATCTTCATCAAAAATTAATATATACGTAAAAGATTGAAGATGAATCATTAGATGTGGCCTGTGGGGTATACACATTTACTACTGATACTTACGCTTATTCCCAACAGATGGAGTTACCTACCTTCCATATTGGCTGCACGGTTCATAATTTCAAAGTTTTTCATCTGTGGTAAAATGAACTAGTTTTGATATTTATATTGCAAATACTTCCACTTTTTTCGATCTTTCTTAATGGTTTCACCTAAGATAACAAAAAAAAGATTCTAAACTAAATATTGAACCACACTGAGAAAACAATATGTTAACTATTAAAATACGTATGTTAAAAGTTACAATGAACACTTCTTATCGTAGTATTTATTTTATTGAAATTACTGTTCGAGGGAGAATACTATACATTTGGTATGATACATCTATGCATATAGATAAGAAGTGTTCAATAAAATGCGTATAATCTATTTTTTCTCTTTTACGCAGTCGACAAAAATAGTTTTCTCTTCTAAAGAAATGCAAACATCAAAGAATCGATAAAGCATCCGTATACTCAACTATAGACACCTATCCATCAGCATTTACATCCATCAACAAATAACTCTGTGAACAATATTTTTACAGTAATTCAATATATCTCTCAGGCATCGTATGCGTACAGGTGAGTGTCTGTCTATACCTGTGCACTGTGTAACCTGACATCCTGAATTCACGGTATATACATACACAGGTTTTACACGAAAAGTCAAAATCCGACCATGATACACCATATAGGTATACATACACACGCACTATTTCTCTCTCTCTCTCTCTCTCTCTCTCTCTCTCTCTTACTCTCATATACGATCTAAATCAATCTGCCGATCATGCATCACAATACACGAACATCTACAACGCACGTTTCTATACCGTAGTTCACTTCGTAATTTCTCTCGGCAGGAACAGCAGCAGCAGCAGCAACCAACCGAACAGCTTGTGGTTATATAGAAGTGGAGCGAACGAACGCACTTGGCCGCGCGCGAACGTGAAAACCTGCTTCTCCACACTGCCTTGAAGCCTCGACTTGCATTACGCACTTTACGTTCGATCACGTATACGCATACATATATACGTTATACAGCAAGTATATACAGAAGTAGAATATATTATACAGACGAGTGAACACTTTTATCTATACATTAATAACGTGGTTCTATGAATTCGGGAGAAAGTATATATATGTCTGATGTGAGAGGGACCGAATGTTGTCGTCCGTGTATAAGTTAGTATACTTGGGAGAGAGAGAGAGGATGATTGATTGGATGGGAATTGAGATCTTTAGAGGTCGCGGCCTGTTAATTTTTATCGGTGAACATCTGTTATACGCCAAGTATGCTGTGTTGGTGTTGATGCTGCGGTTATATATACCGCGCGCTAGGGTCTATGGCTTTATCACCGAGCTTCGATATGCCTGCGCCGCTAATTGGATGGAAATTAATGGGGACTAGCAATTTTAAGTAAAATACATCGTCGATTATACAGTTATTATTATTGTTGTTGTTGTTATTATTATTATTATTAATAGATTAATATTTATTGGCATGAATCACGTGATATAATGTTCAAAATTAATGTATCGCACTATACTTTACTTTGTGAAATTAATTGATACGTTTCTAGTAAATTAAATATACAATATATGATACACGCACTCGCATATACGCAAATTTTCGTATTCCTGCATTATGAAATTGCTTAATTAAACATATATATGATCATTTATAAATCATGTGAAAAATATGATTGATATATAGAAATTATTTAAAAATATACTTTCGAATTTACTTTACTTATGAATCAGATCATTTTGATATTTAATTAACCCTACACCAAATCCATCGCAGATTTCCTCACAAAATTGCCGTAAACGACTGAAATGTCGCATACATACATACACACACACAAACATCCTTATATATACCTATATACACTATAAGTATATAGAGATCTAAAGATCGGGTGTGTCATATGGTAACGGGTTGTTAAACGCAGTTCCAGCGTGGCAGGATATCACTGCAACACGCGCACTCACGCATATATATACACACACGTATAGAGCGAGAAAACGGAGCGAGCTGCTATACGCGTGTGTCGATGAATTCGGAGCACGCGCTTTCTCACGCTCTCCACATCGGCGGCACCTTCCAAACTTCCAACTTTTCCACAACGGCGTCATTTTACGTTTATATGCGTATAACTATATACGCACACATCACACGTTTTACAATATGCATTTTCCATCCGTATATATATATATATATTCACGGAAAAATCACCATCGATTTCATATACTATAGCATATACGTGTATATAAAAGGGCGTGCTTATACATACATGTATATATACATCGTCCTTATAAACTCTCTCTCTCTTTCTCGCGGTAGCCGCGTATATATCGAATCGTATATAGCAGTATATAGAAGTATCAGCAGCAGCAGCAGGAGCACCAGCAAGTTGATAGTCACTGACTTCGTAAGCGTGGCCCCGGATTCCTGGACCGGTTCCCGCGAGCAAGCGCGCGCGTACGCCGCATCCCTTTTTCTCCTCTCTTGCTCCACCGCGCGCGCGCGCGCGGCTGCTGCTACTTAAGCGGCTCGTAAATCCTCTTCGTCTCTCTCTCTCTCTCTCTCTCTTTCCTTCTCGTTTATACATTGAGAGAGAGAGAGAGAGAGAGGGAAGAGAAGAGAAGAGAAGATCGGCGCGGCGCGCATCTCGCGTGCACAGGAAGGAGGGGAGAGCGAGCCACACGACAGGTGCCAGTGGCGCGCGCGCGCGCACAGGACCAAGGGAAGAGGGAGAACGAGAGAGAGAGACGCTCGAGTAATGACCGGCTGATATTTATAGAAACAAGAGAGAGAGAGAGAGAGAACGCTGATGCCACGGTTACTGCTGCTGTTGCTGCTGCTGCTGCTGCTGTTGCCGCAGCGGATGAAATCTACTCGCTTTGTCTCACTTCTCTTTCGTTCGTTCTCTTGCTTGTCTGTGTGTGTGTGTGCGTGTGTATATATATGTATACCTTCCTTCGTTCAGGCGTTAGGTTTTTTTCGGCTTGGCTTTTTGCGACCCAACGTGCCTTTTTGTCCTGAAGAGTCGAGGCTACTTCAATCCGGTAATATATGTATGTGTATGGGATGTATATACAAGCGGGGAGAGGCTTCGTTTTTTTTTGTTGTGCGACGATGGGATGTTGGTTTTACGGATTTGAGCCCCAGAGGAATTTTGTATGTTTAACGTGAGATTTTCGGATAGAACGTATATATGCATGAATATACAGATATATATGTACATGAATATATATGTATATTCGCGTGGTGTCACGCGATTTGCACCTGTTGTTTCTATCAAGCGCGCGTGACTTATATATATATACATGGTTCTGCTTGGTATTTGGGATGCTTTTGATTTTTCGGAATGTTTGCGTGCTACGTGTTTGTAGAAATGTATATTTGTCCTGATAACGGGTTTCGTGTCGCGTGATTTTTCGAGTTATTGGGATATATAACGGTGGGGCAGAAGTGTCGTTTACTTATACATATATACCATATTTTTTTCCTTTGAGAGTTATTACCGCGAACGGTTATGTACTCTCTCTCTATATATATATATACACCATATATGGTCTTGTAAAGTTTTTATTTTTTCTTAAATTTTATTAGATTGGATATAATATAAGCTGTTGACACTCGAATTGTCATTAATCACTTTCTCAAAGGGCCATCAATATAATAATAAATGACGGCCACTCGAGGACGTCGTGATTATTAATGAGTTATATATAATATCAATATGTTAGACATTTTTTTTTGGATTTAGGTACATGACGTGGATATTAATGTATATAAATATGTATACAAGAAAATAAAAGTAGTAGTTCGCAAAAGTGTTTCACATATTGTAAAAGAAAAAAAAAGAAGGAAAAAAAATGAACAATGTTTCAAAACAGCTTAATACCTTTAATTATTTATTTTTTAAATAACTATTTAAACACCTTTAATAACTGAGGCATTACAAAGAATAAAGCTAAAATGTGTCGTACATACGAATTGATGAATTCAGCTGTGTGCCAGCTAGCACGGTATCAGATGAAAAATTGATTGAGAGAACGTCGTGCACGTTTAAAAAGAAGGTTACTAAATCTTTACAGTTCAATAAAACTTGATAATATATATAGAGCACAACGTAACGCTGGGCGTGCAACTCCGAGCTCTATATTGACGACCGCCTGAGTGTAAGAGAGCTTCTGTAATAACGAGATCGACATCTTGTCCATCGGCTTGCCACGAAGAAATATTATTTTTCCTCCCCCGCAGCTTGAAACTACAAAAAAGTGCGCGACAATAGCGATATCGTTTATACGTCGTCTGTTATATATTTACACAGTTATATACAATACGAGTGCAGAAATGAGGTCTTAAAAGATGCTATAGTACTGGTTAAAGTTTTGCAATGGCATATAAACAATAAAGTTTTTTAAACATTGTGTTTACCTTCTTTTGCGTATAATATAATCAGTTGGTAAACTTTAATCTTTTGGATGGAACCTTGAAAGACGAAAAAGGTAAGATTCAAGTGAATCTATAATAAAAAAAAATTTCAGAATATAGCGACTGATACTTTCAATATTTCATGTCACAGCGCTCGATAAAATCGTCATATTGCTATGTAAAACCGGCGTTCGGCTTGCCCTCTCGAAAGAAATCGGCTCATTAGCATCGCTGTTATTGCGACATTTGAATCGGAAAGCGAGCAGTGCTCTCTCTCTCTCTCTCTCTCTCGCTCCCTTTTCCTCTCGTGCACACGATAACATTACGTTGAAGCGTCAAAAGACGCCAGATTTCCTCATATAATCTTCTAGCATCGCAACCATCCTGTGAATTTTGTGCGGAAAAAATTTAGTCGCTGCTTGGCAGAGGGGGGGAGTATTGTACAAGGGGGATCTTTAAAATTCCCCGAGTCATATTTCCCTCGTCTTCCCTCTTTTTCTCTGCTTCTATCTCTATTGGACTTTCGTTTCTTAGGAGAGAGAGAGAGAGCGGAAAGTCTCCAAAATCGCGCTCTTTGTCGTCGACTATACGTCGTCGTTTCGTCGGTGGTGGTGGCGGCGGCAGCAAGGAGCAGCAGTAAGGAGGGGTGATATATAAAGCAGGGGAAAAAGGATATTTTTATGCGCCACTGATCAGAAGAAAGGAGATGCATTATTGGCCACGGTTCGATGCCTTATCTCATATCCAGATACATCTATGCCTTTCCCCCCCTTCTCCTCGCGGCGGTAGCTTCGCGGAATCGAATTCCTGCTCCACTTCGGGATTTTTATTTCCTTCAAAGCGACGAATAGATATACGTGTTCATATCTCCCTCCTCGGTCCCTCCTTTTCTCCTTCTTCCTATACGAGTACGAGAGGAGAGAACGGGTGTGTATACGTATGCTTAAGATCGAGTAGGGGGGGGGAAGAGGGAAATTCGAGGAAACGCGAACGTCTGATGCTCGATTTGGGAAAATATAAATTTTCCGAGCACTCGACAATCCGATTGATTACGATAGGAGAAATTTCTTATTTCAAGTCAAAAAGATATTATTTTTGTAAAAATCTTTTGATACAATTTTTTTCTAGATTAATAAAGAATCTTTCTTCTTCTATTTTAAAAATGATCTCGGCTGGAGAAAAAAAAATTAACACTTTACCTTCATTTACGAACCTATCTTGACTAATACTATGCGCTTTTATAAATTATTATAAAAATTATTAGTAATATTTGCATAATAATTACAAACCCATATTTCAAGATCTTACATCTCTTTGGTCAAAAAGGTCCACTGAATGATAATCAAATAAAAAAATTTCCAAGTGTATTCGACTGTGTAAGGAGAAAATTTCTCTTTCCCTCTTTTCCTGTTTTAGGCTGCAAGCCCGCCCGCCGCCCTCGAGACTTATGCCGCGTTTCCTGGCAGACGCCGGGGGTTCAATGCACCCCGATGTAGGTGTGCACCCAAGTGTATATGTGTATACTATATATATATATATATACAAACACTTACGTGTGCTGTGGTTCCATTCAAAAATTTACACGCCAACCGTCTACATATCCACTCGATGCCGCACGTGCGCGATCGAAAGTTTAATCTTTTAAACCTCGCGAATTAAGTGGTGTGAGAGGTAGAGAGAGAGAGAGAGAGAGAGAGAGAGAGAGAGAGAGAGAGAAAACGTGCGTTGAAATTCGTTGGCACAGACGACGTTAGTGATTCCGAGAAAGGGATTTAGAAAGATTGTATATATATCGATCTGACTATTACAAGGTTATTTGTTCATTTTACTAAGATATATTGAATTTAGAACTTGATATAATCTCATAATTATTCTAAATTTATAATCTAATTTATAGTAATACAGGTACACGCGCATACACGTATACCTATTTCGATCGTAAAATTTATATTTCCATAAATTAATTAAAATTATTATTAAAACATTAAACTACATTTTCAATGATTATAAACTTCCTTTACGATCTCTGATTTTCATATCATCACTAAATTATTATACCCTTCATTTAGAAAACATTTACTATTATAGATTTAGTACGACGTAAGTTTGAATCAATTAAAATTCAATTACATCACCGCCCCCCTCTCTCTCTCTCTCTCATCAATTGGCGATTCAAGAAGTTCAAAATCTAGATAGAGCAGACGTCAAACAATGGCATCTTTCTTCACGTTCATTTCCATTACAGATCACCACCTATGAGTGAATATATATATATATACATATATATACACACACACATTTTTTTCTTTCGCAAAGAAAAAAACCGTTGACGTCCATAATATAGTCATGCCACAAATCAATTCCCTGTGCGGGCGTTATCGTGCGTATAATCCAAGGCAAATATTTTCAGTATACTACCTAAGTAAAAAAAAAGAAGAAAAAAAAAACAATTCCTCTACTCACTGTTTGCTTTTTATCGAGTCGATCGATTCGATATACAATAATAATAATTTCCAACGATAAAACTTTCCTAACCGGCCAGTTACGCACCTTCTATAATATATTTTATAAAATATATTGCGTTCGCTCCACATGTATATATCTATATACACTTTATCCTCGCGTTCGTTATATATACATATATACCTGCCTCAAGCACGCATGACGGTAGACCATTTCACGCGCGCGTATATTATACTCGTTCCCACAACGCTATATACGTATGCATGCCGCATGAGTCCGAAGGCTGTTTATGAGAGTCAGCACGTCATATTTCGGACGCTATATATACAGACAGACGAAGAAATAGTATTGCGTATATATAATATGTGTGTGTATCTCTCTGAGAATGCTTCTGCCGATGAAACGAGTTTGCAAAAGCGTCTGGCACCTGCGTCCCCCACTCCCCCCACATGTAGATACAAACACACACACACACATTGATCGTACAAGTCAGTGTGTAATATCCCTATACTCGGCCAAGTCGTCGCCTTGTTATAGCTTTTGGTTCTTCGAAGTATATATACGAATACATTATAACGTATTTCTATATAGCTACAATTTGAATTTTTATAGTGTTCAGGTACATTTATATAAGGTTTGTATATATATATATGCATGTATATATACAATATAGTTGAGAGGTAGATATAGATGAAGAAATAAAAAGGGATTAGGTCGTTATAGAAGTTCGATATGGTTTCACGCGTTTGGAGACGGTTGTATACGTGGTAAAAGTCATATGCGTGTATAGGATGGATTGAGTTATTATAGTTTATCGGTTCGCCAGAATTTACGACGGTAAACATACTTTAAATTTGATTCAGGAACTTGTACCAATACAGACATGTAGTGTCTCTATAGTCGTGAGTCTTTTCCGGAGTATATAATATCAAGGAGCGCGGGAGCGCTCCGAAGGCAAGTATATGTCTTAAATGTAGAGAAGCCTGAAGGAACGACGACTGCGCTATACATATATATATATAAATACACTGAAATCAGTTATTAATCGATTTACATGCCAAGTTTTATATGCGCTCGTTGATATTCAATTACATGCAATTGGGAAGCATAAATTTTCTATGAGTTTTAATATACTCGAGGATGTTTGCATAAATAAAGAATCATAGTATTCATGTCGTCGCAGTAGCAGCTCCACGTCTACGTATACAGTTATAATATATACATATATACATCATTCGGATCTAGCTTATATACCGCACGCAAGATGAAATAATAAGGTGAGTGAAATGTGAAACTCAAGAATTATTAATCGTCTTATTACATTCTTTCCAGGCCGCGCGTCTTTGCGAAAAATAAAAACAGTCAAAAGTGAGAGATATATAGAGAGAGAATGTTGGTGGGAAGATGATATGCTTATAAGGTAATCGATACGAATCGATATCACGCTGCATCAATGAATAGAGTTACTTTTGTATAATCGTCGATCTTTTTTCTTTTTTTTTAGTTTTCGTAATAGTATTGATGTAGATATGATAGTTATGTTTCAAGATAGGATTGGAAAAGGAAAAATAAGTGGATATATATATATATTTATAAAATGCAGGGTAACTTTCCTGTAGATGGATAAAAAAAAATATAGCTATACATAAATAACAACCAGGTAAGACACAAGAGCGACAACGGGAACCTAATGAAAATCTGTTTTCAATTGGAATTTAATAATAGATTTTATATATCGCTACAAAGAATGACAATAGATTTGCATGCATACATGATAAAGTATATTTATATAATAAGCAAATCCGGGACAGGATATACGTTTTCTTTGTAATCGAATTATTGGATATCCTGTATTTGCGATGAAGTGGAAAAGACTAGTAAAATATGATACAGGTGTGTAGTAAAATTAACTTGTCCGGTTATTAAAGAAGCCATATATCTAAAAATTGTATAAAACTTGTAATGTCAAACTCCCAAAGGTTATAAACCCTTCGTTACGTAACTCAATAGCGCTATACGTTTATCAAATTCTTGATTACTGACCAATTTAATAATGATTTGAAAGCTAATGTTTGGTATTACCGCCGCTTTAACTGCAATTGACAATGTGTAATGAAACTAGGTTTACAAATGATTAATGTAAACACAACAAAGGAAATTGCAGATATAATGCCACAAAGAGAATCTTTCATATAATCGCGACGCATTGGTCTTGACAGTAATTTTCCTAAATTTTTAACAAAAATCAATTATTCATATATATATGTGGAATTTTAGAAACTTAGCAGACAACAGTCGAATTTTAACAATCTTAATGTTAAACTAAAGCTTTATTCTTCTATTTTACTTACTATCTTGCGAAAAATTCGTTGTCATTTTGAAATCTTTGGTCCCAATTTTTTTTTCGTTTTTTCTACAACCCATGAAACACAAAAAAAAAAATAATTTCAGAGACGTGCGGGTCTTCAAATTTTTTTCGTCGTTTTTACGACCACTTTAGGAGGGAACCTTTCCGTAGAATTCCACATATATACGTGCAACAACAATTTTCCAAAGCCACATTCAAAAACATCGCCGAACCGTAAGAGCTGCCCGCGGCATTTTTCTCTCAACAACTCTTTACAGCACACATATATACACCATATACACATCCAACCCGTCAACCACCGTTTCTCGCAGTTATCTCACACGCAAGCCTTCATGCCGATATCACCCTGCGAAAACGCGCACATTTCCCTGTACCGCCTATATATAACTGTATACTCATATACATCTACATCGCTCGTAAACGCAATGCACCTCTTGCTCTTTTATACATACATATATATATATAGATATAGGATAACTCATATATGGGTTCGACCACGTCCATCATCGTCATACTAAACAAGTTCAAATCCGCTGCGCTATCCTACTCTTCACCATTACGTCCCCTTATACTATCCGCTTTCCTTTTATTATTATTATACGGACGCGGGCAGAGCGAGCGAGCGCGAAAAGACATACTCTCCGCACGTATATATATGCGTCTGCTACGCGCGGGCGCGTCGTAAACACGCCATCTGCGGAAACGCGAGACCTATACGCCGTCGTCGTCGTCGTCCTCGTCGCCCATCGTTGTAAGTATATACATATATATGTATGTAGATAGATAGGAGGTGAGTGAGAGAGAGAGAGAGAAATAGGTAATCATATAAAGCTGATATATACGCGTGAAATCCGAGTTTTATTCAGTGGTGCGCGGTCTTATATACGATACGATATATATGCAGTGCGGTGTGGATCGAGAGAAAGAGAGAGAGAGAGAGAGAGACTGGGTGCGGGCTCAATACAGGCGTGGATAGCTAGAGCTTAATGGTTTAGAAAGTTGCCCACAATTACGCGCGCGCGCTCGCCTATATGCACACGCGCTGCTTTATGTAATTAAAACGAGTGCAGACACATACACACACGCGTATTTATATATATATTTATACATGTATACGCGTACACCGCGGTTGGGCATTTTTCCATTGGTTTTGTTTCGTTAAACATAGCGGTAACGGGGAGAAAAAAAGAATCAGGCTTATCTGATCGTTCGTATACGCGCACTCGCTCGCGGTCGGTCGACCACAGCGCGTGTTTGACGACGCCTGAAAAGCGATAGCTCGCGGCGGTATATCTCGATGCTTGTATATATACAATATCTGCGTATACAGTCAGTGAGCGTATATGTGTGCGCATACGAAATATATATGTAATTGTGTATATATAATATATGTATAGAAAGAGGTAAGAGTATATATATATATTAATTTGTATATATGAAATGCAATTCTCTTTTTATTCCTTACCGCCGGAGATTCGGTTTCTCTCGTGTGTATGTGTGTGTATATATCGTTGAATGTCTATATAAGATCCTTGAGGATATTATATATGTGTGCGGTCGAATCGAAGGCGATTTTGAGGAATGCCACATATGTCAGGTGATGGAGAGTGACTGATTTTTATTTGAGAACGGCTTTGGTTTGTGCTCCGCATATATATATGTTGACGCAACAAGGATTATAACGTATATATAGAGTGGACGTCGGTTGCGTGCACGCATGTCTGATGTTGTAAAAAAATATATATATATATATGTATATAATAGGAATGTTTGCGTTTCAGCTATTGCGGGTCTATATGGTTCTTTTTTTCGTGGTCCAGATTTGATACCTTTCGGTTTTTTATATACTTTTTTTGGTTTAATTTCACCAGACCGATATCGATCTTATTATTGGTTTTGATGGTTTATCTTTTTTTTTTTAGAATGATTCTCAAATCTAAGAATATATTCGCCCGTACATATATATACGTGTAAATAAATCAGCTCATTCGAAATCGATATAAAAATAAACTCTATAATAAATCGATGTCCGATATACTTTATTCTGATCTATTCAGAATTTTCGAATCCATCTGCTCTTCAATTGCAAAGTTACAAATTGACGTTGCGGTAACATTCAGAAAATATCTGCTGTCGCAAAGCATAATCTCAACAAAAAAGAAAAAAAAACCAATTTCTACAAGTTCCAAGTTTCTAAATTTATCCAGAATATATCTGCGTATTTCGAATACGATTAAATGCACTAATCCCAGTAAAGTCAGCTATATCAGTTGCTCGAAATCACGTCTACCCAAGACGCCACCATAAACTAACGTATAAACTTGTAATTCGAGCATTAATTCAAGCACGCGTATCTATAACCATTTTTATATACTAAAGCTACATATATACGCACAGGAAATACAACGTAGTTATATATGTAAACCTCGTATTTGTCTATTTTTCAAAATGCAGTTATAAGTATATCCCGATGTGTGTCTGCGTATACGCGTGTGTGTGTGTGTAACTTGCGCATATAATACCACCTTGTCTACGTTACCACTCGTATACGTGTTCGTTAACTTGAGTGCGTATATACACTTCGCGAAGCGAATGATACACTTCATTATTTATATATCTCAGGTCGCGCGTATATGTGTATTGCTGTTACGGCAGAACTAAATGAGTTACATAATATACAAAATAAGATACTACATGAGTTATCTAATGTTGCGGAACGCACAAATGATTTCAAGTTTTTGCTATATATATCGTATAACATTTGCGACGCTGTCAATCCCGTTGGTTATTGATTTTGTTTCAAATGATTTAATTATCAAAACGCGCAGAACCGTATATATATTAGAGTATATATTTCTGCGGAAGTTACAATATTACAGTGGAAACAATGCCAGTGCTGACCGTTTTACGTCATTATTAATTAAAATAAAATTCATAAACTGAATTCCTTTGTTAGCTCGAGACAAAAAGCATTTGTTCAGTTAGACCAGCAGCTTACGACACTCGTGTCCGAATTTGATCCCTCATAAAAGCCATCATCCGCATTATTCGAATACGTCAAACTCAAGACCTGATTCCCCTCTCCCTCGCCCCTCTCGTAATAAAAACAAAAAACCCAGACCCAAACCTCGACCAGCGCGTAATCCGGATAATCAAGCAGTTACGAAAGCATTCCTGCGGAGCTCGAGCTATAATACCCGCACTGCGGCGCGGCCTCCCTCTCGGTTTTACATAATGACTTCATAATTGCGAATAATTCAATCTCTCTCTCTCCCTCCTTCCCTCGTCCCTTCTACTCCTTTCTCTCTTTCCTGGCGATTGATTTGGAAAATATGCCTGCTTGGGTCTCCCTCTACTCGGCTCTCATTACATGGTATATACGCACACGCCGTATAGTAAAGTGAGCTCGCAGAGCGAGAGAGAGAGAAAAGTCGCACGCGCCAATCGGACATTATATCGGTGCGCGGTGCATATAACCCCCTTCTACATTCTCGGCTAAGTATGCATGATCGCGCACTTGCTATATCACGATGTCCGCGGCATTACGCGTGCGATGAAGACGAAGGAGAGCGAGGTATAATAAAGACAAAAAAAAAAAAAGGAAGAAGAAAAGAACGCGAGCAAAATTCCGCAAGAGTACGAGCTTTCCAGTCCATCCAGTCTTACCTTGGTTATTAACAGGAGCTTCCGCCTGTTCACATCCTGCGCGCCGCGGTAGCCACGTATAGTATACACATACGCGTTTGTGTATATCTATGCTGCGTATACATATATATATATGTATATTGAGCGTATAGTCGTTGATGAGCATGTACGCGTGCTTTAATGACGATAGGCTCTGCCTATATGGAAGAGAGAGAGGGAGGGAGAGAAGAAGAAGAAGAAGAGTGGCTGCTGCGTGACTTTTTAATGGCTGAGCCGTAATGATTTTTCCCCGGATTTTTCCTGGTATATTGTGGCGCGCGCGCGCGTCGAGAGTGTAGATATGCTGGATTCCGCGACGCGTATATATAGCTAATTTTCCTTCGTGCGCAAAGGGAGGATAAAACTTTACGGCGTTGATTTTAAGCCGTTGGTGCGCGTTCAGTTGTGGAGTGGAGGGGATGATTATGTTGGTTAATTTAGCAGTGCGGTTGTGACAATTATTTTATGTAGAGAGGTATATATGTAATCGAGATGTATGCGAAGTGAGCTGTGGTGAAAGGTCTTTGCCGTATCGTTTTAGCTGTAAAAATTTTCGTTCGTTAACGATATTTTACATTCTGTTAGTATATACAGGGTGAGAAAAAAAAGTATAAAAACCTTTAGAAATCGTGTGAGGTTTGATTAAAAAAAAATTAAGCGTTTCTTTACCGCAGACGTTGAGCATTAAAAATGAGATTTTTCGTTAAAAAAAACAACAAATAGATCTTAAAGCTTTTCATTCTGTATACAAGGTTTGTCAAAAGAAGGTACCAAACCCTCGAATTTTATTAAAAACTATGCGAATACGGAATTCGCTTAAAAAAAACAGGGATTTTATGTATATTTATTTTTATAAGGATTATTTTATTGCAGATTTTATGCCGATTCCATATTCTTATTATTAATCTTCTTTATGATCATATACGATTCATTATAATAATCTATTAAAAGGTCATTTGTGTTTTGGCACCCTTTCCAATCGGCTTTAGAATTGAAACCTTTTCCAACCAGCTTTTGAGGTATTACGTCTTTTTACTAACTAGAAGAGATCACGGACTCCGGATCACGGATTTTGCTCAAACTTTGAGGTATGTTTTTAGATGCTAAAATATGAAGAATGCTAGAA
>JAWWEQ010000055.1:1626783-1680949 GCA_035583055.1 Torymus tubicola | reverse complement strand
TATATAGAAATATTTTGAGTGCGGAAAGGATATGGACTACTGCGTGAAATTATACTTCTCTGGAGATAATTGCGCTGCGTGGGGGAAAGGAGAATTTTCGTGAGGCCGGAAGATATTATATAATAATGCGTGATGGCGTTTGCGAGAAACGAATTAGTTGGGTCAGTTATATATAGAATTTTTTATGTATAATCAAGTAATATATAAGGTTTTATAGGTAAAATTACTATTAATTATACTTTTATATCTATTTATTTCTCCGGAAAACTCTTTAACAAGCATTAATGAATCAAAAATAGAGAAAATGATAATAAATATAAACTGTATAATTATATCCATATACGTATTAAAATGCTCATCTATATACCTTTTTCTCAATACTATTTATTTTTTCCTCGAGATTTGTAACGACTTCTTTCATTCTGAAAATATATAGTCACCTGTTAATAAAACAACATTCATATTCATATACGTTTAAATATAACCACTGTTACCCTCAATTACGATAACGATTTTACTTTGCACTGATTTCTCTCGTAAATCATATATACGACACATATTCGTATATATCTATATCATATACGAGTGTGCACGCACAGATGGCGCGTACACATTTCTTCATATCTCGGATACAAAAACACATCGATAAACGCCAAATAAACTTCCATTAATTGTTTCCGCGCAATCGCACAATGAAAAATATACATGCGGAAATACACACGTATATATACACACATACGCAAGTCGTAATCACTGACCCATTACGCGACGATCAATTAAATCAAATCAACGGCACGCGGTCAATCGAGGCATGCAAAAATCGCCAAATTATTCGCGCACACATGCCTATATATAAACATATATATATAAAACCCCTTCGTATTGCTTACTACTGCACTGAACGCGTCCGAGTTTCCGTCTTCCCTCGTAATTTTTCATTCGAGTGGAACGAGCAGAATATTATTTTTCCCGAACACCGCACATATACATACACTTGCATGACGAATATACACGCACACGTAGCTGTGGATTAATAGAATGAGAGAGAGAGAGAGACTGACAATATAGTATACGAGCGCGTGCGAATTCTCTTCGTTCGAATATATATATACAATATATATGAGTGGGGTTGGGGTTGGGGAGGTAACAGCGTCGAAAGGGACTTTTACCGTCACTGACGGCCGCGCGCGTCGATAGCAGTCCATCGGCGCATTTTAAACGCGCGCGCGTGCACTGCCGGTAGAATTCATTTCTACATAACACGCTTTTCATACTCTGTTTATTTCGATGGCCCTCTTTCGTGTCCCTCTCTCTTTCTCTCTCTCTTTCTCTCTCTCTCTCTCTCTTTCCCCTCCTCTCTTTCCGCACGTTCGTCACGCGGAAACGTCGGAATTAAATCGCGAAAGAAGTTTTTGCCGTCGTTTCTGCACAGCCGCGCGTAATTTTGTTTGTTTCCGCGTGCCACAGCCGCGCACTGTAGAGGCTTTTCAGCTTATATATATGTATATATGTACGCACACATAGACTTTTGGACGTTTTTGCTAAGGAAATTTTGCACGTAGGTGACCCCGACCTCTCTCTCTCTCTCTCTCTCTCTCTCTCTCTCTCTATATATATATATATATATATATATATATATATATATATATATTCGTTAAACCTAACGCTTTAGAACTTATAATTGTACACATCACAAATTATATAGCTCCGTTCAAATCATCAAAGTTACATACCAAATTACGTTGATTAAGTAGAGACAAAAGCTATTGGTACTTTGAACTTTCAAAAAAAATTTGTGATTTTATAGAGTAGGCCAAAAAACGAGGATTAAAAATATTTGAGTTTTTGGTTGATTTATTAAACGGACCGTGTTACAAGATTTCGAAAAGTAGCCAAACGGAAAACAAGACTTTTATTAGATGGTTTCACCCTGTGCACGTATATAGACAGAAAGAGAGAGAGAGAGAGAGAAAGGTAAAAGAAAAAATTCTGGTCATGCTCGAGGCGCCTTGAGAAAGTTTCAGACATGCGCACACACTATACGCCTATATATATACTTTCGAATTTACGATACTTCTCCGGGAATTCTTTCTTCTCCAAGGACTGAAGCTCTTCGGCATCATTAATATCCTTTTACCCGATTGTGTACTGATTTGGCGCAATGTTTTTAAAGGCTGCTATAATCTTTTTTACAATCTGTACAATACTTAAAAATTTACATTTCTTTTTATATATAGGCAATACTCATTAAAATACTTTATCTGCCTTGCTTATTAACAGTGTATCAAGTATCATCAAGTCATACCGAAACACAATTCTAATCCAACCGTGTGGCTCTTTTGCTTACCATATATCGATTGGTCAGCCTTGTTCGGGAACACGAGTAAATTCGGGAGTCTTCGCAAATTGTTTCCTCCGTCTCTCTCTCTCTCTTGCCGACAGTTCGTCTCTCTGAATGTTTTATCCATGTTATCAAGCTCGCTATGGTACGGTATAAAGTTCGAGATGTTAGTCGAATATCGTTCTCTCTGAAACGAGATCATTGTGATGTATAAGCAATGTTCCTTGGTTGTCTCAATGTCACAGATGAATATTGTTAGAGTAAAAGGAGTGGAAGATTACGTTTACATGAATGAGTTTTTTCGATGCTGAAAAATAGAATTTCAGACTTTAGACTAGAGTAGGAATATAAAATAAATGAATTTCTTGTGAACGTGATCACAGGCAGGTATAGCACAAAGGCATAATTTTGAAATAAAAACTAGAGAGCATTATATGCTCTTCTAATCTTCTATCCAATTTGACTGTTAGAATGAAACCATTATAGCTTAATTATGTAATGGTTGACAAAGCACATTTCAGATATAATTTTAACAGAGTACATTTACAATAAACCTTTCTCCAATAAAAAAATTAACAAATAATTACAAAACGTTTCCAACTGTTGTATAGAAAAAGTGTAAAACATACGTATTAAATAATCATTATTCTTTATTTATATATAATTCATATATTTTTATACTGTCTCAGCTGGGGAGAGTTGCGTCGCGCGCAGAGTTTCTTTCTCTCTCTTTCACGCCGGCTGTCGCACGCGAGGCGTCACGCGCATAAACAATATATTCTTACGGCTGCTGGTGCTTAAAAAAAAGTTGTGCCGGCGAAAAATTACCAGGAGAGGTACACGCGCGCGCGTTTTTTTTAAAGAATGTCCTCAGTTTTGACTTTACGGCTTTATCCTTCTTTTTCCTCCACGCCGCGCGGTAAGTAAAAAATTATGTGGAAAATTACTTAAGTGTACACGTATTTAATGCCACGTTTCCAGGACATAATTCAGACTAGTTTTTATGTAGCACTTTTCCACTTAATTCTTTATATATTTATTTTAAATTCTTTTTTGGCGTTGCGACTAAACTTTAGATAAATATTTTTTCATATCTCATAATTACATGGAAAATGTATAAATATACTTCGCGAATTAACCTATATTAATAAATTAAAAATGCACTTTTGCTAGATCTATATATCCTAGTACACATTTCGATTATTCATCTCATTTTAAATTCGACACTCCGTTAATCCTAATAAACTCCTTCCTTGTCTCGTGCTACACAGAAATCATCGTGGTAGGTCGTTGAACCATTGATCATCGCCATCATCGTCAAGAACAATTTAGGCGTGCGCGTTTCCCTCCCAGATGTGAACGTAACCTGTCCTCGAGATCGTTAAGGCGCATTAGCACTTTTTCAAGTCCGGCTATTTTTTTTTCTTCTTCTAATCGACCCGTGTCATTAGAAACAGTGTATTAAAACGTCACGCTTTGTAGAATTTCACCGACGCGCTAATTCGACGAATAATCCGCCGCGAGCCCTAATTGAATTTCACGAGGCTCTTGATGATCGTAGAAATCAATCATGTACTGTCTGTGTGTCTTTGTACATGTGTATGTCTATGGGTCTCTGCGTTTGCTATACAGGTATGTATGCGAAGTGAAAGAAGTCCCCGAGGTCCTCTTCACCGGAGGTGTTTGTGTCCCACGGCGGTGGATAGCAGAGATGTTCCTAGTTTGATGGGAACGGAACTGAATTTAATCGTATCAAGGACAAACAGTGGAAATAAGTCTTTTAATGAAAGTTGATTTAAATTTTGGGAAAAATAAAAAAAAAATGACAATTGTGCCTAATTTTACTCGTGAATTTCAGAGTGATTAATACTAACGATGAAAAAGTATAATTTTTATTCTCTATATTTTTATATTTGAGTTTAAGTATATACAATAAAGTGTTGGGAAGGTGCATTTCACTTGCGTGTATATTTTCGAGTTGCTTTTAAAATAGCAAAATTATTACTTTCTACTTCTTATGTAAACATCTATTTTCCCTTCTCACAATTGTGAATAAATAAGCTTGGTACCTCATTCAAGGTACGTTTGATTTCAAGACGTAAGTTTATTTGGCTAACTCAAATTTTGTTCGGGTGAAAGTACACAGTTTTACTTAAGTACATACTTGTACTGTTATAGTTTCTTGGGATACAATCGTATAGAGGTTTTATCGTCTTACATGAACTTCGTACTTCGGCACTTCCAACTAAAAGGTGATTGATGTAAAGAAGTAAATAGAAACGCTAGTGGAATTGGTAAAACATGCACGAGTGCAATTCAGGAATTGGAGAAAAGAAAATAAATTTCGTGAAAGGTAGGAGAAGGATTCAAATGATTCAGTTATCATGAAGAAATCTATGAAATCTTTGAATATTAAGTTTTTATTTGAGATATATTCATTGTCACTGAATAATAGAAAATGTTAATTTCGAATAAACTTGTAAATAATTAAAAATTTGTTAAATTATTAACTGTATTAAAGAATCTATAATGAACACTGAAATGTCCTATATCGTCTGAAAATGAATAATTTACTTTGCGTTTCATCATATAATTCAATATTCAAACTAGTTTTCAACATTAATACATTATTTCATTTATATATGAGATAAAACATCGTAAGAGAATCGAAGAGCGCAACTATACAATCTTTCTCCCTTTCTCTCTTTCTACACTCTCGCACTCATACAGCAAAGGATACACGCCGGATAACCCGAGTGCGAGTTACGCGCTAAAACCGGCGCAAAATCCATTCGCTCGTCACAAAAACCAATCCAATTACTCGCTTTTACAGTATATACTTCTGAGCACAGCGCACAGTGCACGCTGCGCAGAAATAAATAAATGACCCAGCGTGCGCTGCGTAATAGCGCAACGAGTACTGTGCGAGCGAGAGAGAGAGAGAACGAGGAGCGAGTGTGCGCGAACGCGAGAAAGTATATATATATATAACAGAAAAAAACGTATACGAGAAAAGGAAAAAGAAAACTCTATATATATATATACGAGTAAAAGAGAGTGAGGGATGAGAGGGAAAAAGATGGACATGCAGTCCCTTAATAAGATTCGTTTTCCGGGGAAAATTTTCCACGCGTGTTTTCAGTTATTCATAATCAAGACAAAGCGTGTACCGAGCGTAGAGAGGATGGAGAATACAACCCCCTCACTCACTCACTCTCTCTCTCTCTCTCTCTCACGTTCCCTCGACGCGTATACTTTTTCCGCGTATATATACGAATGCGAGTCACGAACGCGCAAATTTGCTCTCTCTCTCCCTCCCTCGTAAACGCGGACAGTTTCTGCCACCTCTTGGCGTCGTGACAGTGCAAGTGCAGAGGTACTACTACTACTACTACTGTCTGGGAGAAGGAGAGAGAGATAGAGAGAGGGAGAACGTTACATTAGGCTCGATGGGAGGGATATAGTATATACTGTGGTAGTGTTATACACATATAGGTTGGGTCAAGAGTTGTTGTGCACCGGCAAACGACGCTAAGTAGTTTTCAGCCAACGCGATCGAATGCTGTTTGAAATTTCATTACGGGAAAAATTGATCGATGAGTGATGAGATTAGCGTGCGTAGGCTATTTTTTAAGTTTCATCGATGAATAATGCGCATTTTATGCGGAACTGACGATTATATAATGAAAAAGAGTACGCTTATATGTAGAGTATGAGCGAAACGAACATTAAGAAGTTTTTGTTAAAAATTGATAAGTCGTTTATTGTCGTATAATCATATAGAAACAAATATATATAAAGCTAGTTGGACTCTTCGTAATTACAGAATCACGAGTATAATTCTATGCGAAAGGATAATATGGAATTTAAAATTATAGCGAAATTGCTCACTTAATAGTATAAAGCAAATTTACCTTCAAAAGGGAGACAGAGAGAGAGAGAGATATTTCCGCGTAGGTATTACAGCGTTTCTGTTAGAAATTGCCATATTTACGGGTAACTCGCTGGGCATAGCTGTTTTAGAGAGGAAATCACTACATTTTCTAGCAGAAAATACGAAGTCATGTGTGCTTAGTGAGAAACGCTAACGGGAAGAAGGTCGAAAGGTCGAATAATAGTTTTTTTTTTTTAATAAAGTGAAATAAATTGATGAATAGTTTCGTTTCTCGACGTATATATATTCGTTGCTTGATAGTTTATATTAATTATTTTATTCTAAATAATTCATTGAAAAGAAATCTTTTTAATTTCTGAAAGAACAGTTTACTATATTTTATTGGAAATATTAACCATGATAAGCTATATTAATTTCTTGTGATAAACTTTCTAAATTTGAAGACGTATAAAATAACGTTTTTAAATTATCCATGTCAAAGCTGGCTTTAAATTTTCATATACTCCCCTTTTCCTTCTCCACCAATGTTACCTTAATTTTCTCATCCAAACACTTACATGTATATAACCATACCAAACCTCTCATCCGCGAAAAAATTCAGCAGACCCTCATGTTACTATACAATAACCTTAAAGCAACGCACGAGCTATATATATATATACGCTTCCACTCCTTTCCCAAACACCGCAGCATCAAGAAGCGTCGGGTATACGCGTCGGTCTATTAGCCCCTACGCGCGTACGGCGTCGTTCTATTATTCCTCCCTCGCACGTGCGGTTTCTACACTGTGCTGTATACGCGTCGAAATATCATTTGGTAAGAGGGCGCGTAATGGCCCGCGCACTCGCGCTTCGCGTAAAAATTAAAAAAGAAAAAGAGAAAGTATATATATATATATATATGTAGGAGAGCGAGAGTGGAAGAAAGGAAGAAAGATGCGAGACAGAGAGAGAGGTAGCAAAAAATGCCTGGGGGGGCTTAACGAGCGGCCACGTACACACGACGTGTGGCGGTGCGAGGAAAAAGAGAAGAAGCCAGACGTAGCAGCAGCAGCCGCAACCTCGAGGCATTTTTTTTCGGAAATTAATTTTAAGAGCGAGTGCCCGCGTCGAGTTTGCGCGGAATTTATACACGCGCGCGGATTCGCGAACCTGCGTGCTCTAGTCTTTTCCTTTGATGGTGTTGCTGAGAGGAAGAGGGAATGAGAGGAGGGGGAGTGTTTATGGAGTCCACGTGAATTAGTTTGAGAGAATTGATAATCGAGAAGAAGGAGGAAGAGGTGGTCAGGTGTGTGTGTATAGCGGTGCAAATGTTGATTGCGTTTTTATTAATATTTATATCGATGGGGTACTTTAATGCAGCAGTTTGTTCTGATGTGGGTTAATGAGTTTTTCTTTCTTTCTTTTTTTTTTTTTTAATAGCGCCGTGGTGAAAAACAGAAGTTTGTATAGTTCAGTGTAGTATATACAAGCTATTCGACAATTTATTATCACGGTATCAAACTTGTTAAAGACGATTCCGCACGCAATTAAAAAAAGTAATTTACCTATACATAAGTCGTGAGATATAACAACAAAAAAAAGTCAGACGAAAAAAGGGGTTACATTTATAATAATCTTCTTTTTTTTCGACCCATCCGGAAGTTCGTTCACGCGTTTTTCTTCAAATTAGCCGTTTTCCCAGCAGCACCAAATTATAATATAAGTTTCTCAACTTCCCATCGTCCCCTTTTCCAACCTTCGTTGAAAATTCAATTTTAATACTTCACCGGTTGTTCGCGCGCGCGCGTATACGCGTCTAGCCTTCAGCTCTAATGACAATGTGCTGCTGTTGCTTCTACATATACCTGGCTGCATACATGCAAACCAAGGGTCCCAGATACATCGTCGCCCTATACGCGACCTCGTCCAATTATCCTCCCCGTGCACGTGACGTATTAACGTGGAGGGAAACCACAAAGTCAGAGGCCAGTTATGCGACAACAATGCGCACGCGCGCACGGATGGGAAAATAAGAATACGGAAACAAGAGAGATAGAGTGAGATAGAGAGAGAGAGAGAGAGAAAGAGAGAGAGAGAATGTAGAGTGGAAGGATGTATTATACGTATACGCGCGCGCACGCGTGCGCTTATATAAAGAGCACGGACAAAGCTGCACGAGCGTTCCGGGTTGGGGAATAATTATGCTTAGGCGTATAAGAGAGAGAGAGGGAGAGAGTAGTAGACTGACACGAACTGATCTACCTTGGCAAACTGGAGAGAAGAAGGTCATCGACTCGCCCTCGACTCACGCACACATGTATATATATACCTATACGCACGTTTTTACTCTTCTCGGTGCTTCTCTCTCACTCTCGTCGTAATTTCACACACATACACGCTTTTGCTTGCTCGCTCTTTTGTTTGTCAATTTTTTTTTTCTTTTTTCTACAAGCTGCGGGCACTAACCAGCTATACATATGTGCAAATACACCCTCATGTATACGATGAAATGTTTTCGAAAATTCATTAAAGCGTTCCCAAAAATGGTAAAATTTTTTTTTTCAAAAAGCTCAAAGCATGAATATTTATAAAAGTATTGGTTTAAAGATTAAAAATTTAAGTATAGTGAAAAATAATACTAGAGAAGAAAACCAATTTTTTATGATTGATTGTAAAAAAATTTTAAAATATTGATTTCTTCAAAAGTTTTAATCGTCTAAAATTAAGAGACAAGATATGGCACGGAAATAAACAAATCGTTAAAATCGGCAACCCGAGCACTCTCAGTTTATTTATGTCTAATTATCCAAAAATTTTTATTCTTATTTTTTTTTAAATTTATCGTTGAAAGAAGTGAAAATAAGCGCTTTTTAAATAAATTTGTAATGTTTGGAAAAAGTTTATGTTCGTAAACGAACCATACGTGCTTGCCGATCAGGTGCATATGGAAATTGTACTATAATCCATTCACCTCGGACTGTAGGTTCGCCTTATACGTCAGCGAAACATCCAGACAAAATGCTTCCGAAAATATTAACCTTATTGGGATCGAACCTAATGTCCTGAGCAATGCACTGTATGTGTATGTTTTTGTTTGGAAAAATTTTAGATTCGGAAGGTGACGTGCTTTAATAAAAAAAAATTTCACCCACTTTTTATGGATGTAATTATAAAGTTATATGTGCAATAATTTGTAATTACAAAACAGCTAAGAGCGGAAAGAGTTAAAAAAGAAAATAAAATATAATAAAAATATATACTTGTTGGTCAAGCCGTATATCGAGCGCAAAATTCTCGCAGCCGTGAAGCCATTCAGTTAGGGGTAAACTTTGGGTTATCCTAAGACTGTCTGATCCCGTGAGGAGTCTTGTCTCCTGTTTGTGTGGTTCTACGTGTACGGAACCGGGGCCGTCAGGCTGAAAGCTTGACCAACGTTGTTTGGCTATGATAAAAAAAAATAAAAATAATAATAATACCAAAAAAAATCAATGTATAAGTAGTGTTTTTCGCTCTCCGCTTTTTTGTAAAATAAAATAAAATTATGTACCCTTGGCATCGCGCCGATGTTCGTTAACGAAGCGATCAGATCACCAATGAGCTTCAACCAACTCATACGCTGTTTTGTTATAACCTAATAATTAAAAAAAAAGTTAACAACTCTTTAAAAATATGTTCTTTTATTCCTATCTTGAACAAAAGTTATCGCGAGGATTTCAATCTATATACCAATCTACACATAAATACCACTCGAAGAAGAAGAAGTGGTGTTGTATGTCTCTATGTACGTATATAGGCGTATAAGCATGACGATTCCCATGGGATCGTCGCGTTTTTCATGCACGAAAGAGCAGGTAATACGCGCTGCCGCTTCACACGTCACACCTGTATACGCAGGGTATGCGGGGTAGCGTTTGAATGGTACACATAGTATGAGCTTGTCCGTGATGTTCTGCGAGAGGGGGATACATCCATCCGTATGTGTATGTATATATACACGTATACATTGTCATTGTACGCAATCGCGCGCGTATGAGCTGCCATATATTATTATATATCGCGAAGAAGAAGCAAAAGAAGAAGAAGAAGTTCTCTTCGATGTCCCGTCTCGCTCGCTCGTAAATCGACCGTTGTTCAAACATACAGATGTACACGTATATATAATACGGGTGTGTGTGTGTATATATATGCATGCGCGATGATGTACGAGATATACGGATACACTGCGGGATGAGGCAGGACAGAAGGGAAAACTGTCCGCGGTATGACCCTTTTTACGCGGATGTGTGTATATATATAATATATAAGCTCTGATAGTATATGTGAGTACATGGGTACCACCGGTACGCGAATATATATATATATATATATATATAGAAGCCGTTATAATGCGCAGATTTTGTTGGATTTTAACGGCTTTGTTCGATTAAATCCCCACGTGAGAGTTCTAGCGTGGTATGTTATTGTCCGTAACTTTAGCTAGATGTCATGCTATATATGCTTTTGGCGCTGTACAATTTGGGTTCTATAGATTGATGTGGTTGTTTTTTTATTTTATTTCTTTTTATTACAACGATTCGGGAAATATAATATTTGTCTGAAATATGATTATTTTTCAATCGACGCTGATTTGACTGAAACCTTTTACCAATGAAAAAGAATGATTGGTTATGTTGGATGAATATAGAATAACAGATACTTTGCAGTCATATACTATTATACAAATGGATTTATTGGAAATTTAATATCATACTAAAATTTTATATGGGTTTACAAAATATAAAAAAAATTGTACCCTTATATTATATATACACACATATTACCATACAAAGGGTAAAGTATGCCAATGCGATAAACAGCACCAGATTGTAGGAGGCAAATGTTCTTGTTCAACCAAAGTCGTCTATACGTGTGACATCGGTTGAGCAATTAAAAGCCGTGTGGACGATGATTCCGGGTGGCAATAACAGCAAGATCTCTTCGGTTGATGGTATCTATTGTTAGTAGTATAGGAAATCTGATGCTGAAAATTTCCACCAGATTCCCTTCTAGAAGAGTATGACTGGTAAATGCAGGATATGGTGATGACGCCAGTGGTCTCGCTGTATGGGCCTGTTCGATGTGTGGATTGGATCGGTATACTTCCTTATTTTTGCGGTCCTCGCTTTTTCAAGGTCCGATCGTTCGCTGTTAATCTGAATCTTATAGTATAAAAACAATATCATTAAAGCCGGAAATAATTTAATAGAAAAATAATAATATTTAGAAGTAACACAAAAAACGGACGGCGGTATGTACGTCTTATATTTTGGAATACGCTTATATCGCAGGCTTTATCACTCGGATTTTTAACTCTACTGTATCATTGTTATAGCGTTAATTGGCGCACTACGCGCATTTATGTTCAGCTTTTTATCGCAAATTCGACGTTCAATTGTTTATATATTGATAAAAGATGATTTTACTCGAATAGGATTTTATATAAAGGATAATAATGGAAAAATGTTGAAGCGTTTGTAAATTTTTTTATTGTAGCATGCGCAATTTCTAGTTATCTTTCCAATTATAAAGGAAGCACTCTCCAAGTGAACTCGTCAAAGGATCCGATTGAAAAGAGAGCAAATCCTCACATTAGCCTGGTATACATTATCGGTACGCTAATTATTGTGCTCTTTCTTTACGTTTCCTATCTATGTGCCTCAAAGAATCAGGCATTTGAATTCGTCAGCTTAAATCGGCTCAAACTATGGAATACGAAAAAATTGCAATATTGAAAACTGTTCGAAAAACTCAAGTAATATAATTTAAGTTTTGTTTTAGAAAAAATATTGTTAATAATGCTCTTTAAAATGTTTATCATTTAACTTCAAAAAGTTTTAGAACAAAGTATAGAAATCGAAAATAAAAGTAAATGAAATAAGCACTCATATACATCAAAGGTTATACAAGTACAAATAGAGAAAAAAAAACACCAAGCCACGTATGAAGTCGAACCGAATTTTCGCTTTTTATCGACGTATTTTATAGTATCAGTTCTATTCTCCATTTTACACTATTTTTAGTTAAATGCTAAATGCTAGAAAGAGAGGATTTTTTACAACATATTATCTAAATAAAGTTTCAATTGTAAATATTTAAAAACTCATACATCACATTCTAATGTCATTCACTGTGAATAAATAAATATTCAGTAATTTAGAAATGAAAAGATATTTTACTTATATAATAAATGAAAATATATCTTGCTTATAAATGACGAAAGTGGCTGTATCCTCAAGTTCGAGATAAATCCGCTATCTAAATTTAAAATTTTGTTATACGTGTAATTCTATTAAAAATTACATTAAATTTAATATATTTAAACATTAAAATTTTAATGTAGTGAAGTTAAACGTAATGAAAGAACAATTTGAGAGCACTTCGATCAAATTTTAATTTCAGTAAGAATCTTAGATTTAATGTAAATTTAACAGTGAAGTTTTTTTAAATTTTGTAGCACTATATATGACCTAAATTTGATTTAAATAATCCTTGACTGCACAATGCAAATAATGTCTTCACTATAGCTATAGGTGCGTATTTAACGTAAATTATCTATCAAAACTATTCTGTTGATAAACTTGATATAAATCAAGTTTTATATATGAGAATAAACAAAAAAAAAGAAGTAAACAGTCGATAAGCTGCTCTACAGCCTCGTTTAGTTTTACCTGCTATCGAATAGCAAATCTTATACTTTCTAAATATTCAATTTAAAATTTTATTAATTTTAGTTTGTTATATATTGAGTTATTTTCTTTTTATTCATTAGAATATATTCTGTTAAAATTAAAAAGTCATTCTTATAAACGGCAATTTTGTGAGTTAAATGATTTTTTAAACAAATTTTTTTTGTAAGCAGAGAGGACGGACTACCTCACATCGTCCCGTAAAAAGTCATATTCAAGTCACAGGTATCGTAATTTATCATCACTAAAAAAATGTTACTGGAAGCATGATTACACTTAATAAGCCTTCTTAAAGTCATTTTCATTTCCCATTACACTTCAGCTATAGCTATCTTCGGTCTTAGCATAATCGGTACGAAAACTTCATGCAACTTACAGACGCAACTATATATATATATATGTATGTATGTATATATAAGTGCCTATTGAGGTGCACCACCGGGTTTTGCTAGCGATACCCCAGCCACGGGACACACCTATACCACCCCAATGCAATTTTCATTTCAATTCCCCTACTCTCTTTGCCTCTTCCCTGCGCTTATTAAATTCACTCACATTCGCCTTTCACCATCTCACCTTCTGGAAACTTCCCTCCTTAACTCGGAGTTACAAAAGTGAAGCCTAAATTAGGACCCAGACGCGCGTGTAATAACAAAGTAAACAGTCTCCGCTAACGATCGTTACTTAAAATACTCGCTCACGCGCGCGCCCGCGCGCATGTTTGCCCCTTTTACTAATGGGAAAACTCGAAATTTCGGCTCAGCCGCATTAGTTCAGTCCTTCCCAACACTCCTCTGCTATAATCAAAGAGTTCGCTGAAGGAGAGAGAGAGAGAGAGAGGGAGTAAGAGACGCACACGCTCGTATCGAATTTTCCGCGAGCTCCTTACAACTTGCCTCTATTGCGTATTATATATAAGAAAATGTTAATGCATGAGAGTTATTCCGTTACGTGGATGCGTCAGAAGTGTTGTATAGGATTGAAGTTTCGTCTGTGAGTATAGTGCGTGTATATAGTCGTATTGTAAGTGTGATATATAAAGCACGTTCGGTTGATATGTCTTTTGTTAGCAGTATAGGACGATAGTTTGGCAACGATCACCGATTAATTTCATGTTCGCTGAACTGAAGTTCGTGTATATGTATACGCAGGATAGATGGGGGTGTAGGAGAGCAATATTCACGAGAAATTATAGGTGAATTATTGAGTGTTCCATACATACCCTTAGGATATAGATTCTGCTTAATTTAGAGTATGTTTTTGTTGATACAAATCGTAATAGCAAGTCCGAAGGCTTTCAATTTCTCGAGTGCGAACTTTGTTATAGTTTTATGTAAAAATATGGTAAAACGGTCTATTTTTCAAACAGTAATTATGCATTCAGCATTTTCCAAGCTGAATTTCGAAATGGAAAAAATAAAGGACATATATTTACTTTGCTCATTGAAAATTTTTCTAATTAAAAAAAGAGCACAAATCCACACAGTATAACATGAAAACTTAATCTCTATTGTTCATTCTACATGAAAAAAGGAAAATGATCTGAAAATAACTAATGGAATTTAATTGGAAAATCTCAATTTAATTCGAAAGTTAAATAAAAGCTGGTTGTTTGTTTCAACGATAATTCCTTCAACTCGGACAGTATGTCATCAAATTTTCAATAAATTATCATTTCAGTACATTAAGCTATTATAAATAGTTTTTAAAATTGATCAAAATATCAAGGGAGCTTGGACCTTGACTTAAATAATTTATCGATCAAAATTTTGTAGCTTAATATCCACGAGAAAATATTCCAATTCCCTCTTCAATAATGTACCTCCCAAAGGTTAAGTTAAGAAGAAGCCTTTTCAAGCCTTTTAGACAAAATTATTTCTTTTCAATTTTGTCAATAGGTATATTACATAAAGTTACATAATTTCTGTATTATTGACTACGTCACTACTCCTCATTTCATAATAATCACCCATTCGTTTTCCTATTTTCCAACACGACTGCTAATCAAGATTACATTTATTGTTACGTCAGCTTAATTACCTTAAACAGTCGAACAACAGTGGTACAATGAAGACATTGGATTTCCTGTAATATTGCTTGATAAGAAGCATCTGTTTCCCCGTTACCTTAATAACGCGCGTCTTAGCATCTCGAAATTCTTGTGAAAATCATCTTTTCATGCCCTCCCTTGCACTACGCGACGTTAAAGACGCAAGAGGGGTTAAGACAACAGGACATAAATAATCGTTCGACGTGCTTGCCGTACGCTTGCCGTCTCCTTTCCCTTCTCTCTCTTGCTCTCTCTCTCTCTCTTTCGCTATAAATTGAATCGGCGCCCACGGCGTTGTAGTACCTCTTCCGACGAATCCTTCGCTTTCCGGCGCGCGCACCGAGCGTATTACCGGCCGTAATTTTTCAGCAGCTATATAGCTTTGCTCCACCTGTAGCTTTATACTCCTCGACGTGATTACATTCATATATATATATATATATATATATATATATATATATATAGACAGCTTTTATAATAATATAACTTGCAGTACATCACATGCGCGAGAAAATTGTTATAATTTACGCGCGCAATCAATTGATCCCTAGTCGTTCCTCCTCTTTTGTTTATGCTAATACTTCTAAGCACGCATACATGCATATATACACCTATATATCTAGGATATAGTGGAAATCCGTAAACGGCGATGCAGTTTCCGGTAAATGTTTTCCTTTCATTTGCTTATATAGGATGGCACGAGACGGCAGCGGCGGATACCGAAGATAGTATTGCCGGAATGCATCCGACTTAATAACGGATTTGCGAGGCTGTGCCTCACAGAGTATATCCTTACACATATCCGGCGTGTATACTTTCATGTATAGCATTTACGTATAGCCTTTCTCGCTTTTCTATACCGATTTTCTTTTTGTTATACTTTCTATTGGTGAAACTATGTATATAATACAGGTATGAGATACAACGATTCTTCGCTCTGAAAATGTGATTGTATATCTGTGGCTTCGAGGCATAACGACATAAGTCCACTTTTGGAGTTTCTGAGAATAATGGGTTTCAATGTTCAAACTTATTCGTAAGATCGGAATAAACGAGATTGGGCGCGATACTGTACTAATCAATTAACACATTTAAAACAAATATTTACACGGTGGTATGACCAGGTTATGCATTTTCTCCTTCGTGAAAACTCGAAAAAGTATGAAGATATGTCACTATATTGGGAACTTGGACTTAAAGGAGTATGACTTTGTCCTTCTATTTCGCAAACCAAAGGATGAGTCTTAATAGTTAAAGGACCATGTCTTTAATATACGAAAACATCTTAAACAAGTAGTAATTCTTAACTATTAATGAACTTCTTTAACAATTAAGTATAACATTCGTTCGTCCATATCCAAATGTCGATTCGTTACTATTTATAACGACATATTACCTTTAATAAAAGATTCCTCTTTTTCCATATGTATAAACCAAGAGTGCGAGCGAATCGTTTATTCGCAGAACGAGCTGCTTCATGCGATCTCTCGCTCGATGGCTTGCGCGCGTGCGTGCGTTCTCCCACTTCCCAGCTCGATGGCTTGCGCGCGCGCGTGCGCTTGGTTATAACGATTCTCGCCGCCATGCATCCGTAGTCGTCCTTCGAATCGACTTCGTACCTTGTAGGAGCCGTCCTCGCTCGACCGCTTCTTCTTCTTCTTCTCTACCGCTCCCTTCATCCTCTCTCTCTCTCTCTCCTTCTCCTATTTTTTAAACGTCATTACACGTAATAGTGCAATTTGTGTAATGGCAGAGAAAGAGAAAGAGAAGCACGCTCGGATGCTTCCGCCGGTGTTCGTTGGTGCTCGGCCACGCGAGCAACACGCGATCTTCATCCCCACCATTAGCCCTTTCATGTCCTTTCCCTCTGTGCCAGGAGAGGATATACCTGTTGGACCGGTTACGAACGCGCGCGCGCGCGCGTATATACTGCGATTTTTTCACCCCCCCCTGCCTATATACTCTTTTCTCTCTGCTCTCTACAGCCTTTCATTATTATTGTTTTTCTCTCTTTCCTTCGCTCTGTGCGAAGGATGGGCTGCTGCTGCTGCTGCTGTCGTGTATCTATATATGTATATGTATGTATGTGTCTATTCCCCCTATAGCAAGAAGAAGGAGCGTGATAAAATGAGAACGGATGCAGCGCGTGCGCTCGCGCGCGCGCGCCAGCGAGCCGATACTCGTTTTCTTTCTCTCAGAAGAGGATGATGATGATGATGATGATGATGCCGAGAGAAGAGAGGGGACCTGACCCTGCTAGGAATCTTGCATCTGCTCGTTCGCCTCTCTCTCTCTCTCTTTCTGCTTTTCAACTCGCGTATATTATATATATATATATGTAGTTGAGCCAAAAACTAATTCGTATTGTTTACGCACTTATATATACAGTGGTTTTTATACATACAGGTGAATGCGAGATTTAGTCTCAAATTAATTTGTATTATACTTCTAGCGAACGAGATACACACACACATACACACGCACACGAAGCTATGGATTGATAAACACATAAATATAATATATAATAGTTTAGCTAACGGGCTGTGGTATTACGTGCTGAACGAGCCGCACGATGGATTTTGGGTGAGAGAGGAAGCAAAAGGGGAAATGTTGCAAGTACGCCCGAGCGTTGGGTTTCTTGATATCTCGGGGGTAATTTTATACTCACTGCGTTGTGTGTGGTTTGCATTTAATAACGCGATGAGAGAGAGCGAGAGAGAGAGAGAGAGAGAGAGAGGGAGAGGCGTCGAGATATGCACTCTATACCAGATCGCATGTATTAAACAGGAAAATTTAATCGTGAGCTTGTGAATCGATGAGAAACGCAGAATTGTTGCAAAATTCACGATTATGCGCTTAGCAAGTGGGGCTTGCGCGTACTCTGCGACTCGCCTATGTAGGTAAATATATATGTATATATATATATATCTATATAGATGCAACACTGTAGCGTCTGACTAATTCCGACCCTTGTTTACTTCAGTAAACGCCCGTATTGCGAGATATTAATTCATCTCAATTTCCCAACATAATTTGATCTCTCTTTTCCTCTTATTGACTTCAGCAAAACATCAGTTCGATAATATCCATTTGTTTAAATTATATCGAGATATTTAAGGTGCGGTTGCATATATACTGTAAATGGAAATAATCTTTGTTTGACGTTGTTTTAAAGATTATTACTTCTTTTGGTGGAGTATAAGTGGATTATCGTTTTTTTTGCACGCGCGCGCCCGGGTTTATAACTGTATCTGGAAAGCAGTAAATTTCGGAGAAAGTCGACCGAACCGGTCCTCGTTTGACTCGTATATACTTTTTATCGAGTTATACGTACCGGGGGGAATTTTTTTGCCAACTTGTAATACGAATGCGAATCTTAAATAATTTAATTTTGCGAAATTTCGTTGAGTCGCAACGTTTTATTTATTATAAGAAAATGTCTGTGCTATGCTAATTTAGCGATATTTGGTTTTAGTATAAAAATTATGGAATTGAGAAATAGAAATTTACTTTAGGAAAGTAATATATGTTAGAAATTTTTAATAATGGAAATCAAAAAATGCGAAAAAGAAAAATTTATAATATACAGAGAACTTGTGAATTTGAATTTGATTTTACAATGTATAACTGTGACGTATATTAAAATTTTTGTTTCAGAAATATTTATAGAGAATTTTTTCATAATTTTCCAATGATATAATTTCGATAATCCAATTTACATAATGAAAATTATAAAATTTTCAACTTAAGTAGTTTGTTACGAGCCATTACAACTTTTAGCAATAAAATTCATGAGTTTGGGCCTCGAACCAGGGCTGTAGATGCACGAATCAGACATGTTAGGCATGCTTATATATGAAATATTTATAATATCATGTATAAAACAAAAAAAAATTTGTATCCTTGAAAATTCTAATCTATATACATACTATTAAAGTCGGCAAAATCTCTACCTGAAAGATTGTAATTCGATAATGTTTTTTTTATCGAAGTTTGAATATTAAAATATATTTTTCAAAAGCTTTTGCATTTCGAATAGTTAGGAAATAATAAAAGTTTTTTCTATATTTTTCTTTTTGAAAATGTAAACTTTTATGTAGTATGGATTGTTCGGAATATAGTCCGTTCTTAACGATACACTTTAAAAGATTGACTTTTTCAATTTTCCTTAAATTCAGCATCTTCGAAGACACGAACGTTTTGTATTGATTTCTTTACTTTCAGCTATCGAACTCACGTTATTTTTCCGATAAAAATTTCTTTTACAATTTATATTTAGTATTTAATTGTTTCTACCTGATTATTTTCTTGAATAATTTCACTTTCAATATATAACTTTCTTACTTGCTGAATATTTACAATTTTAAATTTCTGTATATTCATTTTCAGCTTACCGATTTTATAAAAACTTAAATTTTATATTTGTTTGCTTATTCAATATGTATGAAATTCAATTTACAGGTGGATTCGAAAAATAAGTTAATGATATATAGTAAATTTTCTTGACAATACTCGACTAGTCAGAGCGTGAATAAAGGTGCAACCAGAGTTTGGTTCGATATTTATTGTGTTGACTTGTTTTATTAAATGAATTATTAAATGAATGAGGTAGTATATACGTCTCGTGTACAGTTAAAGCTCCAAGAAATAAATGCTTTTCAGTAGGTTGAAAATTAAAATGAAATGTCAGATTTAATTTAATCAACTATGCATGTTGTCTAGTATATAGTCGCTGCGACAAAAACATTAATCATACCTCTCATCTTGAATTCTATTTTGATTTATTCGACCAAACGACACAGCATTAGATCTCAAGTACATCGTTTCGTACTTCATAAAAGTCCAGTGACAAGCTCAAAATTTTATTTCCGCGCTTCGCAGCAATTCGCGCATCAAAGGTACAAGAGACAAAGCCTCGAAACCATGCCTACAACGCCCATCACGCAACACCTGACAGCTAAAAAGTCGACTTAATTCGTTCGTTCTGTCTCAAGTGTCTATAAGTACTAGCGCACAGCATCATCAGCCTCCACACAAGTTGCCATATGCCTGAGAGTCGACCGTCGGGTATATAACGCTTGAAGCGCTGGGAATTAGCATTTTTGCGCGAATAAAAAGTCGATTAAAAACTCTCATCGTCGTCGTCGTCGTCAGTGCTATGTGACACACGCATACATGTGCGTATATATATGCAAGAGAGGCAAATGCTCTCGAGTGTATCTTCGTAAAGGTAGCATTTGATTGACAAGACTCAAGTGGCTTACTGCGGAAATAATGCGATACACTCCAAGGTGCTTACGCATCAGCGCATCCTTCTTCCTTAGATAATTGATGGGTTTGTGTACTGGTACCTTGTTGAATTTTTAGATCGACGAGACGTCGATGATTGCGCCTTTCTTTTACGCGTTTATTGTCCTGTTTCTCGAGAGGAAAGAGAATGAGAGAAAGACTGAAATTTTAATTCGAGGTTGCTGTTGAGGCAACGAGCAGGCATTGAAGTGAGCAATTACACGGGATGAATTTAGACATTGATCGAGAGGATTATTTGGACGTATGTCTTGGAATGGCATGCGTATATATATGAAAATAAAAACACCTGAGCTATCAAACAAAGATGTGAAGATTGAATTAATTACTTTGTGGGATCATTTATATATACGCTGTTTGTTGTGTGTTCGAACTGCGTGGAAAACAGGTTATTAAAAATACAAAGAAGATCGTTAAAACTTGACTGGGCGAAAGTTTTTTTTTTTAACTCAATTAACGTTTATTAAATCTTCGGTTAAAACAATAGCTGTATAACATTTTCATTCAGCATAATATTGAGAATTTATTTGTCAATATGTTTTCTTAACAACATGAATAATTTTACGTTAATTTTCTACGTTCTAAAATGGCAATTTTATTTTTCTATGATATAAATATATTACATTGTATTATTTTAGATGCAATAATTTGCTGTATATGATGTTTAAGAAAATAATAATTATTATTACACGTTAATACATTGTTATGATTTAATTATGGTCTTTGTATAGCTTTATCATGGGAAAATACAGTATTATACCCAACGACGGTGTAATTAAACACGATTCCTTTTGTGCTATGTATACATTATACAGTAAAGAGGCTTTCAGTAATTCTTGCTCGCATAAGCACGTCGCTGTGTTATACGTTTGACAGTCCAAAATTCCAACAATGCTACACCATGTATATTATATGCGTTAATAATATATGTGAGGAATTTTTTGGTTTATACATAAATAAAGCGTTAGAAAAAAAATGTTTTAGGTAGACTTATGTAATAATTTTTCTCACAGGTCATACGATGGACGAGAAAAATTTCATTTAACACATTATGACGACTAATGCATATAATACTTCTATAGGTATGAATAAATTTTTCACAAGAAAAGAATTAAAAAATTACACAATCCCATACAAAATTATATGGATTTGAAAATTGCAAAGGACGAACGATATGATCTGAATTTAGGTATAGTTCTGAAAATTTTGATCATTTTGAAGTCATTTTTTTGTAAATTTTAAATATATATATAAATTTTCATAGAAACGTCTAATTTTAACTTAAATCTAATAAAATGAATGAGTAATTAAACAAGTGACAGAAGACCATTATCGAATGTTCGAAAATGTTTCTGGCTATTGTTTGACCTATAAAACGAAAACAGAATTATTACAGAACCATGGTTGCACATTGTTTTACTTATGTTAGTAAATTCTCTAAGTGTAATGAATAAACCGTAGAATTCCGCATACGTAATATCTCTCTCTCATTCTCTTCCTTTCTCATGTTGATTCAATATACACATACCGTAGTGTAATTATACAAAGGCATTGTTAATAAATTAATATCCCCCAACCGAGTTTGAAAAATCGACACACGCATTTGGCCCCAACAATTCTACCGTACAATTGGCATTCGTCACGTGACCAGTTACATAAACTAATCAGCCGTTTCTGTCTCTGACAAATTCACCTGAGCTATTCTCTCTCTCTCTTTGATAATAAAATAATACGCACAAGCCTGCGCTCATTAATACCTATATATACACTCACCTTCGCATCGTTGATATTCTACTACAGAGCTCATCTCGATGCAATGTAATTATCCTCATCCTCGTCTCTTCTATCTACCTCCTCCCCCCCTCCCCCTTCTACCCATAAAATCGCTCGTCCGCGCGCGCGCGCGCGCATTGAAATGTAAGGCACGGCTGAGAGCCAGAGGATGAATAAGACAGAGCGGACAAAGCCTCGCGCGCGCGCGGGCGGGCGAGCCAAATATCTCGGGTGCTCCCGAAGGGATTTGGCCAGCCGCTTAAATAATGGCCGAATTGCGCGCCGGCTATACACGTTCCCCCCTCTCTCTCTCTCTCTCTCTCTGCCCCCTTTGTTGCGACGACGATGCGAGCGGGACGCGGGGGCGTTAATATCCCGTGGTATGTAGCCCGCGGTCGGCGAAATGCCGGGGAAATTGCAGCAGCGTTGAGATAGTAAGAGAGAGAGAGAGGAGGAGAGAACTTGTGCATAAGGAGCACGAACAAAAGAGAGAGAGAGAGGGAGAAAGAGTAGCCACCGAAGTGGTGGGTATATTCACGCGGCGAGTGGAACGATTTCGAAAGTTCCGGCATGCGCGGCAGGGCTACTTTACTGATATCGAAAAAGAGGCGTATACACATATCCTGTGCGCTGCATTGTTTGTTTGGGCTTTAGTGTGCGGCTGTAAGCATTACAATGCTTAACCTTTTGAAGGATATGGTGTACTGTATACGATACGCTTAATTTATCTTATATGCATTTTCCTTATTATGAACGTACAACGACCATTCTAAGCATGCGATCGAATTTCTTGGACTTCTGATTATCTACATATTGTAATAAATAATTAATAATGCGAAAAAAAACATTACTTACGGCCGGAAAAAATCCGTTTTATATAGACATACTCCTAGTTGAATTGATTTTAAATTCTATACAAGTAGCTGTTTTCTGATTACAATGCTGACTTGAGATTTTAGAAATCAAAGATGACGGATCTAATACAGTGGATGATGTATCACGTATTCAGTGACCCCAAACTATCAGAATATACGTGCTACCTGATGTGAAGATTAAAGAATATTGTGTCCCTTTGAATGGATTGAAATGGTGTCAAGATCGACCACTACTAAGCTAATTTTAAATTTTGATAGGATTAAGTATAGATGCTCACAGCTGGGGACACTAAATTTGTTCATTCTGATTTATTTTTGGCTCGCTGATTTTCAATCCTATGCGAGTCGAAATTAAACAATAAGTAATAAGATTTGTTGTATCGAATTTCAATAAAAAGTGTTATTCTCATAAACATGATTCCGGAAATTACAATGGTATCGATAGCGCTGATAAATTTCAATATTTTGGTGTATATAGGTATCTTCATAGAATTATTAAAAAAATTTTGTTTTATTCTCAATTCGATACAAGGATACATAAAAAAAGTCCTTGATTTAGTATTATTTGCACCAAAAAAGGTTGTAATAATATTACAACGACGAGCTCTTCGTTTGTAAATACCAATTATTTGCTAATGGAGTGCATAGGTAGTGCTCGCATGTAAATGGGAAATAGTACAAACAATGGTATAACGTTGCATGCCACCCTATTTCAATAAATTGTTGCATAGGGGGGAAACTCCTAACAGTCAGTCGAAATGGAATGATATATGAATTTCGCAGAATATGTATATGCAATACAGTGCTTCACATCGTTGAAATCTTTTAATTAGTAATGTTCCCCCCGCGTTGAAACAGACAAATTCAAAACTCTTGTTGTATATACGGTACTTGCGATCGAGCAAAATAACATGTGCTTTCATGACGGTTTACGGACGTTTTTATCTTGAACATTTCGCTTGAATTCTTTTATTTTGTTGTACACATTAGCTTGTTTAATCATTAATTAAGAACAGTACAGTGAAGCTACGCGAGTGAAACTCTTAATTACTTTGAATATGATATCAACAAGTTTGAAAAATCCATTATCGACTCATTCGCCAGTAACATAACAAGAATTATCGATAAAAATCCTTTCGAGCATCATATGCACCCGCGTGTTAAGACCAAAACAACTCATAAATCCTCGAAAACATCTCGAGCGGCTTGTCACACAGAAATCGTAGAATCGATTCGCGTATGTGCACGCGTGCATTTTCCTCGTTGACCATATAGTAGTCACACGCACGCAGTATATACGAAAATTCCAACCTCTGCCACACGCGCGACACATTTTAATCTGGAACGCTCGATGTGCATATCCGCGCGCGCGTCCCACATTTGCAAAGCGCGTCGCTGGCTCTCGCACCCAACAGTTACCCATCGGCTATACAGAGAGATAGAGAGAGAGAGCAAGAGAGAGAGAATGGGAGCACGCAGTGTGCCGCGAAATACACAGAGAGACACACAGTCAACGAGCGACGGATGATTAAGCCCTTGGCTTTTAACGGCCGGGCCGCGCACGCGCTGCAAAGCAGATGGTAATTGCTCGATCGCCCGGCCCCTGGATATGCATCGACCTCCGGGCTCTATATAGCCCTGGTTAAAGCGGCGTGTATGTATGTGTGTGTGCCGTTGGGGTAACCCTGCTGCTCTGCTACTACTACAACTCCTACAATTATGCGATAGCGCGAGTGTGCCTCTCTCTCTCACTTGCTCTGCTCGTTCCTTCGTGGTCTCTTTTTTTCTATACCTTTCAGGAGAGAGAGAGAGATTCTCCCTTAGGGGATGGTCCGCTCGTGCGAAAAATTACGCAAATTAGACAGGGCGGTACGAGGGGGTAGAGGATTTTTCTTTTTTGGCGCCGAGACGATGAAAGGGGCGGGAGTTGTTAACGGCCGTGAATGAATTCTCGAGCAGGATGCAAGCGATGGCCCGTCGATCGGTTCTCAGGAAGGTATAGGTTATAGGTGTGTATATATATAGATATATACATAGAGGTTTGTCGATGATTAGATGCTGCGTCGTCGAGTTGTCGAGGTTCGAAACATTGATTTGGTAGAAAGTTTGAGAATTGGGTGGTAATCGTTGGGAATTTTCGTACACTTTTATAGCGAATCGATTTTAGTGGAATTTACAATATATATATAATATTCGCGTGAATTGAATTATTGCTATTTTATTCGATATTTCATATAGAAATTTTACTGTTTTTTAAAAGATAAACTGTGGTTTATGTTCTGTACACTCGGACAATTTTCAATAATAATCGTATACATTTATTTACATTCATCGAAATGTAAAAATATAACCGACTATCCATAGCGCGGTTTACATAGAAAGGAATTTGTAATTTCAAAACTCGATATAACCTTTGGAATAAACGAAAATATTTGCAATATTTATTACTCAGCATGTTTCAATAATATTTCAAATATGGTATATTTTTAAGAAATAAAATATTATTGTTTGAAGCTTGCATAAAACGAAAACATTCTGTTTGTGCTGCCGGAAAAATTGCGATTTTTTATTTTCAAAGTTATAATATGAACTGAATTTCAGTGCAAATTTTTTTACGAGCCAATTAACTGGAAACATGAAAAACTGAGTAATAATTATAAAAGTAAAAAAAAAAACATACGAACTAAATTACATTATGCTATACAGCTCACTTCTATAAAACCAAAAAGAACCTTATTATTTTTCTAAAAATAAGCTCAACGTAAAATTTTTAATCTTTCGCGAAATCCAAGTAAGTAAAAAAAAAAAAATCAACTTTTCTCACCATTAGCCAAACCACGGGCCGAGCACGCAACGCGAGTTTCTCACCCTCACGTCATCCTTTCTCTCTTTTTATCTCTCCTTCCTCTTTTTGCTCTCCTCCTCCTCCTTCTTCTACTCCTCCTCCTACTTCAACCGAGAAACTTTTTCACTTTCAAGTATCGTGCAATCTTTAAATCCACAAAACAACGTCGCGCCTCGCGCGCAATCAGTTCAGCCGTGTCGCCGAGGATAAAATGTTAAATTCATTCCCGCGGAGGCGGACGCTTACGCTTGCGCTATCCGAAAAGCCTAGATCTAGCGCGGAGAGAGAGAGAGAGAGAGACAGTGAGAGAACGAAAAGGAACCAGAGAAAAAGGAAAGAAGTAGAAGGAGAACCCGGGGCTTTCCACGAACTGATCGATATCCCTCACGCGGTTGTCGAGCGAATTTGCATGAGAACGCAAAGCGCTGGCTGAATTTACCTATATATACACACGTGCACGCATTTGTCTCTTGTGCGAGATTAAGTGAATGAAGATGAACACAGACGCGAGACTAGCTCGTGTAATGATTGAATCTATTCAGGTATGAGAAATTTCTCATACATCTCGTGATTCGTTAAAAATTTGATACACGTTGGAATTTTTTTTTTCTTTGAGACACTTTTCATGTATTTTTAACGCAATCTTATTGCGTGCTTTTTCTTTCGCGAAGTATACGTTTCTCTTACTGCTGCAGCGTCATCGCGCGGCGGTTCGCGACTCCCACGCTTGTGCCCCGCTGAACTTTTGTTCCCTGTAGCAGCTCCGAAGAATGAAAACTGCTATGTGTACGTATGTGTGCAGCTGGTGCGGCGACAAGTTTCAAGCGAGCGCATGATGTATGTGTATGTGTATATATATATGAGACGTGAGTGGCTTTTCATGCTTAGATTAGACCTAATTTGAATAGAAGTATATGATTTAAATTGAAAGAGGGAAACAGGAAGAAAAGAAGCTTTAGAGATCAGGTGGATTAATTATATAGATCGAGAGGAGTTTTTTTTCGATGCAGGTATCGGTGAACTAAATAGTTTTCAATGTTTCAAATAATGCTGCATTTAGTCGTATACCGTATATAATTTATTATATATCGTAATAATTGATTGCAATAAAGTTTTTAATATACACACTTGGAAGCGACAGATAAAAAAAGTAAGCGTACAATTGAAGTAAAAACAACCTAGTTTAGTGAAATACGTTTTATTTCAAACGAATATCCATTTATTCAGGATAAATGTACGTCCCTTTAAAGTGAAAATTCGCGGTGGGAAAAGTCGATTTCATTTCAGTAGATTTAACCAGTGCCCGCACTCATCAAAGAGTAGAGGCAGGAGGGAGAGAGGCAAAAGTTCATTAAATCATAATCACCGTTACTTTACGAGCTTCGAAAAGAATAAAGTCAAATTTTTATTTTAAATTTTTTACAAAAATGTTATGTTAATGAGAAAGCACTTTGTTCCGATAAACACATGGTTGCAAAGTTTTATTCTGATTGTTGGTGCTTTCAATATAATTCTGCTACCAGCCATTGTGTTTGAAAAATTTAGTTTTGAAAAATTGAATTACGGTCAAATTGACAAAATTAAATTTATAGATTCCTCGAAAATGAGAAAAATATTTTATTATAAATAGATAACAGTTTTATGGAAAGTATTTTATGTATTTATTATTTATATCCATTACAGTTTTTTTAATTAAATGAAATGCTTAAAAAATATGATAAAATTAACAACCTCGAATAATTAATATAGCATAAAGTGAATTTGTGTGCTTTATATGTACTTTAGTTGCGGGAAGCAGAAAAATAATTCTGAGCACGCAAATCTGAAGACTTATCATAATATGGAAACGTAGGACATTTAATGTAAAACAATAAATAAACATAAATGAAAGGGATTGTCCAGGAATGTAAATTTAATAATTTTTAAAAATAAAACCTATAAAATTAATATTATTGTTTACAAAATGATAAACTATGAAATTTAATAACAATTTTGTCAAGTTATTAAATGGGAAATTTACTAAAATAACGTTGATTAAAATCGACGTCGGTCCAAAATTGAGTTACACTACTTCTATACGTATTTGATACAGGGAGAAATAATAAATACTTTTTTTAATAAATAGAGCATTCTTTCGTAAATTTAGTTATTTCTACTTTAAATTAGAGAACAATCTACGCAGGGAACAATTTCAAATTAAACAATGATATCGGCATGTTCCTTTTATGTAAATCACGATATTGACGTTTAATATATTCGCATATTCGTATTCCTTGTGTATAGTAAAAGTGGCTATTGAATTTTTTTTCTTTTTTTTAATAAAGTAATCAAGGTAACTATATATTACCGTAACCAAACAATACCATAATTTATATTACGAGCATAAATAAAATATTTTCTCAATGCAATAAACCTTCATTTACGCTCCATTTTAAAAGAATTTTCTCGCGCTCGCGATTCCCCATCGTGTCTGTCGGATGTTCGGATATGGCGAGCGCTCTTACTCAAGTAAAATAAAAAAAAAAGATAGATAAAAAGAGAGAGAAAAGATCGTGGCAACGTTGAACGAAGAAGAAAGAAACGAGGGGAAGATTGTTGAAAAATCCTCGTTAACACCCGTGTTCCTCTTTCGATCTACAAGGAATATTCTCACTTCTTTCCTCTCCTCCGAGATCTCATACAGTAGTGCATACATAATTGCCTTTGCCATAGCTATACACACATATATATATACATACAACCGCATATACGCACTATACCGCCGGTGGATGTGCCGCAACGAGTGGCCTCGTGAAGCTCGTTAAGCTTCAATTCGGACGGAAAGTTAATGGGCTTTTAATGGCCGGGAGAGAAGAGAGGTAGGGAAAGGGGGGAGGGGAAATCCAATGAAAGCACAGGCGGAAAAAAGAGGCGCGCGGAAAACAATGGACGAGCGAGAGAGAGAGAGAGAAAGAGGATGACACTCGACGGAACTCTCGCAAGGCTGCTAAGCGGATAATTCCGCAAGTTGCCGCGGGCATATTTAACAGCGCTCTCTCTCTGTCATCTCTCATCTGTGAGGTATATCGGGAATGAGTATTAGAAGTACCATTCAGGAGAGACGAGAGAAACGATCGAGTCACGATTGATACAACACAAATGATTTCATGTGTGCTTGCGTGTACGTGTGCTATTGTCCGATGGTTTTTGTTTTCTGTGTCGGACGTATCATCGTGCACGGCATGTCATCGTGTAATTAAGAAAATTGCTTATATGCGGAAGTGCGCGGCGATTTTGGAATCGATGAACCGTGAAACGTGTATATACTGATGGGGGGTAATGCCGTGAATCGCTTTGCGAGGGTGAAAAAGATTATTGGTATTGCATTTGGGTGGTATATAATATTGAGGACAAGATTTTGATGGTATATACGTTTGTATCACTAAATTCACATAATCGATATAGCTGTCTTGCTTTTATTACGCTTCGCTATTTTTTGTCCCGTTCTTAAAATGTAAAATCAATATAATACTTATATGAATTTGTAATAGTTCATTCTAACGTCGATATACGTTTACTTGTTAATGACTCAGTACATCGTGTATATACAAAATGTAGTTAAATTATTTATTTATAAGTATTGTAACAATTTAAATCACGCACCTAGTTCACACTCGGTCTTTTAATACGACCTCATTTTCTGAACCTTATATATAAATGAAAAAAAATTCATTTTACAGTTAAATTCGTTACGACGTTCGTTACCATGAATATTATACAAACTATTGTTAATCCCATACGAGCTAATTAAATTTTTACATTGCTCTCTCTCTCTATCGTTTTCTTTTCTCGGGTAAAAAAGGAACCTGAAAAAAAATCCAATTTCAGGTATTTTGTAAGCGCGCAGAGGTAAGAGTAGCAAAAACCTAGTGTGCACGCGGCCGGATCAAAGGTAAGGGGAGATCGTGTGGGTATACGGGGGGCAGAGAGAGCAGACGATATATGAAACTCAGAGAAATGCCGGAAGCAAGAGAGCTTTATCGCTAGTTTGCCAGAGCGCCGAAATAATTCATGGCACGTATCGGCTAACCGCGCGCTATAGTAGTGTGCACATACACTCACATACATATACTCAACGGTAAAGCTTCGCACACGTACATTACGAGACGTATGTGTGTATTAGTATACGTATGCGGCTATACATATATATATCTATATATAAACGTCTAGAGTAGGAAGGTCGCCTGCAAGCTCTTACTCCTTCGGGGTATATAAGAAAAATCATAATTTTCAACCGCGCTTCGCTATAATATGGGAGTGTGAGACTGTACGCGCTATATAGTAGCCAGGATTAGGACTGTCAATTTAATTAAAAGTGAAAACAAGAAGAGTGAAGAAAAAAACGGGCTTTCAAATATTGCCCAAGGCAGGAAAAATCCAGTTATCCTGTATATCTCTAGCTCTTGTCGTTGTATAACGATAAAACGCCGTGCTCTCATATATATATACATAGAAAGATGTCCATTCGTTGGTTTCGTTAACCAGGCTTAATCGTAAAAGTTAGGGCCAAGTTCGCTGGTCGCTCGCTTAGCGTCGTCGTTACTGACACCTGTTCTCCTTCCAAGCTCCTTCGCTCTCCTGGACGATGCACTATACAGCGACCCTCTAACTCGCTGTTTTCCGGGCGAGCATTAAGTCCTCTCTCTCTCTCTCTCTCTCTCTCTCGTCTTGTGTCTGTGTATATATACATGTGTGTGTATATATACCCTGGCGACTCTCTCGTCCTCTCCTTCTCTCTCACTCACTCTCTCTCTCTCTCTATCTCTCGGGCACTTCAAAGTTTCCGAAAACGCGGTCCTCCGCTCGCGCGCCCGCGCACGCGTCCTTATATGCAGGCATGCAAAGGCTCGTTCGCCGCGATCGCCCGGGTGAGGAGGAAAGCTGCAGCGTTGGCAAGTTTGCCCCAGTCGTTCGTGCGCTCTTATCCCCTACTTCTTCCTCTCTCTCTCTCTCACTCGCACGCTCTCTCTCTCTAGAGCTCGCTTACTCTTGGCTGGTTCGTATATATAGAACGTCATCCCGTAGCGGCCACGTCGCAGTATATGGGACGGAGGTCGTTGAGCTCGTGGTGCGGGTGCTGTGATGGTATAGACGTTATGCCAGAGAGAAAGACAGAGAGAGAAAGACACTCGCGTAGAAATTCGGCGAACGAGAAGAAATCATTTTATTTCGACTCGTTTGCTCATGGTCTTCTCCCGTGTTTCACGTTCAGGGAGTTTATGTTTCGCGAATGTTGAGGATGGAGAGATGATAGGAGAAGCTATAAGGATTTTCGATCTTGCAGTGTTGGTTTCGTGAAGGATGTTCTAAATTTGGGAACATCAGAGGCATGGCTTTCTAAATAAATAATTTAATTTTATAAAATCAAATATTCATCGATTGCTTACATGATTTTTTGATTGGTAAACCACTAGTTTTCGATATGGTATTCTTATATATTTTGATTATAACTTTATGTTTTCAGGTCCAAAAATTTTTGAATTCATCAACCTGATAGCCTAAATAATTATAATTTTTTTTAAAAGGTGATTGAAATGAGCTATAGCCATGTGAGTCGAACGAGCGTGCACCACTGATTATTCTTAGTTAGAGCCACTTAGTTTGAAACAGTTTCAACCTCTCTATTATTTTTGTAAATGCCACATAAGGAAAGTGATAAAAATATAAATTATAAAAAAAATACATTTTTATGATGTACAATCTTATCACTATCCTATTCCTCCAATCATATGAATATGTCTCATTCCTTTCGTTTGAAAATATGTTACTTGTCCTAAAAATTTATATTTTGTATTAATTACTCTTATTTTTTATTATATTTTATATATCCTGTGCGTATGCAAATCTTCCTCTCTATCTGTTACTATTTTTAATTAGCTTTTTTACTAACCCTAAATTTATAATCAATAAAATGATACATTTTTCTATCTGCATCGGGACTCAAAAATCTTTCCAATATAACAATTTCAATAATTTTTAAAATTGATTAAAATCGTACGTATCAAATTTATAAATCCTTAAATAGAGTTTAATACCCAAGTAGAGTAACATCCAAATTAAGTATTGTTCCTTAATGAATTACACTTGACTAGAGTTAAACTTGACTTGAACAGTCAATCACTACATTTTCTTAAAATAACTAAAAAGGCTATTTGTTTTTTATTCTTTTTCTATATAAAGGGGGGATAAAAATAATTTGCGAACAAGTGCAACAATTCACAGCATACTCACCGACAATTCTTTTGGTACAAATATAATACAACTATACTTTTATTAGTAACATGTCAGAAACAATGTCTCTTAAATATAACATGCTTATTAGTATTCCATTATTTAAAGTGCTCGTTATGCCGTTCAAGTGGCAGGTACAGTAGTCGTATGTACATTAATAGTCATAGAATTGCGATGAGTATATATGTATGTAGTTACTCAGAACGAGTTACTCCTTTAGATGCAAAACAACAAAGTCAACTCTTTCTTTTACTCGGAGTTTGAAATCCAATTGAATGAAAGCAGCGTTTAGTAAATATTGCCTGTATACATTCAAACTTTGTGTTTTTGATTGTTTAGTCCAGATTGCAGTGTCCAGTAAACTTTCCCTCAACTGTACATAATGAATTTTTGAAATCTAAGAGTGAATTCATGAAAATTATGATAAATTATGATTAATTATTATAATAGAAAATTGATAAATGACGGTATGTTATGCATGAATGAATAATTTCTTTTAGATGAATTATCTTTTTGAGTTCTCTGTTAAGGGAAAATAATTTGGGCACTTGAATTAATTTCCATCCTTCTTGCGTGAAAAAAGAATATATTTATTTTTAGTGAAACAAGAAATTTTATTCTAGTCAAAGTACTTTCTATTGTTAGTTATCACTATTTTTCAGTTATTGGATAAAGCATGAATTCTATGACGAAGGAAGCCCTGGTTGTTGGCTTGAATCCATTTGTTCAGCCATTTTTCGATATTTTCGTAAGATTGAAAGTGCTCGTCAGTAAGGCTACGTGAAATCGATCTAAATGAGTTAATAATCTGAAGGCGCAATGTCAAGTGAATACGGCGGGTAGGGTATAAGACAGCTATGCAGGAAAATTACTTTATCATGTTTTTTAGCGCAATTTGGTCGTTTCTCTTTCACAATTTGTCCTCGGTTTATCTTAAACTCATCAATTGTTTTCGATACCGTTGACCAGTGACTGTTTTACCTTGTTTCAGAAGTTCATAGTAGACGAGGCCTTTTTGATCCCACCAAATAGGGTTGTCATAAGAAATCTATTTTTATCGCCAATCGCAATTCGATGCAAAATCCCTTTTTTTTGTGTCTTTGAAGGAGCATTTCGCAAGTTGCTTCAGACCGAGCATATATTCACCGCAAGCTTCTATCAATAAATGATAATTTTTTGCAGTAGATTTTTTCAAATTAAAATAAAATAATAAAACTTCCTGTAAGTGTTGCTTCGTAGACAAATAAACTTGACATTTTATTTGAATTTTATTTACAGCTATAATTATCCGTAATCTTACAAAAGGAATTAATTGAGTTAATTTATAAACGCTTATAATAAAAGGTTGATTCGAACTGAAATTTCTTCTCAGTTAACTGCAGCTATTATCCATTATTATGGGATTTTAGAAGAATAATTAAATATCATCTTATATTTTTCATCATTTTATCCCAGTTTAAATACGTATTATGAAAATCCATTACTACTTAATTTATATGAATATGTAAATGGATATTGCGTAATAATATCAGAGTTACATCATTTTCTACAAAATACGCTCAAAAAGCATAATTAACATTTATAACTGTATTAATTAACTGTATAACAGAAACAGAAAGATAATTCAATATTAATAAAATTATACATTTTAAATCCGTTTCCATCACAGATATCACATTAATATTTTTGAAATCCAAAATTTCCATTTATTTAGTTATCGAACAACCTGAATCAAGAAGAAACCTTACTCACTCGCTCTCCTTACTAACCGAAGGTCATCCCCACTGTCTCACCTTATCTCTTACCACTCGAGTGCAGCCAGTGGCTAATCAACGAAACAGCAGCAGCAGCATCAACGGCGACGTTCACCCGGCAGAAAGATAATACACGTCACAGAGTTCACTCTCTACGTATATATACACATATATACATACATACGAAGGTATACATGAACGGCGCGACGCAGCCAAGATCCAAGGAGTCATCCCCCGGATTATTCAAATTGGCCCGCGGGGGGCTGCAGACGCGCTTTAACAAGCTCCGTGGACGTGCAGTGGCGGAGAAGTAAGTAACGGCTAGCAGTGCTGAGATTTGTTGTTGGAAGAGAGAGAGAGAGAGAGAGAGAGAGAGGGAGAGCATAGAACTCTCAACCTTGTGGTGCAAGGAGACCAGCCACACTAATCTTCGCGATGGACGGAATGCCCCGAGGTGGTGTAGATTAGGCTAGTATAGTTGAAAGAGTGAGAGATGAGACAGTGGCCGCTGCTATTGTTGTTGTTGCTTCGTAGATCTGCGCGAGCTGGGCTGAAAAACGTGGAGAAGTGCTATAAGTATAGCGTGGTAGAAGAGAGTAAAATTAAACGACCAATGCTATAAATATAGTGGTAATACAGAGGTAGCGTTGTCGAGCTCATATTTTTTTCTAAGAATTAATTTTTAATATGAAAGGAGAATGAATAAATGTTTCATTATGACTAAAATTACAACACTTTTAATATACGAAAGTATTATGTTATCATGAGATGATGAATGGTTAGGTACGATAAGTGGTTAAAAATTTAAGTGGAAAAATGAAATATTACTACCACCTTTTTTTATTTAAATAATATGTTTTTTTTTAAGACAATTTAATAATTTAAGTGAAATTCTACGATGAACAACATTACGTGCGCTCTGGTGTAATGAGACTTGTAGAAAGGACGACGAGCAGTGTGATCGGCAGCCTATAGTGCCTTAGTGCGTTCGACGTAGCCAGTCGAAATACATACACATTTACGTGAAAGCATTCTGCTAAAGAATTAGCAACCACGTATAAAGTTTAGCAGGATTTCATAACGGTAAATTGTTAAACTAGAGCGTAGTTGACTTTCTTTTGTGTGCGATCAGAAAGTGGAGAGATATTATTAAATTTTACTCTCACCAATGTTTAAATTTTCATATTGATTATTACTAGTTACTTATTGTTCTTTCAGTTATATTAAAAATATATTGCTATATAATTATATTAGGCTTATTAAAAGTAAAATGCAAAAATTTGTAAAATCTTCGGAAATTTCAATTATGAATTAAACGAAAGAAACTGTTATTTCAATGCAACCCACAAAATTCGAAGACTATAATTAATTAATCCGTATAAACGTGCCCAGAGGGGGGCGAAACTTCAAATATAATGACTTGAAAGACTTATCTCTTCCAGGCCACATAGAATGCAGGAAGATGGAAACAGCCGCGAAGACGAGGAAACAGTGTACCGCCATATATAAAGTTTGCCTGAAAATTAATATTCGCTCCATCGTTGAACCGCCCTTACGCATATCCACTCCACCTTCTCTTGCTCTCTTGCTTTCTCTTTCCATCTCTCTCTCTCGCTCTCTCTCTCTCTCTCTACATCCAACTATCTTCTCACCCTAAACCGATACAGCCGCGAACCAACACACGCCGGTTCTACATACACATACACGTATATACCTACCTACTTCTCTCTCAAGCCGCGTGCGCACGCAGGGCGGTCGCGGCGCGAAACTTGACTAACTTATGGGCAAGTGCGACAACGACAACCACGACGGGACTACTCGTAACCTCCTCTTCCCACCTCCCCTCCTACTCGGCCCCCCCAAGCTCCAATCTCAGAGCCATTAAAACGCGGCCGCAGCGCTGTCCTTATATGAGCGTACTGCTGCGGATATCGTAGATTCAAATCAGATTCTCCGAATCCTCTTCGAGTGGCCCGCGCGCGAAACTCGTAAAGCCCGCGCTATAAGCGAGAGGCGCAGTTGCAGCATGCGGCAGAGGCATAGAGAGAGAGAGCCAGTGCAGCCGACCGACCAGAGAGAGGCAATAACACTTTGTCAGGGACTCGAGGCTACCTATAAGGTCATTTTCTCTCTCTCTCTCTCTCTCACACACACACTCGGCTGCTGGGTTGCGTCTTGCAGAAATGCCTTTGCTGCAGGGCGTGGACCTGTGCAGTGGCCTGCGAGGTTCTGCAAGGACCCGCTCGTGTGAGGTATAGTGGCCACAATCGTGTGTTTCGGGGAGAACGTGTGCGAATGGATGGTGGTCGCGCGTTGCACCACAGCGGTGGTGGTGTGGAAAAGAATGGGGAGGCTCGGATTCTTGACAGTTGTGTATTGTCTTGCGAGTATCGAATGGAATTTTTAGTTTTAAAATTGGAACGATACGTGCGGCTAGGTTTCAAGTGGATGTGATAAAGTTGAGAGCTTGCTTATATAGGATGAGAATTATTCGTCCATTTGAAGTAAGTACGTTTTATCTATAGCTTGAATAATTTATACTAAAATGATATTAAAAGATTATTATTTATTTACGAGAATTATTGTAATTGATGTTGTTTTGTAATTAAACTACTTCATTTATTAAAAAATAATATAACGAATGTAAAAGTATCACGAGCCCAAATGTGCACCATAGCAACTTTTAGCTACCCAAAATTTGTACAAGGCTCGTGCTATCGATTTAGTATAAGGTTTAAAGTACCTTGTTTTTTTTTTAATTTTTATATCTGACTAAAGAAATTTATTTTTTTTTAAATATGAATAAACTTTGTGTACACAAATCTGTTGCAGAACGTTTTTAGGAACGATCTTCTCTAAAACAATAATACTCTTATAATTATTAATTAATCTCTATCAATTCTAACATATAAGAGTTTAACAAAAATGCAACTAGTTTACTTGTACGATTTTAATAAAAAAAAGAAAAGTAAAAATACATTGTCTTTTATGCATTTTCTAGGCTCAATTATGTAACGAAAGCATCACGTTTCAGAAACCATGGCAATTGTCCTTTACGAAGCTCAAATTATATACATTTCATTACCTAAATTACACCCATCTTTTTAATTGCAGCCTCGAGAAGCATTGTTATTCTTCCGCCACACAATCACATTGGTCACGTCAGTCGCCGCATAATTGTGGGCCAGCCCTAAAAGCCGAGAGCGAAAAAGAGGTAGAGAGAAAGAGAAAGAGGGAGTGAGTGAGAGAGAGAGAAACAGAGGGAGTCAAGAACCTGGTACTCCGTATATACGTATAGTGATTTCTCGCGCAGTGCTGCCTTGATTCACGACGGGAGCTTTACTCTCCTTCTCTCGCTGTTGCTTCTTCTCTTCCTCCTTGGTATAACTGCAGCCGCCTCTACCGCCACCGCCTCCTCCTCCTCCTCGTCGCGTGCGCGTGGAATACACAGAGTGAAAACCCCCGGAAAAAAGGCAGCGTGCCGGTAGCAGTAGTAGCAGCAGCAGCAGAGACGACGACCCTTGAAAGAAGAAAACTGGCTGCAGCCACATAGCGCCGGTGGTATAGCGCGGCGCCAGCAGTGATTCATCGCACGTACGTGCGGCTGTGCGGGGGCCAAATGCGCGAGAGAGAGAGAGAGAGAGAGAGAGCACGCCATCCACCCGGGATTTCGGAAACTCGCCGATGTAAACGAAGTTCCCGAGTGGCTCTCCGGGATATATCCGCAGAGACCTGTCGCTACGTGGCGATGCATCTCATTGAGGCCGCCGCCGCCGCGCTGCCGTGCAGCGTTCTGTGTGAAGGCTCCCGGACAGTTGAGGCCAGAGAGGGAGCTTATTCCGGGATTCTCCGCAGGAACGCGGAGGAAGGTAGAGAGAGAGAGAGCGGATCGCTTTGCCGGGAGGCAAGAGAGAAGGGACTTTGTGAGAGAAGGCTAAAGGAGAGGAAGAGGGTGAGAAAGGAGACGATAGCTGCAGCTGCAGCTGAGGGCCCCTCTCTAATGCTCGCTTTTTTGTTTGATTAGGTGAGCTTGAGGTAGCAGCCCTCTACGTTTCATGCCTTTGAGTAAGCCTTTCTGTCGGTGTGAGAGAGGGAGAGAGAGCTTTTTAGTAGAAGAGGGAATGATAGACGGGGAAAATATCACGAGCGATAAATTATCTCGTCGGACAAAATCGTAAAAATCAGGACTTTACGGTACGCAGAACATGCAGAAGTTTTCTACATGCATGTGCGCTCAAATGATTTTTTGGATCGTAAAGATCTGACCGCGGTTTATTGAAGTATAAACATGTCTCAATAGCCTACGCTCAAAACTAGTAGTACTTCCCAGAGTAAGAGAGGGGGGAGAGTTGCAGCGATCTGTATGAACAGAATTTATGTCTCCTCTGTATATATATATGAATTCAAAACGCTATCTCGGACTCTGGGGCTATAGCAAAAAGTAGTAGGTATACCCGCATCTAGACCGGTTAACGTTAGCATGCGGTTTTCATTTTGTACGGGGGGGGTTGACGGTATAGAAACGATATATATGTGTATATCTTAAGTAAATTTATACTATATATACACGTTTCGAAGAATTTTGAAGTGAAACGTATAGATGAAATCCTTGCTCCCGTGAGCAAAGTAAAATTATATTGATTTCCCCGCATGGAATATTTATTGCGTAAACGAGATAGTGGACCACCTTTGAAAAATTTATCAGAGATTTATTGGTGCAGGTTGCATTTTCGTACTATACGGCTAAAGCATACACGGCACGCGCGCATTAAGAATTTACGTTATATACGCGGTTATCACATATATGAAGTTTGCTAGCAATCGCGTATGCTCTGGTAGGTCGCAGGAGTGGGAGGGGGGGAAGGAGAGAGCTTTGTATAAGTGCCACATGCGGAATGCGAGCACAAGTAGCTAGTCGTCTTTATTGGCATTCTTTGACCCCCTTTCTTGTGTTCCTTTTTCTCTCTCTCTCTCTCTCTCTTGTTCCCTTCTTTTTTCTACATCCATATAGGAGTTCCTATCTCGTCTGCGTTTTAAAAACTCTTCATGACTTGGCCCGACAGATACGACGTGAATGAGGAGAGAGAGAGAGAAAGAGCAGTGTGGCGAAGAGAATTTTTCCTCCGGCCTCTTTGCCACAAAATTGACAAAGTTGATGGATTGTACGTGCACGTATATGTCTTTCAGACTTCTCCGACAAAATGCAGTAGTATGGTGGTTGCGCGCGGAGACCTCGATAGATCACTTGGACTACATTCCTCCGACGAACTTTTGGGAATTTTAAAATGAACGCTCGGGCTGCTTTGCTTGCTTTATGAGAGTTGAGGTTTCTAAGACGTTGTGAAATGCTTGAAGGATAAGATTTTTTTTTAATTCAAATGGATATAAGTTATCATGAATTAATAAATGGAGATGAAAGTAATTAGTAAGCGTGTATTTTTAATGTATGCTAAGAATAATTGAAGATCTGCCTTTCATATAATTAATATTGCATTTATATTTCAAATATAACCGTATGAGTGACAAATTTTTGAAAATCGATTTTATGCGATTAATTATATTTTAAATAGTCCTCTATCACGTAACAGAAATTGATAAGCAACACTCCTTTTCTCGAATGAGCACACGGAAAACCAGTAACTGCATTTTTTCAAAGTAACGCATGTATCTGCACTGTTTTCATTTAATGTTTTGGAAGAGCGATACAATTACAGTCTAAGAAAGTAATAACATTGGTATCTCGTAAATCTTTCGAATATTTTTGATGAATTTGGATTATTGACAATTTGCGAGATACATATAGTATCATGAAACAGTTACGATTAGCATATGAATTCTCAGACTTTCTAAAATTATAATGTGTATTTTAACTGCAAAGTAAATCTATAAAATATTTTTAAAAACATCTATTTACATGCCATAGTATGATGATATTATTCCATTGGTTATTATACGATTATTCCGAGAATCCATAAATATTCATACATATATGCACATAAGCTGAAGTAATTGAAATATTTAAAATTTTATATTATGAAAATACGTTACTCCGTAATTTATATGAGTATAATAATTCGACGAAATCGAATAATTCATATTTCTGCATTCCATAATAGAAACGTAATAACTGAATAATTGTTATTAACATAACATGATACTAAAAAAATAATAAGTGAAATCCATCTTCGTTGCATAGCTCTGGCATAACTCTATTAAATAAAAAAGTTTTCCTTCAACTACGCAAACTACCATCGTCTCATCTAGACGCAGTATCATCGCGTCCGATGACCCGTACGAGTTCAACGCACAGATCACCATTAAAATACTCGGCACTGCCAGCGACGACGTCGCGGGGGGGTGAGACGAGACGAGGAAATTGGGCATTTTCGTCATCCTTCTTGTCTACGTCGCCTTCGTGAAGAGGGGGAGGAGGAGGAGAAGGAAAGGATAGAGTGAGATGCAGAGATAGAGCTCACGGAAGCGAGCGCGAGCTTTTTCGCGAAACGAAATTATGGAGTTATGCAAAAACGCCATTCAACTGAATGGGCGGACGACGGAAGCTTCAAGCAGTGTGGCAACAACGGAGCACGCACGCATTCTTTCTTGCTACCTCTCTCTCTCTCTCTCTCTTCTTTTCCCTCCCTTTAACAACGTTTCTTTGTCTGCAAACAGCAATGGCTTTTATTTCTTCTTCTTCTTCTTCTTCTTTTCCTCCTTCGCCCGCGCTCTCTCACTCTCTTCTGCGGGTGCTACGCGGCGCGCTCGCGAGGGTACACTACGCTTATACGGGCGACGAGTACCACTAAAAATGCTTTTAGGCCGATTAGTCTGCTATGCGCGCGCGCGCGCGCGGGCAAGCGCGAGTTTTTCGCGAAACCCGTTGCAATTCCGAAGGCTTTTCCCGGTAGTGGCTTTGTCGCATCAAATAAGGATAAAGGCTTCCTTTTTGTTAAGGAGAGGCAAATTGAATGTTTCGCCTACTGCGCGCGCGCACGAACGCGTGGACTCGAAAGACGCGTGGCGCAGAGAGATGCTGCAGCTAATAAATTGTCTGCTACCCCTTCACCGTGGCCACCCATGGAAGGGCAAATATGAGGCGAAAGGTCATTGACCTCCTTATGATGATGAGAAAATATATTTTTTCTTCTTCTTTTCAGAAAAATAGAGAAAAAGAGTAGAGCGTGTGTCGACTGTGGCTTATAGCATTTTAGCGAAACACGAGTAGGATGCATGCAATCATGCTTGTTGACGGTGGAACGGTAGAGTAGAGAGGATATAGTGCTATTTCTAAGTAATTAAATGAAGTAAAAGCATTCAGAGGCAGCATTTTTAATAGAAAGAGATTTTAATGTTGTTAAGAAATTATAAATTTTTTTCCGATTTATTGGAATATTTTTTAAAATCTTTTTTAAGACTTTCTCATGCATAAGTAAATAATCTATAGTGATGATATATTTTAGAGCATATCATTTAGCGTAACAACTATTAGTCGATCTGTGAATCCGCTTGTAGGTGCCAAGCAACCCCAACATTGTTTCAAACGTGATATTATGATAGACTTACTGAGACGTCAATTTATTTCACAAACCATGATGAATATTTTATATTCTGGAGCAATGAAACAATTTAGTTGATAATGATTTTTGTATTGAAATTAAAAACTTGTCCATGGCAAATAAACGTTTAATACGATTTTTTTTAAATAACTTTTTCTATTCAATTGACATTCAAAGAGGAATTAAAAATATACTAACATATTTTGATTTAGTTTATTTTCTAATAAAAAAACTGTAATTTGATTTGTTTTTGATAAAAAAACTCTGTATGTATATCAATTTATTAAAATCAAAAGTTTAAATTTCGTATAGTTCGTTCCAGATTACAACAAACACATAGTATAGCACGTACAGTATAATATACGTTCCAGATATTCACATAGTAACGCCAAGAGTATTGTAGTTAATATAGAAAACCCATACAAAAACAGAGTGTACAAAATTACTTTACTCTGAAAAACCATGTATTTGAAGGAATTAAATACAATATTTTTTAAAATGTTAAATAAATGAAGTCATTAAACAAACTGGTGGTAAATTAATTAAAATGCCAACAAAACTACAGAAAATTAACAAGCGATTGTTCTAAGAAATTTTCTCGAAATCAATGGAGAACATAATTTACTTTTATTGATTTCTGCCACATACCCACGTACAACCACGTTATTGTAGATTATTCATAACAAGCAGGTGGACTCGGCAATGTAGTCGCGTGAGCGTTTCAGGAATCTCATAATTTTGCATCATTCACGTTGGATTAAAGTGTTCAAATGAAGTTCGGCGCACCCGTCATAAATTGACAGCTGCGTAAAGCGTATATATACGCGAACGCGCTCGTGCAAATTTTACGGGGCGTCGGATTCACGCGCGTTCCCTAAAAATGCCTGGCATGCCGACGCGCAAAAATGAGATTTTCATTGAATCATTGATCGACACCCATTGTATGGATTTGTGTCGCCTGCGTGGGTGTGTGTTCATAAGTGTGTAAAAGAGAACAATGATGAAGAGAAAGGTATATATATCTAGATGGGTGCAGCTGGTGGGATGGATAGCTGATGTGCAGTTGTTAGTTTTTTCAGGATTCTTTTCAGCGCGGATATGTTATAAGTCATCCATTATCAATATGTAGTGTCTATTGAATTTTAAGCGACTGTAATATTCGTTTCAGACGAATCATCGTTTATGCATACTTCTTGAATGAGTTGAATAGAATTAACAACATATATTACCAGACGATTTATGTCTATAGAAAAGTTAATAAATTTGTACTAGGTATGCCTATCAATTATACATGTATATAATAACTGAATTCCGAATGTCTGAAAATTTAATAAATGAAATAACAGAGGCTTGTTTGTCTGTGAATATTGAAAATTCATACGAAAATACTCAGGAATTAGTAAACCATTGGATATTTTCGCGAATAAAAAAAACGAACAATCGACTAGCTATCAATCCTTAACCTTTCAGAAACCAACAAAAGATCGATTTCTAGAACAACTTATATACAAGTCAGCCGAAAGTGCAACGCAGGCTTGACACAACCTAACACAATTTTCGGCCTGATTTCACCCGAAGAGGTGGGAAACAATGAGTCGGCTCATTTATCGGCAAGCATCCCGCGGTTGTATTCCGCATAAACAGTTCGACGGTGGAGTTTCGACATAGCAGAGAGGGAGAGAGGATGAGACCGTGACGACGTCGACGGCGCGCGGAAACTTTGGCCGCCACATTCAGAGGCGCGCGTTGCTGGCGCGATTGGAATTCAGTGAATTGCAGCTGGACGGAGAGAGAGAGAGAAGGCGAGGATCAAGGTGATACCGACGCGACAATTTGCAAGGATGATTTGCGTGGTATAGAGAACCTCAATAATTTTACAGGCTAACAAAAAAGGATAACGAAACTAGTTGCTATAGTAATTACGCTTCAAGTTAAGAGTTTTGATTAGTTTTTGACTGTAACAAATTATTTATCCAAATAATTAGTGAATTAAAAATTAAAAAGAAAATTAATAATTTTCAGTCCAAAATCACATTAAATATTCGTTTCTGCTATTTGTACGTCACATTTATGTATACAAAGTATATACGTATATAAGGCAATATAAGTCCTTTAGTCAGATGTCAAAGCAAAACAAGGATCACAGCGACGAGTTTTGAAACTTATTCTATGAATCAATGTACATCGTACATTTGACGTACGAATAACAGCAAGAGCCTTAAATATTAATTAATTAAGGCCTATAGGATTAACATTTATTCAGTTTCTTGACTTATGGACTACGGAAATGCTCGAATGTTAGAATATTATAAAAACAGCTGTTGAAGTGAAACTATATATTGAAATACTTCTTTATTCTTTTGTACCTCTTACTTATCCATAAAGGATAACATGTAATTTTTTTTTAGTTTAAACTCTTTTACCTTTGAAACAAATATTATGGTCTCTTAATATATGACCCTTTAAGCTTGTAAGCTATGATTAACAGTAACTTAATTATTAGACTCTAACGCTAAACAAAATTTAAGCTCTGGTCATTTTTAGTTTTATTTTGGAAAAAGTCTTGAAACTCTCCTCTTAAAATGATAATCATCTAGATTGGAACGGTGTTAAATGTCATTTAAAAATAAATAAAATTAGAGGAAATAAGCTTTTATTCACTTTTACAGGCATAAAAAATGTTTATTTTTTCCAAAGCTATAAAAGTTTAAAATTCAGCATCGAAAATGCACTTAAATGTACAAGCAATTTAACAGTCAATTTTTAAAGATTAAGCAGTGTATTTTCGATTCTCAATTTTAATTTTTTATAACTTTGGAAGAAATTAATATTTTTCAAATTTTGAAAAAGTGAGTGAAAGCTCATTTCACACTTTTCAATTGCATTGAATAAATAATCATTCAAAGTTTTCTTTACTTTTTTCATTTTGTTCTATTTACAATTTGCCATTAAAAAATTGTGTAATAATTTATTTTCAAACAGAAGAAATTTCTTGTTCAAATATTATAAACAATAAACTTCTTTACTATACAAATCCTGGACATTAAAATTGATGAATAAATAATTATAAAAATGACATACTTCTTCGTTGTGTCTATCATTTATTTATTTACTTGTTAGGTGCATTAAATCTACTTCTTTTTGCATCTACATCCTTTAAAATATCAGATCTTATGTTACAGAATTCTAAAAAAACATTTTATAAAAACTATTTTCCAAAAATCCAAAACTACCTTAGAATATATACCGCTAACACTTTGAATTACATTTTTAAATTCTTTAACATCAATTAAAACTTCGGTAAATAAAGGATTTTTTAATTTACTGATATTTAAAAACAGTAAAATCGGCCAAATTTAATAAAACATTATTTAAAGTAAACTTTTAATCCACAGCAAGCTTCATTATATAATTATTAAGACAAGTTTTCTCATTTCATCATTTACAACTTGTAATTAAACATTATTTTTAAAATGTTATGGGCATAAATTAAAAATTGATGAGATGTGGTTATTAAAGCGAAAAGCAAAAAGTATAATACTTCTTCCAAATAAACATTTAATTTGCTCTAATAAATATTTATTTGGATTTTAAAAACATATATTTATTTTAAATAGATAATTGTTTGAACCTAAGAATAATTGCTATCTTTGAAAAAATGTGTCGTTAAACTAATAAAAAAATTTTTTTCTTTAACTAAAAATTAAATTTTTCAATAAATATTTATTTGAATCTGACAAATATTTATTCATTTTAAATACATATATATTTTAACCAGAAAATAATTGTTATTGTAAAAAACATATTTTTTTGCGAAGTTACATATTTATTTATTTCAAATAAATAGAATGTATTAATTGAAATAAATTCAAGTAAATGGATGGCTTAAATTAAAAAGTCTCATTTAACTTTAGTGAAACACACCCACACACATGAAGTTATAAGTTCAAATTTCCGGACTCAATCTATAGTCGACATTATTATTGATATATTAAAAAAGTTTAATCGTCTCGTAAAAATTTTTTTATGTCTTATCTCGTAAACCCTTACCAGCTTGCATATAACATTTGCAAGGGCACCGGCGGCGGCGACGAGCGACACCGTGCAGCCCGAGCTGTCTTAAAAAATATTTCATGGAGTGCCTTTGCCCATTATTACGGCGTCCCGTTCGTAAAATCCTCTTATTATATACATATACACATTCACATACACTCAGGTGTATTGACACACACACTTCAACGTCAGTGGACTAGCCGTCAGGCGCGGATAAAAGATTTACTTGGATAGACTAGCAAAAACGCGCGTAGTCGACCTGAATTCGATATGCGTTCGACATCTACGAAGCACGTTATATATATATATACGTGTGTGTGTGTGTGTGTGTGTGTGTGTGTGGGTATCACACTGAGGACGCGTATTGTGTACATATAAGCTTAAAATAAAAACCGTCATTGGTCGGGCAAAAAAATTCCTTTTCGAGATATAAAAGCAACAAAATCCACACACACACACACACACACACACACATATATATATACACACACACACATTTGGAATACAGCGGATACGTGCGACAAAAAAAGCGAGAAGAATGAAGGAATTCGCGTGTGCCGCGAGGTCGCGCACTCGCTCGAAAAAGAATGGCATGTTGTATATATATGTATATATAGTATATATATATATAAATCGAATAGTCTTTCTCTCTCCCTCGCTCTTTCAACTTGTCGAATCTCCGAGCTGACAATCCGCGTTTGTCGCCGGTCCCCCAAGAGTTGTTGCCCCTCTACCCGACCGCCCCGATGACCTGTGTGGACGGTGGGGAGGAGACGAGAGGAAAGGGTTTGGTGGGATACGGTCGATCGAAACAACGCGAAAACCGCAGCGATGCTGCAGCAGCAGCAGCAGCAGCACGACCAGCCGTCGGTGGTGGGTGGATAACTCAATGGGCTATTTGAGAAGGAACAGGAGCGATGGGAGGATGCGTGTGTTTGTGATGTGTATGTGTATGTGTATGTGGGCGCGCGCCCCTAGAGTTGTCGATCCATCGGATATCACTCGCTGGGAGAAATCGAGCGGCGCCTGTCTCTGTCGATCTAGTGCGATGTCTCTCTTTCTCTTTCGCTCGTGCTTTTCCATCTATATATATATATATAGAGAGGTATGTGCGTGTGTATTCGCTGTCGTGGCGGTGATTTTTGTTGTCTGTTTCATTCGGCTTTCCAACGGCTACTTTTTTGAAAAATTTCGATGGATTTTCCTTTGAAAGGATCGGAAAGAGTGGAATCACATCGGATCGCGATAGCGCATTGGGTTACGATATATAGAGATGTTCTATTTCGAAAATCTCACATGAAAATTGGTTTATTGTCGGATTATTTTTTATCACCTTGGAAGGAATATTTTTTATCACCCTCTATAAATGCGTTAGAAAAGAAATTATTTATGTAAGATTTTACAATACACTAAATATGACATCATAAATTAAATATTAATAATTTTCCAGAGATGATATTAATTGTAAAAAGCCTAAAAATTTACCTAATTTGATAAGTGATGAGAAAATTTCTTAGTAAACTGTAAAAATTAATAGTTTTTAATGTAAAAATATATAAGTAATTCTTTTAACTATTACATTATATAAATATTAATTAAATAGTATAGTATTTTGGTATTATTAATGAATGAAATTATTCTTCATCATATTTTCCATTTATTATCTAGAAAAGAAAAAAAATGAATGATTTATTCTTCTTATATTTCGTTATACACCACATTTCCCCAAAATTAACCGAATTAGGTAAATTATATAGAAGCGAAGTATTTTATCTTTGTAAAGACAACAAATTTCATTCGCTATTCTACACGGTATTTCAAAGTTCTAACCACGTAGTTATAGTACTAAAAATATAGTACTAATAATATACTATAATTATATACAATATCTTCAACATTAGATGAATTCCTGGAATTCCTACATGAGGTAACATGATCTTCGTAATAATTTTATACTTCCTAATTAAGTACAATCTGCAAAACAGTATACTGTTCATATATATACATATACAATGAAACTAAATGCCTTCGCTAAACGGCTTAAAGTTTAAAGTGAATCGTCTAAACAATTGCTCCCTTCTCACCCATTATAATACCGCATCATTATACCCGTTGATCTACAACAAACCTTATTGCCCAAATATGTACATACACAAACTAGCTGTAACTTGCTTCCCCGTTGCATCTCGAATTTTATCTCTTCCATTATGGATTTTCGCATTTCCGTTGCAGTCTACTAAAGTCTCCAAACAGTGACAATAAAGTCAGAGAAGAAAGTACTCACACATACTGTCACACGCGCTCTGCAGGCTGACTTTGCAGTATATATATACACACACACACTCATACGACTTCTCGAGCGCTTATTTAAGAGTCATCGTCTATTACTTCTCTTGGCTGGGCGACAAGAGTTTCGGCGCGAGAGCTCCGCCTATGTAGCCGTGACTCATAAATACGCGCCGGCGCGCGTGTGCACATAAGCAACACTGTATGTGCAGAGCCTCTCGCCCTACAGTTCATGAACTCACATTTGTATATATATATGCGTGTGCAAACTGTACATATGTTCATGTATATATATCTGTGGCTTCCCGAAATAACCTTATGCAAGTTAGAAATTTTTGAAAATTGATTTTATGTGATTTGTTGTTCTTTTAAACAGTTCTGTATCATGTTAACAGAAGAGAAATTTATAAGTTGCACTCCTGTTCTCGAAAGAGAAAAGGAATAATACTATAAGGGTCAGAATCGTTCGCATAGGTTGAATATTCAATATGTGTATAATGGACGAGAGAAATCAAAATTAGAAGACAATTTTATGAATCAGACAACGGAAAATTGTCTTCCAATTTTGGTTCGTTTCTCATCCGTTATGTATATATGGAAAAAAACTATAACTTCATTTTTCCGAAATTTTCCAGGAATAACTATATATCTCTACTTTTTTCGATAAACGAATTATCTATCAATTATCTAATTATTTTGTCCAAGAATTTGTAACTAACGAAATGATCTTGTGAAACCCTTTTATCGTCAAATTCATTTTTCTTATCGGAATTTAACATGAAAAAATGTCAAAGAATTTTCTACAAGAAAAGAATTAAAGCTGATGAAAAGAGCTTCAATTTAAGTTGAAGATGATTGAAATAGAAACATTTTTTGCAAGGCCGCTGTTATATGTATGACAAATTTAATTTTTAAAGCCACCACTAGATGACGTTTATAAAATACACTGTATTAGATACATACTAAAGAAATAACCCACAAGTAGATAATTTCTTTAGTCTCAATGTATGAAAGTATGTTATTAAGGGAGAGAGAGTGGGTCTTTTTGTCGTACATATAACATTTACCTTTTTGCAAAGTTGCGTACATTTAAGAATCGCAAAAATGACAAAAATGAACATTTTTTCTGAATTCACAAAATTCTTATGATTTTCTTTTTTTTTTCATTATTTTTACGATTTAAAAATATTTTTCAATATCTATGTCTTAAATTGAGGCTCGACTTTTCTACTTTAATGAGTTTTTCGTGGGAGAATGTGTTGGAATTTTTGGGACCTTAATATTGGTGAATAATTGATTATTTCTCGTTCATTTTTCCCACGTTGAATTCTCATGTGGAAAATTGATTTGCCGTTAAAATGGTGCCACAAGACCGTTTTACTTTTACTTACCTGTAGAACGAGAAAAAATTAATTCAGAAACGTGCGTCCAAATTATTTCTTCGTCATTTTTACTATACCACTTTAGGGAAAGCTTTCCGTAGAATTCCACATATAAATGTATATAAAGGAAAGTAGTTTTACGTACTGCAGTACGGCTCGCATTTATATATCAATGACGAAAGTACTTTTCTTTAATGCAGAGGTCAATTCTTATACTGTATCGGTAGAGAAATTTGTTTCTATTTAACACGTTATTATCTTACCTATTGATTGAATGTACAGTTTTTATACAATTTTAATTCAATCACGTAAAAAACAATTTGACACGAATGCCTTGTAGAATTACCAGACAAACACTTTTTTACTTCCTCTGGCAGATTGATACAATGCGCGCATAGGAGTCGGTTATTCAGCAACTGATTCCTCTAAACGATTCTCGGATCCTTTTTCTATCCTTCCCTTTCCGTTTCTTTCATCTCTGCCCCTATCCACAAATGAGGAACGGAAAGGTGGTCGTTCGGCAAATAATACGGTGCAAGCTCGGAGTTCGTATTACGATCATACCTTATACTAGCATGCATGTGTGTGTGTATATATGTATACACATACACGCGCTAGCGTACATAATACACGTTGAGGTGGCGCTCAAACGACACTTTTTGCTCGCGTGGCAGGCGCACAAAGAAATTGACTTTTAAGAAGCCAATTAGCATCTTAGATTGAGAAAACGCGGTGACAGGTATGTTTTACGATGACTGAGCGAGCGAAACGAGGCCTCGCTGCGTTGCGAGGGGAAAAAAAGAAAAGGTTTTGTTTGCGCAAAGTAAAGGTTATGACTAACGTGCTTATTTTTCTGTTTACGTTTTGATTTAGGTTGGATTTATTATTATTTTCCTAATAATAAGATATGTTAAATTTAATTTGGATAAATAATTTAACATGATAATTAAGGGTAAAAATTGTATGTTCTATTTACGGTTTCCTGTAACAAAGATTATATTTCTTCCTTTGTTATGAAATTTTAAATGAAGTTCATTGTTTTCTTTCAGTGCACGTTGAATTAAATATATAGTGACGTATTGTATCAAAATATTTAAAAAATACATATATCCATATCCAGTTATTACGGTTTTTGATCAACTTGGTATCAAAAATTGAAAAATGGTAAAATTACATTATATATATAAATATTGATACATCGAAATTCCAGGAAAAGTTGAACGGACAAAAAATATTTAATACATTATACCGAACGTTGAGTTTTGGACTTGTTAATTAACGTGATTCCAATTGATTTAAACCATCGAAATCTTATTTAAATTTATTTTGAGCATATGTCTGATTAGATTCAATTTATTCTGCTTTTATCCAGAACCCTTATGAATTCAGACCAATGTAGGATATCAAGCCACAAGATAATTGTTAATGCACATTGCAGAGATGATTCACAAATTACAGTCATTTATCGTTCAGAAATATCCTACACAAAGTTTAAAAAATCATGTTAACCTTCCATGTCACTGCCAAAACTAGAGAAATTGCGTAAATTTCTCAGTGATATGTCTTTTGCCGACAGGTCAAAATCAATCGCTTGAGGCAATTAGTCCCTCTTTAACTCCTATATACACTCACATACATCTACAGCTTGAACTTGGTAAGTTCTTTCGACGAGCGCAAAAAAGAAGAAGGGTCGAAGAAGACGAGACGTCGTGAATAAGAGAAGATTGGCGGGAAAAATCTTTGACCGACTATGTTCACAAACATTCCCCATATTTATGTGAATATATGTATATTTCGAGTTGCCGTCATTGAACTTTTCACTTTTCACGTATATATATATACACATATAAGCATAAAAAAGAGACCATGGGGAATGAGAGAGAGAAAGAGAGCAAGAGTGAGTGAAGTCATTGACTGCGTCCACGAGATAAGTACGCGCGACTCGTCTCCGCCGTCGGCGAGATCAGCGGTTCTCATTGCTTCGTGGCAAGCTTATATGCAGCCTTAGCTGCTCACTCCTTTTTTTTTTCTTTCTTTCTTTTTAATTCGCCAGAGTTTCCGCGTGCGCTTCGTTTTTTCGAGATTGCTGATACGGAGGTGCTGAGAGAGTGGGAGGGAGTCTGGTATGGGGCTCGGCAGCTATACACGGCGCTGCATAGTATTCAGCGAAATTGAGGAAATGAGATTGGACGAACGGGATGCGTCTTTTTGCTGTGGAATTGACGTTATATAAGTGAATTTTGATTAGATTCCTAACGATAAGTTTATTTAAGCAAAGGTGTATATATATACGTGAGCAGATTTTGAAAGTGATTCCACTAAACTAAGGAATCCAGCTTATATATATATTTTTTAAATTATTACTATTCACATTTTTATGATTGAAGTCGTTGCAATATTTAGAAAAAAAAACTGTGGGGAACTGAAGCTTAAGTAGTGTTGCCATCTCACATATTTGATATAATTCAATCCCATATAATCTAAATATATTTGACCAAAAGACTGTTGCTTTCATGAAAAAGTTGATACTATTTTATTATTGCACAATATCTGAACATAGTAATTTCCAGGGCTAAAATAGCTCGAAGTTTTTACTTTCTGAAGCCTGCGTATACTTTACGCCAGGGCATTCGAAAAATTATGAATGTATAAAATAATTTCTTTTATTGTAAAAGTTGTTTGAAGTCTTCACCCTTTTGTTTAGAAAATGAATGGAGTAAAACTTATGTATGAAATCTGAATTATTACAATAAGAATGTTTTGGTTGGTTGTTGTTGACTCATTTGATTCGACTATGAAGAGTAGGCGCCAAAATCGAATGTGTTTGAATTTTCATGATTGAAGTCTTGAGTTGACTATTAAAAACTAAATAATTAAAGAAGTATAAGAAAAATTTTATTATTTTATTTATCAAAATTACGTCATTATTGTATAATTTCAACGCATTTAACGAACTTTTATATTGAAACAAACATTGTTATGATCATAACCTCCAAAAATAAATAAATAAACAGTAAGTACGCAGGAAGCTCGTTTAATTTAGCTATAATTACAGTAAAAATAAAAAAACGAAGCAAATAAATATTACCACAGCCGCATTATTAACAAAAATTTTAAAATATTTTCTATTTAAAAATTGTCGTCAGACGGAAAAAGTAAAAAAACAAAAACCACAGTATAATTTATCGTCAATTAATCAACACGAGTTGAAACATCCAATAAAAATTAATTCGACAGCAACGCTACAAAGCTCTCACATGTTTGCCCAACTGTCCTCTAACGATAAAATCAAACCGGATCCTCGTCCAACATGCTTCGCTCTCTCTCTCTCTCTGAGTAAGACAGTTGTTTCAACCACCCCAATGTTTCGCTTTCGAGCTCTCATCCCCGAAAAAGTTCTTTCCCATTTACGAGGTCAAAATACATCTGTATATAGCTCAGTATACGTATATAACGGTCGATCAATGGACCTCGTTAGTGCCGGCGCTGTTCTCGAACTTCCCTCTGCACACACACACACACCTCGCACGCGCGCCCGCGCTTGTCTTTCTGCGCGTCCCGTTGTCTTTTCTCTTCTAGTGCCCACTCCTTTTTCCCAGATAAAGCAAGAGAGAGAGAGAGAGAAAGGGAGAGAGTGAGTGAGTGAGCACGAAATAGCCCGTACGTATATACGTTTGTGCGAAGGTTTTTCTTTAACTTGGTTTCTCTCTTCGGCTCTTTTAGCGGATAATTAACTTTCATGACAATTACAGTAGCGGGGGGAAAACTGCGTTATTGTTTTTTAGCGGAAAACGCGACGCGGACCGTTAAGCATCCTCCTCCTCTTAACTTTTCGTGATTTTCTTTCTTTGCTGTACTTAGAGGGATAGAGAGAGAGAGAGAGAGAGGGAGAGGGAGAGTGGGTGAGAGACAGATAAAGGGCGAGAAGCATTGAGGACGTTTTAGTCGTGGATTCTTTTGATTGAAGTAGGTACAAGCGCGTCCGGACATAGGAGTCAAGAAGATATAACGGTTTTGTAACGTTTTCTATAGAAACTTTTTGATTTCGATTTTTTTAAATGTACGTGTTTTAAAGAATTGGATCAGTAAAAGCGTATTTTTCTTATTTGTTTTTACCGATTATGAAGTAAAATACAAAAAATGACGTGATGAAATTTTACGATATGACAGTTCATCTGAATTAAGAGTAACCACACAGTTTCCTGGAAGATTGGAGCTTTTAATTTCTTTTCACTAATACACAGTAAAAAAGGATCTTTACATTAAAGAAATATCATTAACTATTAACCAATTCACCTTTGGATATGGACAAACGTATATTTCTTAATAACGAATTTTCATGCTCTAGTATATCGAAATGAACTATTTTTTAATGAACTGGGCAAAATTCGCCTTTTTATGCTTGTTTTGAGTGCGCGCAGTAATCTTTTTTCACTCAGTTGACAAACTTCATACTCGTCGCAAAGATAATTCTTGTTTTTTGAATTTCTCTCACTTCATTTCACCAATTTTCGATCAATCGATTGAAAAAAAAATAAAAAATTCGGTACATATGGGCAAAATGAGTGATGGCTGCACGATGGGTGCTTTAGATAAATTACGCCTTTACGTGAATCACTCTTGAATAAAGTACTTTTCTATGACTTCAATAAATTATAAAAAAAAAACCAAATTTTTTCACCATTTTGGCAGAAATGCTCGTAGCAGCGAGCTCCCATTTTGAGAATCCGGACACTGTTCCCTATTCCACCGTGGTACCTTAAACGAGCCTAAGCGCGAACGGTTTGTAAGTGCCGCTCTGAGTCAATGTCTCTAATTGGTTGATCGCGAATGCATTTGAGAAAGACGAGCGCTAAAACCACCCTTCAAAATTCAGTCGGGTTCGTAACCACGAGTGCGATGAACGATTACGTTACTTGTATTATATAATTCCTTTTATTTTTTGTAATAAATAACCAACTTAATACTCCCCAGGAATTTACGTAATATTTCTCTTAACAATTCACTGGTACTGTAAAAATTATCAGCGATTCTCAAACACCAAACCATACGAAACCTGAGTAAATCGACACC
>JAWWEQ010000055.1:1588085-1626188 GCA_035583055.1 Torymus tubicola | reverse complement strand
GAAGTTGCCATTTTATAGCCAGTACCAGTAAAAATGGTCATTTATTAGCTAAAAAATGGATTCGATTTCCACCAGGGCATAAATCTTACATTAAGAAAAATAATCCCAAAAGTTTGAAAATTAATAATGTAGTTATAATTCCGGAACACGTGTAAATTTAACTATGACGAAGAAGAAAGTGCTATACGCTATTTCATAATAGTAACCTTGAATGCTTGATTAAGTATTAATAAGACCTCATTCGTATGCTGATTTACGCCTACTATAACGAAAATTATATTTTCATTGAAAAATCATTAGCTTCTTGTAATTTCTATATGTTTGTGTCAGTCTGTGTGGATGTGAGCATGAGTGAGAATAACAATTAAATGTTCATTAGTTAAGAATTTTACCTCTGATTATTATTATCATATTTGTTATGTAATATTCTACATCTTATTATCTACGCAGCATTAAGGATGTCAAACCTTAAGATAAAAAAATAAAATAAATTATTCTTATTAAATTTTCAACAATAACATGCTCATACATATAAATCAAACAACCGCCAGATACACTCGTTTAAAGGACAGATGAATCACAAGGCACTTTTATGACGAACGGGCCAAGCCCGTTATATATAATGTGCATCACCGACGATGACTCATTCCACCTGCGAAAACACTACTCCGCACCCCTCTCACGATCCGCGCTCGCAATTCATTCACCCTCTGTCTTCTGAAAAGCAGCGAACGAGCGATTAACCCTCTGAAAAACTGACTCACGTCACCTTAATTCTCTCCCTTCCTTATCGCGAACGAGGGGGGGGGGACCGTCGAAAATTAGCCAAAAGCATTTTTCGTCGTCGCCGTTATAAGTAACCCCGGCCGACAACCCTCCACCACGTCCGACTACTTAATCGCACGCTCACCTTATCTGGCCCAGAAAAATAGACATCCCGAATTTGCTCAGCCCTATGGTCTATATATACATATATATATATACAGTCAACCTCCCCCCCGCGATTTTTCACAGGACACGCAAGCGTATATAGGGAAATTGCTCGAGCCACGGGTGGAATCCAATTTTTCCATTCGATGCACCCCACCCTATACACTGATATACATATATATACATACCGCTCTCGACCCTTGGCATCCGGGCACATCGTCGTTTGTTAACGTTAGCCTGGGAGGCTTAGCCCCCTTACTCTTTCGCTGCAGTATATAGCCGCTTGAACTCATCCTAATGCAGTATATATATATATGTGTGTGTGTGGGTATGGGTGTAAGTGTACGCGGAAGACGCGATTACCGCCTTTCGGACCTTCTTATCGCTGTGGTACGCCACCGACGACTTCGATCCGACCTATATATATATATATCTATATATAAGGTACACACTCTCAACTACTATATATAGGAACGTCGATGATTACCGCGTGCTACTCTCTGCAGCTCTGAGCTCAGCAGCAGTAGCACGGCTGGCTCCTCGATCCTAGAAAACTTTAATCCCACAGGCTGCAAGATCGCGAGAGTGAGAGAGAGAGAGAGAGTGAGTGAGGCTCTCAAGGCGTCTTGCGCGCGCACGGACGATCAAGGATTGCCGGGGAAAAAAACTCGCGCGCGCGCGAGCGCAAAAGTTGCCGGAAGGGCGCGAGTGAGCGATGAAGTCGACGTGATTTTCAAGGCGTTCGTATATATCCTAGCTGGTCGACGGTTTCGCGGCTATATCTGGTATGGACGATCTTTGGATTGGAAGTGGGGATTGATGCTTTTTCTAGGCTTGCTGGGTGTTTTTTTTTCACGTTTATAGAGGTTTCGAGTTTTTTTTTATTGATGCAATGAATTTTTTAATTTTTTTATAGGATATACAAGGCGGTAGCTGGTTTAGACTAAATTGAAATAGAGAATGTGAGGCAAACATTGTAATAAAGAGATACACTTCTTTTTTCTATAATTTATTTGGTATATAGACACTCGATATTTTATATCAAACGTGTAATTATAATATAAATATATTGACATTGCGTAAAATAGAAGGCGAGAAATTATCGACTTAAAGAAAGAATAACTATAGCTTGCGACGTACTCGTATAATAGTATATTGCAACGGCAGCTTTGTAATTGAGTGCGAAACTATACATGCTGAGGGTGCGTTAGTTTACGTCCCTCTCGTCACTTATTTTTCACGCTTAATTATTTATTTTCCTATGTACATAACAGTATAATTAAGCAAATGATTTTAATCTACTATACGTAAGTCCGTAAATACTTGTAGCTTTACTGTCATTGTTAGAAAAGATTGCATGAAACAGAGTAGGTATAATAATTTAATGTATGACCTTTTCTATATTTTTTATTAATATTTTTACTCCACGCAATTGTAACTTTTCAGTTAAGTTTATAAGCAAAAGCAATTATTTTTGTTAATCACGAGTTTAATAAAATCATACATTAGAAAAATAAATCTTTTTGACATTTCCTCCACGCTCTATTTCCAATTTCGTGGCGGCATTTCAACTATTAATAGTAATCAGGAACAACAAGGTAAGTCCCCCCCCCCCTCCTCTTGTCTGTCGACCCAGCCACTTTCGCTTTGACAATATAGACCGTATAGATGGATACGTCGCGAGGTGCGCGAGCACGTTAACCTGCTCTATTGCGAAACTATGTAACACGTGTATATTGCATGTCACGCAAAGCGCCAAAGTTTTGATTACAATTAGCGACATGGTGCTGACTAGGTTGACACGCGCTTTATTCCCCCCCCCCCCCTCGATAATCTGCATAATAAAACTTTGCCCGTTAGATGCAAATAATTGTTGTTTTTGTTTTCGTTACAACGCCTCTTGTTAAAAATTCGCGACATGTTCCGTCGTTTGAAATACTCTTTTATGTTTTTTTGTTTCATATTTTTTCGAGGTTAAACAAATATTTGTATACAAGAATCTAAATTAATAAAACTTTAGCCATAAAAATATTGTAAAATACACTTGTAATTAGCCTTCTAATTAATGATAAATAAATTCAAAGTTTTGTTACAATAATATTTAAGTTTAAAAAAACACTTAATAATTTTCACGCTAATTTTAAAATTTTTAAATTCAAAAATATTTATTTCTCGAAAAGTTATAAAAATTTAAAGTTGGAAATATCGATTCTTGGGATTAATAATATATTTATAAGCCAATAAAAGCTCTTTTTTCTGTATCATTTTCTTTTTTATGCTTTTTTATGTGGGTCATTTTAGGGCTGAGTGACTAAGGTATAATGCCTGTTTTGCTATTTTTTTTTAAATTTCACAATTTTTCTGGATTTTCTCATCCCATTCCTATATTATAGTTATATCTTATATTATATAGTCCTATAATATATTTGATAGAGCCTCCTCGTCCCCCTCGACTGTCCTATCGACCCCCCCCCCTCACCCTCATCCACTATGAATCCCTAAAAGTAGAATACAATTGCTATTACATAAAAATATATGGGTTTTACAATTCGTAAGCAATTCGTTTTATTTTAAACGAAACGTTTTTATTGACGGCTGAACGAGAAATGAACAAAATTCTCTTCTTCTCTAATGCTTCTAAACAATTTTGTAACGTATATAGCAACGCATTTATTTTGTTTAGAACGTGTATTTTAACGATTTACTTTGTAAAATTTCCCTTTTGTCAAACGCCCACTATCCACCTCTATGTTTACTGTGTCGTGGTCCTTTCTTTTTTTATTGACAATGCCGGTAAAGGGATATGACGTGTCCTCGAAAATCAAACCTTTTCACGATCACAGCTTACACGCGCGATAACGTTTGCGTTAACAGTTAAAGGAAAAAATTAAAACTATTTTTAAATATGTAATGCTATTTAAAATATTATATATTTATGTAATATGTAATATTTTGAATTACTGCGATACAAAGTTGTTTAAAAACTGGGATTAAAATAATACATACAGTTTATAATTCACAATAAACATAAAAAGTAATATTTTATTTTATCATTTATTTTTATAAAGATTTGGGAACAATAATTCTTTGTATACGAATTCTAGTATTTTATCGGATATTAGTTTACTGAAAAACTATCTCAAATCTCATTCACGCTTATGAATAAAAATGGCTTCTCGAAATATCTGTATCTCCCTCTTATATTCTAAAACTCGACTTTTTAATAAAAACATCGATGACACACTGCTGCAGTAGCGGAGCCAAAATTAAGTTTACGCGGAAGGAAACCTTAACGGCGACGTTCTCGCGTATATATATACCGGCTTCGCAGCGCCGACACCGGCGAAAGGGTCGATTATGACGCCTTATGGTGGAAAGTGAGTTATGAATCTCAGGAACTCACATCTTCATTATTTTAAAGGGGACAAATTGCATCAAGAGTAATACATTACGATGGTGACGTATCGAAACCGTTTTATACCTAGATGAATTTGATAATTTCAAATTGTAAAAGAAAATATTTATTGTTTTTAATCATTTAAAATTAAATTTTCTTAAAGGGTGTCTACCACCTTCAAATTCTTCTTTCTAAAATGACCTGTAAAAAATAAATTTCAAGTAATATTCTGAAACTATCTTATATTTGCAGAAAAGTAAGCTTTAAGATCGAAAGATAACGTTATTTTTAAAATGTAGCATTTACTGCCTTATATATTTAAAAGTTCTTTAAAAACGGGGAGAATGTTTCTTTCGAAAAGGAATATCCATTCAAAGAGTATTTTCGAAATAAAGAAATTCTCTTTCAGAAAAAAATTAAAATTTAATTTGTTTTGAAGCTGCTTGAAAGCATTAGAATATAATGCCATTCCAGTGTTAACAAAAAGGAAATTCTACTTTTCTTTTATACCACTTTTACGTATATAATTGTGAATAGAAAAACTTTCTACAGGTTTTTTTATTAACTGTATTAACAGTACAATTACTTGTTTTCTTTTTGAGTGTATGCCAACTCAAGTAAATAATTAACACAAGGGTTTCTACAAAAAGTTTGTTTTTTTATGTATACATCTATGTATAAATGCAATTTCATTATAAGGAATAGAAATCAGGAATGAAATCAAAATTTTGAAATCGGCTCTACATTTTAAAATCGTTATTGCGAGAACTCAAAATCAATTAATTGGTTACCTTAATTACTTATTGCAGTTTTGGATATTAGCATGCTATCACCTATTTTGAACTATTTCATTTTGCGACCGCTAATAATTACAATAAATTAATGAACAATAAATTCCTCAACTATTGCAGTATTATATAAATAAATATATACTTCCACGACATTACATAAATATTCTTGGAAACTTTTATAATTGATGACAGTATAGCGCTTCCCACTTGCTTTCTCTGCGGGCTCTCTTTTCTCTCTCCGTCTCTTTCTCTCTTCTACCCTCTCTCATCGCGATGAACAACGCCGCTTAATCACCGTCAGATTCGCTTATTTCCTTAAGCCCAAAATTATCGGAAGCTCTAGTTTTCTCTCTCCCTCTTTCTCTGTTTTCCTCACGCTACACGCACGCATATACGCGAAGAGCATGGCAAACTATCTCACCCCCCCGTTCCCTTCTTCTCTCCTCGAGCAGCAGCATGCTTTCGACGTTTTGAAAAATCGCGTGCGAATCCCCTTTCTTCCTCTTTCTCTCTCTTGGCAAATAACGAGGAACCGAAGAGAGCGAGAGAAAAAATGACCGTTCAAACTTATATAGGCCGCAGAGAAGAAAAGAGAGAACGCGTCGCTCGCTCGCTCGCTCGCTCACTCACTCGCTCACTCGCCATCATCGATCCGAATTTAATCTCGCGCCTCTGCGAAATCAAATTTGTCTCTCGCGCTCACTTATACCCGTACTCCACACTCCGCGCCTCAACTTTTCATCTTAACCTCGCGCCATTCCGATGACGGATATCAGGCTCGCGTATAAGCAAGTTTACGTGCTTATATAGGTTGAAGGTCGAAGTCCTCGGGAAGGTTATACCTGGTTAGAAAGGGTGGGCAAGTGAAAAATGAGATTTTCCCGCAGGCGCGAAAACCCAGCAGATCATTCACGCTGCGGAAGGCCTCTTTAACCCCCCCTTTTCCCTCTCTTCGGGGCTAGTGAAGGGGGTTTTCACGTTTCGCTTCTCCTGCTTCTTTAGTCGGTGCAGTTAATCCCTTTCCATTAGCGCGTCGACGCAGAGTCTGCAAGCTCCACTCTTCCCTTCTCCCTTTTCCCCTTCTGCGTGTATGTAATCGTGAGCGCACACATACACAAATGGTGAGAGAGATAGCAAGTATAAGAGAGAGAGAGAGTGGGAGCTGCTGGGCATTGGCAATAAAGTGCAGGATAATGTGAGTCCCGTGTAAGTGAGTGTGGATTTAAGGTGATTGTGTTACAACACACACTGTGGCGGCTCTTTCAAGGAAGCGAGAGAGAGAGAGAGGGGGAGAGAGCAGAGGAGTGTCCTGAAATCGTAATCGCGCCCTGATAGCGTGCTCTGTCGTTTATCTTTGATGGAGCTTTTCGCGGCTGATATTTAGTTTGCCAAGGTTTGCTTGCAGTGCTAATGTTTGGTAGCTTTAGGGAGTACAAATGCATTGGTTGAAAATGGCTTAATGCAAAATTAAACAGTTCTTTGAAAAAAATTGTAACAATAATTGTCATACGTGATAGACCGATATAGATAAGCAAAATGTAAGGAATAATATGATTAAAATGTCAAGTACAATATAATAAAGATATAATTAAGAGGCATAAATTGCAGTAATAGTATACGATGTCATCGTTACTTCAATCATCACTTTTACACAATTTTACATCGTACCAACATAGAGTCATTCATTCAAGCACTTTGTAACGACACAGGTACCAACATTCTCACTCGCGTTCTCTGTCTCTCTCTCTCTCTCTCCAATGTTGATATTACTGAATACGTGGGCTTAGTTAGCGATTACAATTTATCATTGCGAATTTGTATTGCAAAAACACTCGCTGGCTAACATGCAGGCTTTAATTGATTGTGATCCTAGGTTAAACGTCCGATAATGCGAGCTGAGTTCGTCCTCCTTTCTACCGGAAGCTTTCTATTTGAGTTGTTGGCCCTTACCTTACCCTTCGGCGCTTGCCGACTCGGCCAACTTTGCAGTTTTGATACACTCAGGCTTAGGTTTAGCTGTGCTATATGTATCCGTTCTTTGCGTAGAGAACAGAGAGGGACCAATGAATTCGTAAAACATCGTGTGAAACGTTAATGGCTGTCTGGGTAAGCAAATGTTTGAGCAGCAAGTATACTGAAAGTTTGATTCAGTTCTATTTTGATGTTTTTTTCGCGGAAAAAGAAGAGCTTAAGGAATCAAAGAAAATGCTAATTTTGGTGGAGATGGCTGCTGCATAAGTTTCTTAAAGGTTAAGCAATTAAGATAGTAGTCTTAATATAAAAATGGAAGTTTTTTGTTTAAGTTTCACTGCGTTTAAAGCGTTTGACTGCCGGAAAAATTCGTCTTATGAGAAATTTTAATGCTATACGTGAGATAGAGTATGTAAAATGTGTCTACACTGGGTCATGGAAAAGGATATTTTGAAGAAAAAATAAAAACAGCAAAGATCTATCCAGATATTGAAGAAAAATTATTTTTCGCAAATTAGCATTTTGGTATTTTATTGGCATCGTATTTTAATTTTATGAATAATCGATGTTTACAAAACAGAGTAATTATCACTAAATTTTAATCATCATCATAATTTTCATCATAACATGTTGCAAATAAAAATGTTAGAATCTACTAAAATAACAGCGTCTTAATATTCAAAAAATTAAAATTCAATAAAAAGAGAATAAAATGTAAGTGAAGAAAGTGGCTTTAGTGGCAATGAATAATTTAACTTTACCTTCGTTGTATTTTTCCCTTTAATTTACTTGAGCAATTTAATAATTAACAGTTTTTACCGTAAAAATATAAACTTTGTCTTAACAGTTCTTAAACCCACGTATAAGTACTTTAAATTATGCATGATATTTTGCACCTTCACGCTACTTAAAACTTTCTTTATCTATAATTTTCTATATTTTGCTCAGCATGTTTGCTCAGTATCCAATGATAAAGCCTTTCACACAGCTCTGATGAACAAATATAAAGAACAAAAATAACATGAGTTAGTATATTTATATATACGATGAACAATGAGATATACAAGGAACAAGAGTATTGTAACCTTCGATTCCTGTTCATTCCTCTGTACCTGTCTGTTCCTCAGAGCTGTATGAAAAGCCTAAAATATAATTATTTTATATAATACTGAAACAATTCAATTTCTTAGGTATTGTATTGCGCATAACTCGCAAAAATCTTGAAATGATATTTTTCTACATTTATACTAGTTATATTTTGCTAAATTTGCACATGTGCTGATTATATCTTTATGATATTCAATGTTAAGGGGTTAAAGTTATGAACTTATATCTTTATGGGGAGGTGTAGTTAATTAATGAGGGGATTCTTAGCTATAAATCTTAAAATCCTTTTTGTATGCACAAAAGTCATCCTTTTCAGTAAGGTTTATACGACTTTCAAATTGAGCTATTTCAAAGCTCGGAAAATTATGCTTCCTTGATTCTCATGAAAAGTAAAATATAAATAGTTTTCATTAGGGAGGTAATTCCAGAAAATTAACAGAAAATGGAGAGAAAATGTTTTAACAAAAAATATTCGTTCGATAGGATAGTTTTGATTGTTGACTAAAGACTTGTGGTCCATCATAAATAATTAGCTAAACAGTAGGAGTTAGTGATTAGATCTGTTAAGTACACAATTCATATATGCAATAGTTCCTGAATTGAAATCTTACCTTTGACACTGCGTCACTGATCTTGACGTGAGATGGTTTATATTAAAAAATAGTCAAATTTTGGTCAAAATTAAGTAAGTGGTAATGAATTCGCAGGGGCTCTTTTTTACGTAGCAAAATTAACCAGATAAATTATAAACTAATCCAGAAATTTATAGTTGTACCGTGATATACCTCTGTTCACGGTAGTAGCGCATTTTGTACATAGAGCGTTCGTAAAGATTCTCGTGCTCTTTTTGTGCTAAAGAGGAGCCGACTAAGCCGTTAAGGGAAATTGAGGAAAGAAAAAAACACCATCCAAACAGAGTAGAAAAGAAGAATGAAGAAGAAAAAAATTGTTGACAGTACACTAATAAATCGCGATGAGATAATCAAGCAATCGTGTAAAAAACTGAAGAGTTCATTTTGTACGTGTGTACATCCATCTCTGATTGTGATGAATAATATTCCACTATAAATAATAGCGTACTATTTTGAAGAACGGCCCGTAAAAAGGAAGGAAGAAGACGATAGAAAGATTTGACATTTTTACTTTTACTATATGATACATGATTTTGATTGTACCTCTATATACGTAATGCTGTTGGTACTCGATAAGGGCATTTGGAACTTATTCTGTGATTTAATTTTAATTTCGATAAACTGAGCCCATTTTGATTGACTATGAATCATGGTAACTTTAATACTGAATATTTTTACAACGTCCAAATCCGTAAAAATTATAGTTTCTCGAATTGGAGCAGATTTGTTCTATTTTAAAGATCTCAAAAAGTTATTAGAAGATTATTTTTTCTTTATTTGTACTTTATTCATCACACCGTAAAAAATATTAGTCAAAACAATTACGTGAAGAAAAAAAAGGTTTAAAGCAGTATAACGTACATGTGAAAACGCATATAACGAAAGCAATAATCTTTATTCTAAAATATTACCCTCGCTGAAACTAGACCGCAACGACGCGAAAAGAACGTATACCTTTTACGTTATCAACCATCCAGTCAACTTCCATCACACGTTTCCGCCAGTACATACGAGTCATCAAACAACTCGCAAACTACTCTCACTATACGTCTCCTTGCGCTCGAATACAGTTGCGCGCACTCGCGCATCGCTATTTTGTACTCGATAAACTGCAATACAATGTATCTGTGCATCGTGGTTATATATACACACACACACATATATACACCGACACATCCTTATTCTCTCTCTCTCTCTCTCCGTCTATCTCTCTTACTTTCTCTCTTGCGTTGCCGCGGGGTTTGTTCTACACTGGCAAGAGTGCATAAGCGCTTTCGCGCAGCCACATAAAGGCTCCAAGCCCTAGCTCGTACGCGCGCGCGCGCGAGCGAGCGACTTACATACATACGACAGTTAGTTTACCATAATTAGTTTCGCTCTTGGGCCATGATAGTTTTGGGGAAAGTTGCTGCTGCGCCCACCCCTGGTTGTTTTGTCGGCTTGTGTGTGTGTGTGCGTGTGTAAACGCATGCGTGCTTCAGACGTATACACATATACACGCAGATGCTTGTGTCTTTTGGCTCTGTGCGGTCACGTAGCTTTCTGCATCCACAATATAGCGATACCTTATATTTTGCGCAATTCTCGCTGCTGCGTGCATGATGCATGAGACCAGCGAGTAGAGTGCGGCAAGTAAATATGGAATGTGTTCGGGAGGTGAACCTTGTCTGGGCGCAGAATGCGCAGGGTTGCTAAATACATGCGTGTGTATATATATATATGTATGTGTATGTGTAAAGGTGGATGATTTTCGTTTTGGCTAAACCAGGTGAATGCGCGAATAGTCGGAGTGTAATTAAGTAAGTATTATTTATTTGAGTATTATTTTAGTAGAAAGTATTATTTTGAAAGCATTGCGAAATAGTATAATTAAAATTTTACCTCATTCAAATGATATATAAGCTATTCCCGAGATAAAAGCAAAATTGGTTTTTGTCAGCGTGCATTAAATTTAAAAAAATCGCTTCAATTACAATGTAAATATGCATCGAATTTAAGTTTCTGTACATTAAGCTTTGGCGCGGGTATACACGAGAAAAACTTTTAATATACATTCTTGAAATTGCTTCTATTATGTATACCGTAATGCAGACACCTTTTATAGTCTAGCATTTTTCAAATTTAACGATGTTTGCGATAAGTATATAGCATTTTTAAAAAAGGTTAGACGTATCATTGCATTTAATATATAATTACAATCTCTGTATAACGGCCATTAAAATTATTTGTGTATATGGGAAACTTTTTCTAAAACATTAAGTAAAGTTAGAGAAAAAAAGAAGAAAAATGAAATGATTTAGCAAAAAATCGTCATTACGGCTAAAAGCCGGACTGCGTTGGCGTGGTAAGGAATCAACGGCAAATGATCCTGGCAACCCTACCCTGACGCACAATCTTTTGAGACCGTCGGACAAAGGAACTCGTTACTTGCCATCGTCCGCGTACCGATCCTCCTCGCAGACTATTTTTCACATCAACCCCAGAGACGTATATTAATTACCCTCTCGAACTTTTTTCCTTTTTCTCCTATCACTCCCTTCTATACCTTCCCTCATTCATAGCCCACCGGGCACCTTTACTAAACCTTATCAGACATCGTCATCGCTCCTCGTGCTGCAACGTATGTCAATCGCGGTGTTGCACGACTACATATATACGTCTACACATCTTCGTCCGCGACCACTTCGTCCACACACATATATATATATACACACACATACACACCTGACAGTCTTGCGCTCGTAAAATAGAGCCGTTAGAAGCTCGCTCGCGCGATCCCCGCGACCGAGTTTCGCGTCGTCGTCACCTCAGGCTATATTGCCACCCACTCGGCTTCTGTATATACCTCCTTCTCTCTCTCTTCTCTCTCTCTCTCTCTCTTTCCGACGTTGTATATATACACACCGAAAGCCGAGCGCGCCAAACGAGACCCCGGGCTTACGAGCGGCTTCCGACGTGGATTACGCCTATCTTGGAAGACGACGACGACGGCGACGTCAGAAAAGAGAGTGGGAGCGAGAGAGAGAGAGAGAGAGGAAGGAGGGGGGGCTGATGGTGTAATTGCTAGGAGGGGTAAGAGGGCGACAATAAACGGGGAGGGCGAGCGCAAGCTCAAGCTACGTACTGCTAACCCCGCGGGCGCTTCATTAATGAACTACCCCCGCACGCGCGCGCGCGCGTGAGAGGAAGGGTATGTGCCTGGGTGCACGCGCGTACCGCGTTGTATAAGATGGGTTTTATGTACGTATAGAAAGAGAGGGAAGGGGAAAGGGGATAGAGTGAACGAATCGAATGGGACGCGCGTACCTAGCTTGTTATAAGGATTTTTTTTTTTTTTTTTTTTTGTTGAAAGGCTGACGGCAATGGTTAAGAGCTCGCTGTTATTGTTCCTATAGAGCGACTATGTGCGACTTTTAATTCGAACTCGTGTTGGGGGAGACTGGAACGTCGGATTCACGATAGGAGAGGCGGGATTTTTCGAGGAAACGGGATGCCGAGCGTATATATATATATATATAACCTTTACGTCTGGCGTTAAACTAAGCCCCGCCAAATTTTTATGTTATATGAGAATATCTTTATGGGGCTTTTCACTTCAACTTGCGTTTTATGTGGATATTCACGAAATTGGCTATCATTAGGGTCTATGGGCACTGGGTGCATACAGATTTCGGATGGTTTTATATGCAATACAGGCGAAGAATTATTTTATAACGGGGTTCGTTGGTACCAAATGGTTAAAAGATTTTGTAATAATTTGTTTGTTTAATTGTTTATACAATGTTTATGTTTGCCAAAAATTTTGTGCAATAAAAACTGTAAAAATACTGAAAAGCATTTCTCATTATTTTGGCGGCTCTAATTGTACATAATTTTTTTCAGTGATCTCATTCCATCATCATATTTTTATAAATCATATTTTTCGATAAAATTAACCTGATCACACACATATTTTTCAATTAGAATATTGTATTTTGAAATATTGATACCAACAAAATTTGAATAAACAAAAAATAATTTTTAATAATTCTTTTCTGAAGTTGTAAACTTTTTCCATACAATTTTTTATACAAAAAATTTTCAGTTCTTGGGAAAACAATCATAATGATTGAAAAATTTTCAAAAAATTCTATCTTTTGAACGGTTGCATATTTTTCTCTAAAATTTTACATTTATTTTCTGAAAGTTGAAATTTGGAACCAGTAGAAAAATTTTGAGGAATTTTAGTATTTTGACCTGTGACAGTTGTCGTGAAATGACTCATGTATACTTATTTTACAAATGAACATTTTTGTCACTTAGTAGTATGATGTCAGCTCAAAGTTGAAAAACATTATGCGAAGAAAAATGTAAGGACAGGCAATATAAAAGATATTTAAAAACAAGAAGAAACTAAATTTTATGGACCTCAAATTGTAAATTACGTCCAGTAGACACAAAACTAAAATAAACAACTTCACTATAACAGAATTTTAAATTTAAGTTAACAATGAGTTTAAACAAGGAAATGGAACATGCGCAACATCCTTCTATACTAATAGTTGCTTGCTCGTTTATCAATAATTTTGGTAGTTTTTGAGGTCCTCCCTTTCTAAACTGAACGGACCTAGTTCGCACTAAGCGATGAAGCCAAACGCTTCTTTTGCTAAAAGTGACAGAGTTACTACGGCGGGAATCGAGAAAGTTCTCTCCCATGAGAGTCGAAATTCCGAAATACCAGAGAATACTTCGATAAGGTAAAAGGATAAGCTTTCTCTTCGCTAATTTGCCGTCGTAAGAACAGCGACCAAACTAAGCGGATTTAAATGCTTTCGTCTCGTAAGTCCGCGGGTGGGGCCTACTAACCACAATGTGTCTTTTCACTGTCTTAAAAATAAAGCATGCCAATTTTATAGCTCTATAGTCTTGTGGTTTTGAAGATTGCATTATGTTCGGTTTCTACACAAACACCACTATGACATATTCAACATTCACTTTGCTCATATACTTTTACTCTTCAATATTGTAGTATGTGTCGATGTGCCCAGTACACTCGATAACATGTTATCTAATGCCTTGTAGTGGTCGTAGGTACTCATTGTTCATTTTACTCGGTCTTCAGTGCAAATTCGGCGCACTAACTCCCAATCTGCAGCATTAGCTTTAAGCGTCACCCATAGGTGTTCTTGAGAGTTGAGTTCAATTTCATTGCTATCTCATCTGCTCGAAAAAAATTTTAACTTGATTCACGTTAAGATTCCATGTTGCGTCCTTTGATTTCAAAGACTATAGGGTTGTGATTTCACAAGAAGATCTCATCCGAAAAGAGATCCGGAACATAGGTTTAGACCTTGTATTGTCAAGGTTGGCAGTGGAGAGAAATTGTTAGAGCTTCTCTCGCCTGCTATTCATGTCTGAGCTGCTTCACGCCAAATCGTGCGCATTAGCATCGCATTTTAGTACCAGGTTTCATTCCTTATACCAGATCTTGCGAGATTACGTAAACACAACTTGGATAGAGCTTATACTGGCTCTTAACCAATACGCAGACCCTTAAATGGTTCTCTCTCCAGTATATGAGCTGACCAGATTCCTTCAAATCAGCTATCCTTACTTTGTGTAACTGGGGCTCTTGAACGAGTGATATTTATGTGGGCATCCTCGCCGTGCGTCTGTCTTATGCCATCAAGGTGCTTTTGCAGTGCTATAAGTTTATTTACATGAAAATTACCTTACAATCTACCATTAACTCACAGACTCGTTGGACTGCCTTTTCTAAGGAATACGGACTAAGTTTGGAAAAGTCTATAGCTCCTTACGTGTGAAGAATATGGACATTTGAAAAAGGTTTCCTGACAGGTACCACCACATTCGCAACATTAGAGGATTGCTCTTTGTTAATGCTTCAACCGTTTAAGTATCTTACATTCCATGTTCCTTGTGAGAGGTGTGAATCAGAATGCTGACCAAGCATACAACAAGGTGCTAATATTTACTCTTTATTAGTATATATTCACTAATTTTATAGTGGAACAATTATAACTAATGGTTTTTCTACTAATTCAATTTTCGAGAGTAGGGGTGATGGAGTATGAAGAAAGTTCCAATAAGTTATTTTGAAAAATCAAGACCTGGACACTTTGCCTATCTCAATGAAAGAGATTTTTTAAACGTAATGGTGCTGATGCAAAGATGTAAAAAAATAAGAGGCGTTACGTTTTTGTTTCTGTCCCATGGTTCATTATAGGTGTACAAGCGATACAATAATACAGTAGCGGAGTATGGAATTATTACAATGATATAAAAAATAGGTCGAATATTGTTGCAGCATTCGACTTAATATATCTTTTGTGTCGAACGTTGGATACCTATTATAATATTAAAAAGCCAAAATGACTGTCCGTCCGGTCGGTCCCCTCTGTCTTTTAACACTACGATTTTACTATAAGCAATAATAATTGCTATAAAATTTTAAAAACAAAGGGGTAAAAAGATTTTTGTATTACGGAGCAACGTTAGGAACGAGTTATATACAGCTAGCCCTATATTATTGAAAAAAGAAATGAATCCAACGAGAGAGAAAACTAATAAATATTTAATGGAAATAAGTATTAATTCAATTTAAATATTTTATACATATATTAATTAATCGTCAGAATATTATTATTCTATAGAATGTTATTGTAATATTTTAATGAACTTAATATTATTTCAGAAATTAATGATAATTGCATAAGAATTACTTTGAAGATAAACTATGTTAAGTTAATTACTTACTGTATAAGCGAAAAGTTAAAAATTACTTATCAAATAAGTGCATATTCATTAATTCACAGCAATTTTCCAAATATATAAATATTGGTAATTGATTTAGCACCTGACAAGTTTATATTTTCCTATTTTTAGTCAAAATGAATTATCTTTTTTATTCTGTGTTATTTTAATGAATGAATAATTTTAATAGATTTTCAGGAGTTATTTTGAATATTAACAGGCATCACGAGCTAATTCATCATAGAGCAGCATTAAGCTAATTGGAAAAATTAATATTTTACGCCAAAACATTTAAGCCAGGCAAATTTCCGCTCAAAATCCACAAATTCAAGACATTTACCCGTCGATAGCACAGGAACTACCATTATGCTAACCAAGCGCTTCATCAACAAATTAATTTCACAGTGCACTTCTCAAATAAAACGAATGCTTACTCCTCTCACTCTCACCTCAACTCTCTCACCCGGTTTCTCGTGCCTAAAACCTCTCCCCGTCTCTCTCTCTCTTACTCCCTCTTCTTCTCTCCCTTCGTAATTCTCTGCCGACGCGCTAGACAGAGCGCGTTCGCGCAGCCTTGCGGTTGGAGCATTCTCTCTCGCTCCCTCACTTCATCTTCTACCCTTTACCGTTTCGTCGCTCTCTGCTTTTAGCCGATTACCGCGGCTCTGGAAAAAAAAACATCGCACCACCACCACTGGAAAACGCAAAACAACCTCGGCTGCAAGAGCAAGCGAGAGAGTGGGAGAGAGAGAGAGAGAGAGAGAGAGAGACGAAAAGAGTCGAGGAAAAAAGGAAACGAGGACGAAATCCACACAGTCATCGGCCTTGTTAAAATCGCGAGAAGCCAGGGCTGCGCATCCGCGGAGTCTCCTCGTTTGAGGTCAGGCTTTTAAGCCCCCGGAGCTTAGGCGAAAAGGCGCAGCAGGGCCGCCAGCCGCTCTCTGCGTGTGTATATATAGTTGTTGGCTTGAGGAAGCGAGAGAGAGAGAGAGAGAGAGAGAGAGAGGAGCTTAAAGCTGCAGCGCGGAGGCGCTGGCAGTCTCAAGGAAGAGGTTTTAAGCGACAACGAGCCCACTTAGTATCCGAGAATGCAATTTGCAACCGCTAATTCCCTACCCTTTCCCTTCTCTCTCTCTTACTCTCTCTCTCTCTCTCTCTCCTCGTTGTACTACACCTTCCCTGAACTAATATCGCGCGTGGTATGTAACCGGCCAGTATAAATTATTCGCGGCATCGACTAGCGCGCATCGCTGGCCAAAAGAGAGAAAGAGAGAGAGAGAGGAGGGATAGTATAGAGAATGGGTGTGCACTGCCACCGTCGCCCTTTTGGCTTTTATATTCATTGCAGAAGACCCGCGTGCGCCGCTCCGCAGAGCTTTGCTTCGCGCGGCCGTTTCCGGTCCTTTCATTTCTGCACGCGTGCGTGCGCGCGTGGCCGCGCGCACCTCTTCATCGTCGAACAATAGCCACCACCACCACCACTCTGCGTGCGCAAGCGCGCGCTCTGCACGCACACGCGCGAGCGTGTATGTATAATAGAGTCGCCACACTCCTCTCCTGTGTTTTTCTATACTCCTCTCTCTCTCGCTTTACCTTCGACTTGCTTATTTTAACGAGCCCTTAATTCGACGGCTTTATCCATGACAGACCCTTCCAGCTATATAAGGGCGAGACGTGTACGATGCTGTACGTATAACATATATATATACTACTACACGAGTGTGTCTCGCGCGCTCGTACAAAGCCTTTTCTGTTTCGGGGATATGCTGTAATAATTGGCATGACTATACGAGGCGTGCTATACGTAAGAGAGGAATACGAGGGCAGAATGTGAGCGCGGTACGTTATAGTGACGCGTTGTTAATGGGGTTCTTTCATTTGATTCTTTTTGGCTGTAAAGTGCGACGCGGAGATTGCTGTGACATAGCTATTAAAATAGAAAAGTATACGTGTGATAATCGGCTCGGGATGGAAGATCTTGGAAAATATATTTTATATATAATAAGCTGATGAGTAGAAGACCCGTGTGAAAACAAGCCTGGCAAAGGTTTGGCAAAAGTCTGGCTAATTATTTTTGTCGCGTTTACTTCCTCTAAAAGGAAGCTTTATATAGGTGAAAAAATATTTAGTGCAGTTTTCAAACATACTGAGATACATCTTTCTTTTTTTGTAAGATTATATTTACTTATAAGTACTTTATAAGTATGTCTGTTTATTTAGACCGATCTGTTAATAAATGTAATCTTACAGAAAAATAATGAATAATGAGTAATTTACTAATTTTATGATTTGATCAAATAATATCCAATAGTTGGTTAACATTTTGACTAGGGATATCTTTCTTATATAGACAAACACATACATACCTGAACTCACATAGAAACGAAAATAGTATACCCTTTGCAAGAAGAGCGTAAATCCTATACGCTCTCGAGTTGCAAACAATATTTTTTGATGTATTGGGCACAAAATGTCAAACTCTTAGAATATGTAATAGGAAAAAAAGAGTCGGGACGAAGGAAGGGTGGTACACGGGTCCAGAGCCGCAAGCCCTATAGTCGGGGTACAGGTGGCGAAGCCCCAACTGGGGGAACGAGGAGGAGGCGGAGCCCCTCACACTCAAACAAAGATAGAGAAAAATCATGCTATCACAAAATAATTTTTTTTCATTAATATTACAATCAAATTATTTTCTTAATATCCAACGTTGGAAAAAAAATTAAGAAACATTTATAAATTTTCATATATAGCAAAACATTTTTTTACATTTATAAAACTTCCTCGTCAAGGAAGTAAAAGCGATAGCAGACTTTTTTTTATACACGGATAGCTTTAAAAAATATGATATATTTAATTTTCTTATATTGTAATGACGCTAGGTTATGCTTTCAAAACTGTGCCATTGAACCTTTGTGTCGCCTGAGCTTGAGTTTTCGCACCTAATATTAAATTTTTTTCATCAAAGTAAACACATTTAAATGCGCAAAGAATACAAGAAACTCATTTTGAAGTTATACACAAAGTGCAATGCAGACGGGGTGAGGGGGAGCCACAGCTAATTCTTTCGCTCCTCGACGCGCGATTAGCATAGTGACCATTTCTCTTTTAAATTTGAATAACTGCATTTGAGATTTAAAATCTCGGTCACTTGATAAAGCTCTCTCTCTCTCTCTCTTTCTCTCGCGTCCCCACCCTCAAAAAGTCAATCATCGTGGGAATCGAGAATGGTGCATACATTATGCGTCAAACTTTCGAAATGATCTGACCCAAATCGTTATCTCGATCCTTCGTAGGGCGTCGGCAGGGGGTAGGAGGTGCAAGAGGAGGTGTGAATTTTAATTAAACGCTAATCGAATCATTAAGTCGCAGGAATCCAGCGAGCTGAATTGAAGATTGTGAAACTTTCCGCGGCATATTCAATGACGTGAAATAATATGGAGATTCGGAATAAAATTAATGGAAGCCTCTACGCTTTATGCATTTGAAATCGATAGTTATAGATATTCGAATGTCACTTCGTTTCGATGACAATTGAATGTGAGTCTCGTGAAATTTGCAAGAAAACTTTTAGAATATATAAAGTTTATTGTTACTTATCGTCTTAACCTCTTATTTCAACTGTGTAGTAGTTATCTCAAAATTATTATAAAACATTGACATTTAGTTACATTAAATTAGAATTTTTTTTAATTTATTCGCAATCACACGCATCTGAACAAACATATATACACTGTAAGAAAACTGTCATATATATAGATATACTATGTTTACATTTTGCGTTTCAAAATATACACAATGTATATCTATATACATGGAAGTTTTCTAACACTGTACATATCTTCTCAAATCAACGAAATTATACTGCAAACCTTATAGTCAACGTTTCTCGGCTTCTCTTTCACTCACCCTCTTGTAATCTCCTATACTCGCTGATTTTCAGTAGTTGTCGTAGCCTCTCCTCCCGGCCCCTTTCCTCTCTTGCGCTCTCTCTCTCTCTCTCACATTCTCACTCACCGCGGTGCACAATAATAATTCGTATGCCCGAGCTGTCATCTCGCGCGCACGCGTACATTGTTCCTCGCTCTCGCCTTTGTCGCACTCATTGATTTACACCGGTCACGTGCAGCTGAGCGAGCGGCGAAAACCTCATGCCGACGGTGTCACTCGCGCGCTCCACATATGCATGTATGTATGTATACACGTCTCACTCTCTCTCTCTCTCTCTTCGTGCTAACGTACACGTGCATCTATTTTGTGCGCGCGTTCGCGGCTGCAATTCAATTTGGCTCCGAAACTATATACGCGCACGCCCAGACGTGGCCGCATCACCTTCGTTGGATTCCAGAGGAAGAGTATAGAGAATAGGAGAGAGAGAGAGAGAGAGAGAGAATGGGATAAAGAGAGACAGAGAGAGAGACACCGAATTTCGATGAAGTAAATTCACAGAGAGAGAGAGAGAGAGAGAGAGAAGTATTAACATGACTTGGATTTAATGTGGAGTTGTGTGATGTATAAGCGAATAGAAATATAAAAAAAATGATTTTTGTGAGATGTAAAGTAATTAGAACTGTGTACTATGTAAATAACCAAAGTAAATCAGTAATTATACACCATTAGAAACTTTTTAAATGTTTACAAGAGACAATATGGGTGCTATATTAATTAAATTTTCTCATTTGCGCTTTATGAAAATTACATTTTTCGCAGGAGTAGACCGTAAGTGTATAACCAAGAAAAGATTTTACAATTTAAGTACTTATGGTATTAAATGAACTCGTTGAAAGATATAAGAAAAAGCTTTTTATAAAAATATTTTATATATTTTTATTTAATAATTCCAACAGCAAAAATTTAGATTGTTTTTATTAATTCAACCCATAAAAAAACCTTTATAAACAAACTACTCGACTATACACTTGTTTATTTCTGTGAAACATTGAAACCGTTAAAGCACTATATTAACATGTACTTTTTAAATGACAGCCACATATCGACCGATATTTTCACGGCTACTTTTATGATTTTTAGAATTTAATTTGCGTACGCGGCGCTATTTCAATGCCGGTCGTCAAAAGGCGCTATAAAGTGTGAAACGGTGTGTTATAAATTTAATCCACGAATATTTTTTTTCACTAAATTAGAGGATCGCATAAAAGAATAGTGCGGAACAATTAAAAGTATCCTATAGGAAATCGTCTATTGGTGACCATTACTCTGATAATTTAATGATTTTTATGGGTAATTTTTATAAATTAACTTAATTAAAAATTAAAAACGTTCCTGCTCTAAACAAAATTCTGAAATGTGATTTCTAAATTACGGTGATGTTTTAAAATTATTTAATATTTAAACGCAAATATACTCTACTTTGTGTACATGCATAATTTATTATATAGAATGTCTGGCCAGGTTTAATATCGCTTACTTAGTCTTCTAATAAGCTTTCATAGACATGATTGAAGTAAGGAGCTTCTGCTGAAATTTCCAGGACCTACCTTATAGAGATACTTCTTTATTGGTTCAAATAACCTCATCTATTATATCAAAACGATAAGTTTATTAAAATTTAACAATATAAAATCGTAAATTTATTTTGCGTGTGTGTGCAAATCTCGTTATAAAATAAAAATATTTGCCGCACAATTATTAAGCATATCATCAAACTTATAATTAAATCTTTGATAAATTATTCAAATAATTATAACACACAATAACCTCTTGATTAATGACAAATGAAATTCTACAATTTCATATTATCCGTTCAAAGGCTCTTCATCTGCTCAATTATAATCTATAACGTAAGTAGAATGAGTTATCGAAAATTAATGTAATTAAAATACATCACTTCACGCATTACACTCGCTTCGCGATATTTACCTACACCTCCCCCAGACATTTTGCCGTTGCGCTTATACCAGGAAACACTTTCTCCATAAAGACCTTAACACAATCATTTCAACATTCAAGCCTGATCACATTTATTTCGTTGCGCTGGGGCACAGCACGCTCAAACGTCATTAACCGTTCGCTCGCTACCGTCGCGCCATTCGTCTCCTATCCCTCTGTATACCTCTACTGCTATACAATTTGCCGTAGTGGTGTATATACGGTGTTTTTGAAGTCGTCTGTAATAAAGTTGTCTCATCTCTTCTCTACCCCCTTGCCTTATTCCTATAATGGTATGAAAATTTTCGAGAGGGGGCAATTACATATAGCGATGCGGACCCAGAAGGCAGTTGCAACTCCTTCACCTCCCGACGCTCTTAGCATAATAAACTTATTGTGCAGTGAACAGGTATGTATAGATAACGTGCCGAGTGGGAAGTAAGAAGAGTGAGAGAAAAAGAGAGCCGTGCGGCTACGCATATATATATAAAGTATAGACGTACCGAGTCGAGTCGATGCAATTCTAAAACAAACGGGAAATGGATTTTTTTACGATTTCTGGTGAGAGGCCGCGGTCTCTCTCTCTTTCTCTCTGCCGCAAGCATTGTGCTCGCAATAAAAGAGAGCGAGAGAAGAGAAATAGAGAAAAGAGAGAGGAAAAGAGTAAAAAGCTGCGCGCGCGCGTGAGGCTAGGTCAATTTATGCATATATACATGCGTCTGTTCATAGAGATGTATAAACGAACGTTAGCGCGCGAAGTGTGTGTACGCGGCCATGCGCCCAGCTGAGAGGCCGTAATAAGGAATTGATATAAAAAAAAAGCCTTGAAGACGAAGGATGGGAGAGGGGAAAGGCAGAAGCAGAGAGAGAGAGAGGGGGGAGGGGGAGGAGGAGGAGGTGTATAATTCCCGGTATAGCACCACTTACTCCATGAATTTTTCATGAATTTCAAAGCTGTATGTATGCAAATCAGGCTATTTTCACGGTTCGAAATGCTTTAAACGCCTTAAATATACGACGGGATAGTGGAAGCAGTGCCCACGTAACACGGTTTCCCTCTAGCGACCATTAAGTTTTCACTTTACCGACGTAAGCGAGAGAGGGAGAAAGGGTGAAAGAGAGAGAGGGAGAGAGAGAGGAAGAGAGGAAGAAAGAGAGAGAGAGAGAGGACTCGCGCCTTGATCAAATTATTACGGCTAAGGGAAATTACGACTTTTCTGTATTCGACTTTCCTGCGATTCAACATTCTGATTTGCTTTATTAATGCACTTTTGAATTCCTCTGATATTTTTTAATAGCTTATACCGTGCTTTAAATTTGCGTCCATGTGGAAATTTCATTTTCAGAATTTTTGTTGTTATCTGTGGAGACTTGGAGAATGCGTTAACACACCAATAAGGGAAGCATGCGACCTCAATACCCTGCGTGTATATAGGGCTCAGTCCTTTCAGCCTTTTCGTCCGCTATAAGAACGATGAGCCTGGTGTAAGAAGAATACCTACTAAACTCTCACCTCCTTACGCTGCGGGCTTATAACCACGCTATAGATAGCCTATTCGGATTTCTTCAGCATGCGGCGTCCCTATATACAACTCCTACAAAGGAATTCTTTCTGCGTTTAATGTTATTCACTCTACTTGTGCTGTAAACTCCTTACCTATGTTTTGTTAGACAAGGTGTAAGTCATGTGTAATATTTTACGATATTCGAGAGGTGTTTTGTAATAAATACAAATAGCATACGTGCGAACAACATCTGGTTTCGTTTCAGATCAAATTAGCAAATAATGTTATTTAAAATTATGGAATTTATTTTTCATAATAATGCTAATAAAAAATAAATATAAAGTAAAATATGGAAAACAAATTTTTTTTTTAATATAGTAAAAGAATAAAAAAGGCATTTTAAAAGAGTCATAAAACTAAAGGAATTATGATAAAACTCGATCGGCGTATGCAAACTGTTTACATCGAGAAAATAGAGAAAATCAAATATTACATAAAAATTACAATCCAGAAAAATTTCATGGAAATAGAAATAGGAACGCATAGAACGAAAAAATTTGGTAAACATTTAATAAAATTAAACGATTTATACTAAACCACATTGTTAAATAATACAAAACGTAGAATTATAAAATGTAAAAAATACCCGCTTTATTTGTACGCACAATTTTTATTCTATATATATACGTTGTTTCATGTAAAAACATGCAAATAAATAAGTAAAGAGAAGAGTAATTGATGAAAAAAACGCGCGTGATTCCACAGAGAATCGTACCCTCAACCCTTTGCTTTCGCATCGGATGCTGTATCCACCACTACGCTATACAATGTCTATAGCAGTTTCCTTCCAATCGTTCTGATATTGCTACATGCAAACAGATCCGCCTGGTCACGTTGTCTATGCCATGCATACTTAATAACATATACAGAAAATTCTGTTACAAAAAATATTGAGTATTTTATTTTAAAAAAATTGTGTAGTTTTTTTCAACCCCTGTATAAATATACAGTTGATTAAGTTACGAAAGAAATTTTTTTTTTTCACCGAGAATTTTCACCCAGCATTGACAATAACAGATCCTTTCTGCAAATAAAGTTCGCTCCAGGGCAAAGAAAACTTGATTTACGACACAATAAATTTCGTCTAGAATTCGCGGAAAAAGTCTCCATCGTATCTGTTCAATGAAAAAAATATTTTCTTAAAATTGAATAGCTATATACATTTTTCAATAAATAATATTATATTATACTATATTCGTATACTTCTCATCAATGTTCACTACATTGCTCATCATGTACTCTATTCATTTGATTCAATACATTTGCTATATAAAAGCATACATATAATATCCAAAAAAAGATGTTGATATACTATGCAAAAAAAAGAGAAAAATCAATTGCAAATAATAATAATAATAAATATATATAATCATGTAAGGATATATGAATTATAAAATAAACAGCATTGGCCCAAACCTTTCCATTCACCGCGGATAGTTCCAAAGTTAAGCAGCAATAACGTACGGATTGAATTTAACTTGCGAACGGTCGTCTACATATATATATCATTTACGCCGCATTTTACTCACCCGCGAACTACTACCGAGCTGCCGTATATATTCGCACTCCTCTCACGTATAACGTGGTCGCTTCGCTCTCTCGCACACGCTCACACACACACATACATACATACACCTACGCGCGTACCATCTCGGCGCGAGTCCCGTGACGCTCATGAGATTTGCGAGGCAGATGGAAAGCCAAAAAGCCCTTTCAGTTTGACGCTCTCGAGCATTTATACGCGAGCGTGTGGGGGATAGTGAAAGAGAGAGAGAGAGAGAGAGAGAAATCGAAGCTCCCGAGAGACGAAGTGAGACACATGCGAGGTAGGAGGGGAGGATGGAAGAAGCTGGAAATTGATTTCGGTCTGACTGCGGCAGCGAGCAAAACGGTATAGGGAGCTGCAGAGAGGGGGGCACGAGAGGACTACTTCGCTAGCTTTCCCTACTTCTCACTCACTCCCTCGCTCTCTTTCCTTCGCGTGCGCGCGAATTACATAGTTGCCCTTCATCACGACTCTCTCTGGCAGAAATGGATGAATACGTATAGCTGTATATATATATGTATCTATGTTAGTGTCTGCCCATACGCACGTGCACGTATGCATGTATATGGGCTTATGTTTATTCGCGAGGGACGATTAAGCAAAACGCTCTCGTGGGAGTTGAGTTTACCTCTGTTCCTTCTTTTCGGGACATTTTTTCGCATACCTCTCTTTTACCTCTCTCTCCCTCTCTCTCTTCCCTTGACGATCCATCGTTCAACATTTCCCGACAGCTATAGCTGCATGCTCAAGCGAATCTCGTCAGAGCGAGGTGCGACAAAGACAAGAAGAGCTAAGATGGATCTGCACTGCGTATATGTTATATATATAAGTCACGCGTGTATGTACGTGTATCAAGAACTTCTCTACGCGTGAACAGAAATTTTTCGTGCTCTTGGGAAATGCAAATCTTACTCGCTTCAAGGTGTCGCTCACATAGCCCATGTATATGTAGAGAAAGAAAGAGTAAAAGAGAGAGAGAGAGAGAGAGGGAACGAGGTATGTACGTATATATATATATATATATATATATATATATATATATGCAAACTCTAACTTCGCCCAATGATTAATCGTTACCCGGAAAGGTTTTAGTCCGTATTTAGGGCTTCGAGTACGCGCGGTCGTTGAATGCGGTTTTAATTGCATTTCGACATCAATCGCCTTTGGCACTGCTAATGAGAGTTGGAAATGTGGTGAATGTATCTTCCAGAAAACCTTTAATAGATTGATTATTAGCAAGGTTGAAATTGGAAAATAAATTAATGGATATATGTATATATATATGTATCACAGGATATATATTTGGTAGCGTATCATCATATAGTACAGGTATATGATACCTAGAGTTAGATACGTGTTATCAATAATATCGTAATGGTTTGTATATATATCCGTAAATACTGTCATTTTGTGATATGATATTGTCCGTTTTATGAGTTACATTAATGCAGGCATTTCCCATTAAATCGTTAACTATATGATAGAAAAGTTATATATTTCGATCTTTATACGAATAAATTTTATTACTCTATAACGCGTATAGGTATAATATAAAATTAAACAATTAATAATAGCCGCGCGCATATACGTATATTTGTAACCCTTTTCCCGCCGTTATCAAACTTTATTATTCAACATAATTACGAAAGCGAGAACAAACGCAATATAATTATAATATATTTGACACCGCAAACAATAGCATCCACCTCCGCACCACACTCCACAACCACGTAATCAATTTGCCGTATATAACACAGTTCGAAAAATCTATTAATCTTCCAATATACGCACTTTGTTTTCGCAGTAACCTAATCGTAAATTACACGGCCAATTATATGTATTATACGCTTGCGCGCGTGCGCGCGCGTCAAGGAAAAACTACCGCATGCACATATATACACACACACACATGGTAAAATACATCAGAATCGCACGTGGAATTCCTTCGGAGAAGGGCTTGCTTGGCGAATGCACTGTTATATATATTACACGTGCCGCCGCCGCTGCTCCAATGTCGATTATATGTGTGCATGGTAGCGGCGCTGCACTCCCTCGCTATCCGGTTGAAGGCACGCGTATAGTTGTAGCGGTGAAACGGTGACGAATATATGTACAGTTGTATTTGCGTGGCCACGTGTGAAGTGGAAAGTGCACGCGGGCGGTGTGCATTAATGCGAAGGTCATTATGATCTCGTTCGTGCAACGCTTTTCTCTCTCTCTCTCTCTCTCTCTGTTCTATAGGAAAATGTACGCGTATAGAGGCTATGTATGAGCAGAAAATAAAAGCGATAAACTGTGATTTAATGAAATGGAATAGCTCGGTAGCTAGATTGAATTCGTCATTTTACTAGCCAGGAATAATTTGGATGATACCCGGATCAAAATAGGAACTTTAAGCAGCTGCTTTTAGCGTTTTTATTTGTTGTTGATTATCTACTTTGCCTTTAGGTGGCTAACGTTGAAACATTCTTGTTATAGATTGTAAGGTGGAATATATAAGACTGGAAGGTTTGTACATTCAAATGATCCTTTATAAAGAGGATCTATTGTACGAGACATGCTTTGACTTTGCAGACTAAACACTGCAGATTTTGTGCATAGGAGAGTAAAATTAGAAGTTACAGTTTTGTTTTTATTATAAGGAAATAAATATACTTCCAGTAGTTCGTCTGTTGATGATCAATAATTTAATTTAACTATATTAAAAAAGGTATCTAAAATTTGTTGTAGTACTTCTCTAGTTCAATTTTCTGTAGACATGAAAAAGAACTACTGATAATAAACTATTCATCAGTAGTTTATCCTGCAGTTTGCGTAGCAATTAAACAAGCTGTTTTGCGAGTAATTCTGCCAGTAGTTGATTTGTGTAAAGACAGCACTACAGCCGTTACGAGAGTTTACATCTAGGTACTTCTATTTATTCAATTAGTTACAAGTGTTTGCTGAATTATTTTAATAATTAAACAAACAATTAGTTCACCAATTTCTTCACTTATTTGTTTTAAATTGAATATCCCGGTGGTTTTTAGGAATCAATTACGACTCGTTCTTCAATGTTAATTAAATTTATACATCGACTAATCATATTTTATTCATTATTAGAGAATCGCTTGCTGAGATATAATTATATTAATGAAGGAGAGTGGTAGCAGTTGAGTTTAAAACAGTATATAAATCTAAATTCAAATTTCTTATTGCTTTCCAAGGAAATTATTAAATAAAGCGCCAAATTTTCATCTGTGCAGTAGCTTTTTATTAAGGGATATATAACTTTCATTATAGACAACATTCAGCTTGTATTCTTTTAATAATAAATAAAATCATAACTTCTTAAAATGAACATTTTTGTTATTTGATGTAAAAAGATCATATTTTTTCTCTCATTTCCTTAACTGAAAAATGACAAACTAAAGATAATTTGGAAATCGAAATGAAAAAATGAAAGTAATATTATAATATTTTCAAAAAGTTTGTCATTTTAAATGATATTAATTGTAACATATGAAAAAATTTTAAAAAAAAATGTTAAATTTAAAACCAACTTTTGGTTATAAACAAAAACATCTACAAAATTAGTAAAAATTTTTTAAGTTATTTATTTCTTAAAATTTAGAACGTGGAAAGACAGTATGAACTACATCTTTTTTTTATATAAGAGCAATAGATGATTTTATATATGATTCTGAACTTTCGTACGCGTTTTCCTTCAGATAACCTGTGTGATCGATTTATATGTCGTTTCTTTCTTTTTAACACAGTCTTTCTCTTCAACATTTAACAGCGTAGTCAGCCATCATATATGTTATCGTTAATCATTATTAAGTACAACGATGAATTTGACAGTTACACGTGTACAACCAGATAATATAGCTTTTAACGTACTTCGAGATAATAGAAGATTTAAAGGTAGAAGAAAACGTGTATTATATTGATCTACAGATATTGATACATATTCATTTCAAAATAATACCTAGCTTTATATTACCTAAATTTCTCATAAGCATATCCGTGGTTCCTTGGAGTAATTATATAGAGTAGAAAGTCCCATTAGTGTGCGCCTCTTAGACGAAATCTCTGTATTAGCGTGTGTTTTTAACAAACTATAATTGAGAAAAGTAATAACACTGATATTTTGCAAATCTTTCGAACATTTGTGATGGATTTAGATTATGAACAATTAAATAATATGAGTTTGCGAAATATGAGCGATATCGTAGAACAGTTAAAATTAGTATATATGAATTCTCATATAATTAGACCAAAACCATAATATAACTCAACTAAACCTTTCTTTCTTCCCGGAATAACCATATAAGTGAAAGCCTAGTAACTATGGTAATAAATTTGTTATTTAGACATGAACTCATAATACATGCATTCCATACATTGCAGCAGTATTACATTTAACATCATTTCTCTTGAATTCAATTACCAATGCGGATATCTAAAAATTTAATTTTTTCAAAATCACGAAAGGTGTCGATATATAGCTATTCCAAGAAACCACAGATATAAAAGGATTTACGGTAAATATACACGTTATGTGATTATGTAATCCACTCATAATCTCATTCCATATAAGTCAATACCAGTATAACATTTTCCTTTTAATTCACCATCCCACTTAATAGTCTTCATCACAATCACCACGTCGATTTCCAATTAAACTTCCCAAAGTCCCAAAGGTATCTCAAACCCTGGCAAAAAAAAAAATAAAAGAACTTAGAAGCTTATACGGAGCAAGCCCACTGCGGCACCACCGCGAGCTCCGCAGAACTCAAGCTGCAACCATTGCCCCCTCACCTGACAATGACATTAAACGGATACTGCAGAGAGAGAGAGAGAGCATACCCGCGCCTGCCTGCGCACTCGCCCGCAGTAGTAGATGCAGACGATAATTGTTTTAGCGTTAGGACTCGGCTTTCTCACAGACAGTTTCCGCGCACCCGCGAGGTCAGATGGGAATGGTTCTGTCTCTCTCTTGCGCGCGCGGGCGCGTGCGCACTATATATATATATATACGCTGGCGTTTCCCGCAAGTAGCGGCTTTTGCGGCAGTCCGGACTTGCATTATAATTAACCTTATTGTTCGAGTGCGCCGCGCTATATAGAACCCCGTCGCCTCTATACGAAGGCAATGGTGCAACGCGCGACGCCGCCGAAGGACAATCTCTCCGGAAGCGCTCGTTGCGCGACCCGTTAAGCAACAACATAAGAGAGGAGAGAGCTGCAGATGCTACTACATGGTTTTTCGTTCGGTTTAAGAGATGCGAGAGAGATTTTTGGAGGAGGAAGAGTGGAATGAGATTGATGAACGGTGATGATGTGGCAATGAATTATCTTGTTGCAGAATTTAACGTGGTAATGATAATGATCGCTGATTATATATGAGCTGGTGATTTTGAGTATACGAGATGTGTGAAGTCGGTGCTTGCAGGTGTGACTGAAATATAGGCCATCAATTGGGTTACCTTGGAATAGCAACATGTGAATTTTTGTATAAATTTCTTTCTTCATTTATTGACTTTAATAGCTCACGACAATATTGATATTTTTATTTATTTATGAAAAATAACTTCTGTATATTATTTTTAATCAAATTTATATATTCGTTTCGAATGAAATGACGTTGAATGAAATTCCCATTAAGATTAATGTTTTTTTTTTACATATAAATATATATAGTTATCGTCAATAAAGGCTATCAAATACGTATTCAATCATTAAATTTTATTAACGAACAACAATGAAAAAATAATATATATTTTTTAACAGCTATCAACGTTACAATTTATCATATAACAAACGATGAATATATATATCTACGATACATAATTGCTAAAACCACCGGCACTTCCGCAACTCAATTCCTACAGCCATCGTACCAAAGTGATCTACCCTCGCCGCGCAGGAGTAAGAGAAAAAATCCCCAGCCAATCACGCCGTTTAATTCCTTCCTCGCCTCTACAAGCAGCTAGATTGTTTTATATAAGCCCCGCGTCATTCCTGACAGGTGCAGCGGCTTGCTTACTTCTTCTCCTCCTCCTTCTTCTTCTTCTCTTCTTCTCTCTAAAACAATCTTGGAGCCTCCCGGCACGTATCGCGAAGAATACCTTGTTACCTGCTCACGAGCGAGAGAAGGGCTCTCCTTCAAGAAAAATCGCACTCGCGTGATTCTCTCTCTCTCTCTCTCTCTCTCTCTCTTTCACTTCGTAGTACACTTATACATAACCAGGGCAACGGTGAAAAAGACGATAGGTGAACAATACGAGTGTGAGAATAGATGATTGTGTATAGTATAGATGTACATACGGATGTTTGTATATTATACTATACACGCACACACACACAAAGGTATAGGAATTCGTGTACTGTTAAGAAGATTATGCATCTAGTGCGCGCGCGTTTGCACGCGCGCCTATAATGAACGCGAGCAATGCGGACTCGTCGTCGTGTGCACCGAGCAAAGGCGAACTCTGGTTATTTTGAATAATTCCGTAAACGGATTCTCGGTCGTCTCAGAAAGAGAGAGAGAGAGGAGAGAGAGAAGAGAGGGGAGAGAAAGAGATAATAAACGAGTAATTTACGCAGGAAGCGTACGCTGATTAACGCGATGAGAGAATTTAGATATCAAAGTTAACGATAATATTTGAGGAATATACATAAATAGTTATAAATTAAAAATTTAGTCTTACGTATGAATTTAGTTAATGAAATGGAAATGTATAACAGAAGGAGATACTTAATATTTACCTCGTTCCTGTTTCTAGTCGAAGTGTGAAAGATATTCGACTGATGCTGGAAGCAATTAGCAGTCGGAGAGTTGCGATCAACCTCCTTGCACAACTTTTCATGTCGCTCTGTCAAAAAACATCGATCATCAACTGTTCACTCGCTACCTTACAATACGCGATTGTTTACAATTTCATGGTTTACAACTTTAAATTTATGCTGTTGAATCGTCTGCAATAATCTAGTTGACAAGTTACCTTAAAAAATATGAATAAAATGATTTTTTCTTATATACAACGTACGGCTGTCCCCTTCAATACATTGTCATATATTTTTCTTTAATTTTTTTAGGCAAAATTCTCACATAGCTTTGATAATGCAGTAATTCATTTATTGATTTTATAACTTTAAACAAAATTTGGTTTAAAATGCAGTTTTTTATTATTTTGCATCGTATAATTAGGGTGTTATTGCATCATTTACCTTCGAACTTATTTTTCTTGAATTATTTATTCATTCGTTTTTTTTAATAAATCTGTTAAAATAGGAATTAATAAATGCAATATAGTTAAAAAATTCACAGTTGAAAACATTTTTTACATATTTTATGTAAATTTAATTAGTATTAAAATTATGCTTCACACAAATTGTGTTACTCCATTGTTAGAAAACCATATATATCTAGATGTATTATGTAGAAACACAAAACGTGAACATAATATACCTATATACATGAAAGTTTCCTGTTGTATGAAAATATCTTCATAAAAAAGTCATGTGGCAATTGTACTATTAATGATAAATTGATCATTAAATTTAAATGCGTTTATAATTAATTAAGCAAAAAGTAATCAAGAAGAAATACATTTGCTGTAAAAACAATGTCGGTTGTATATATTTTTCCTGTGTATTCAGAATATGTTGCTGCACGAGTTTTCAGCGAAAAAATTCTCATTTTACTGATGCATTGCTATAAAGGAGAATTCACGAATCAGAAAGTTAACAAAGAAACCTGACTTTTTATTATTATTTCATGCAGAATATTTATGTAAAGCATGTCTTAGTATAATAACTCTTTTCAGAGAAATGAAAAATTGGATAAAAATAACTGATAAAAAGATAATAATGCGTTTATCCGTAAAATTATACTTTATTGAAGTATAATTTTACGTATTTACCAACACGTTGGTAGAAAATATTAATATTTAATACTTAAACTGAATCTAAATACATATAGTTTACAATATTTAATCGGAGCGAATGGAGCAACATCATTAACACTAAATATTTTTCTAAATTCTATCTCAACAAATTAATTACAAACGTAAAGACAACGTTTGTCTTTCATTTCTTATATTAAAATAGAACATTTTGCATTTTTTAAACTTATATTATCTTTCATCACTTTTGAATGAAGAGCAGTCTAGAGCATGTAATCAGTAGTTTTTTGTGTCTAAGGATTAGGATTAATTTAATGCGCGATTACGACGATGACGTAGTCTAGGTAGTACTCTTAGCTTTTGGGATGACCAAAGAATGATTTTGTTATTCTAAATCGGAATAAAAAAATAGCACGCGTGAGAGAAGCTTTTCGAACCGGGAATCGAGATAAAATCACGAGCATTTGCCTGATGTACTTTTAGCGTTGATGTAAGCAGCGCATTATTATTTTACTAGAGCTTGTACTTCAATGGAAGCTTCTCATTAATTAAAATAAACACCCCATCCTTCCCTGGTAGAAATTTCTCTATCGAAAATGGGCAGGAAAATAATAAATAGCTAGTAAAAATAGCTAATTTCTAGGTATAGATGAAACGATTTTTTCGGTCATATTCTCTATTTAATGGAAATAACATAACCTGAAAATACTTCTACTAAATTTTTTCTGTCATTAGATCATATATTTAAAAACAAAGATTAAAAGAACCAACTAAAATGTAAATACAAATTACTGGTGTTGAATTCGTTTATAGTACTGTTTCAGGCGATACAAATGAAAACATTGATTTTTCCGTTTGATTCTGTCTATCTCACTTCTCGTCATAATAGTAAACCTAGCTCATTAGCCATTTCCTAAGTAAAGAAACTGGCCAAATTTAATATCTGTAAAATACTCATAAATAAGCTAATGTAAATTTGTGAAAAAACTGAATCTATTATTCCGCCTATTAAATGAAGAATATGATCAAAAAAATCGTTTTATTGATGGATAGAAATGGCCAAGAAAAGTGTCTAGTTTTCAGCAATTATTGAAGAAACTAGCTATTTATTAGGTAAATAATGAAATCGATTTCTACCAGGGTTGTTTATTTCATTACTCAGGTGTAAGATTATCATTATTCCTTATGTAATGTTATAGAATTCCTAACTATCCTTCTTCTTCAGTAAAATCTTTAGTAAAATTGAGAATTGAATTCTCCTGTCTTATTTAGACAGTTGTAGATTTATGAAATTTAGAAAATATCTTATATTGCATAAAATTACTATAATAATGACAGTCTAATATATTACTATAACAATTTTTAATAAAATATCAAATTACACTAATAAAGCTTGAAGTAAGAACATCTATAAGCTGCAGCTCACTGGAAAATAATATAAGACATTAAGTGGCAGACACACATCTACTTGAATTTCACCCTTTCACTTGATTGCGCTGTCAAGCGACTTTCCGAGCCTCATTATAACACTATTTGACAAGTGAAAAACGCGCATTCACCCAATACCCCAACAATCAATCAACGAGAAAAATGTTGTGTTGAGAATGGGGTTAAGTCTAACCAGAACTCTCTTTATCTTTCTCCCTACGTGTAAAAGTACACGCGTCACGCTACACTCGAACGTCTAGCGTGAAAGGGAGACTTCGAAAACTACGTATAACAGCGAGCAACTAACCGCGACTGAGGATTTCGCTTTGCCGGCCCCCGTCGAGAGTGTAAACTTTCAACGTGTTGCACACTGATGACGAAGCTTATATTGAGCGAATGAACCTGGGTTAATTAAATGCACTTTCAAACGATCGAGAGTTGAACAGACGACGTATGTGCGCTCACCTATATATACATATATATATATATATATATGTCTAGACAGCTGGATGTGCTTGCGTGTATACGTGCACCTACAAGTGGAAGCTCGATTAGATGAAACGCTAAAATTCTATTTGCCTTTTTAAAGTGATGCTTTTTCTACTTTAATCGTGTAGGCTGAGTTAAGAAAGTTTCAACTCGTTGCATTAAACTTGTTTTAGAATTTTGTATAAGTGTTTCCTTCTTTTTTTTACCTTCATATATTTTAGCATTTGCCTATGAAAAAATTAAATCATCCGATTCAGTTAAAGAAAAATACTTATATTCTTTTTGCTCTTCAAAATACTTATAATATTTTGCGTTCTTTAATTCTATACAACCACTGTTTCTATTCTCTTGACTTTCTAATTACAATTTTAAACATGTATAAAAATCACCAATACTTTTTTATTCTCGTAATGATAGTTTTTATAGTATAGTCACAGTTTTACCGCCCTATGAGCGGAGCCCTTTTCATGCATCTATTGAAAAATAGTACATTGTGTTAACCAGGTAGGAAAGTTGACTTTTTCTAGCAAAGATGATGGTCCCATAATTGTGATTTATCAAAATATTGATGAACTATACAGTTCAGCTTGCGCTACATTAATTTAAACTTACAATAGTTTGAATTGTCGTTTATTCGTGTACTTTGAACTTATAATGGTTTATAATGGTATTAAGAATAATTTCATTATCTTCAAGTCTCGCGACTTGATCGGAATGCTCCTATGTTTTACCGCATTTTCGTAATACGATCATAAATCATTATCGATTTCAAGTACACGAACAATTCGAACGATCGTACGTGTACAAGCTGGACTGTATTCTCCTGTCTTTAAAAAATAATGGATTTGTTATGAAATCATTTTATTCGTGATTTGATTGGTGGGAGTAATGGATTGCTAGGTTACAACAACAAAAGTGACGCGCGAAGCGAGCTTAGAGATGACTAGTACCTTTCAAGATTTGTAATAGTCTACAAAATAATATAGTATTTCGTTAGCAAAAAACGCACTGTTTAAAAAATTTATTTATATTAATTAATGAAACTAATTCCAGACTTTATACCTAAAAAATTCGGATTCAACAGATCAAAATAATGCGAAAACCTTGGGTCTAATCGAAGATCTAAATCACCCGCCAACCTGGGTACTGCACTATAAATTGAATCAATGCATTGATATTCCTTTAAAACAACAGTTACATTTTCATTACTATTTTTAGAAAGGTTAAAACAGATATTTTTTTTACGCGACAGACCGAAATTACGAAAAAAATAAAGCAATACAGCTATAAACATTTTTCCTCAAAACTGAAAGTTATATATCAACGCAACGTTTACGTAATGAAAGATATATTAAGTAATATATTTCACGAACGCGAGATGCAACAGCTATAACCCATTACCCTGCATTAAAATAAATACCTTTTACCACTCTCTCTGTCTCTTTATCTCCCTCTCTCTCTCTCGCGCGCGCGCGCACTTTCGACCCACTAAACGCGCTTGCGCGCGCACGGCTGCATTTCATCAAGGCAGCCTTTACCGCCACCAATGAAAACCGAAATAAACCCTCGTCCTTTCTTGCGCACACGTAGGCTTTCTCAGAAATTGCGCGACTACGACTACGACGACGGCGTCGACGGCAACGTGGTCTCTAAAAAAATTATGCCTCTGGTTCTTTTGTACGTCCTTGCTATAGGCGCGTGTAGAGGCGCAGGCGCATTCACACCGTGCGCGCCTCCTTTATCGTTCTTCGAACCTGGCGGGTTCGCTCTCTCTCTCTCTCACACTCTTTTTTTTTCTCTCGCTCACTCACTCACTCACTCTTTCTTCCCTTATGACTTTCCGCAAGAGGCAATATCCCGGGCAGAGGCACGCGCGCGCGCTCGCGGCTTCGTGAAAAGATAATGGAGTGTAAACGCAGACGCGCCGCGGAATACGTGTACGCGCTCCGCTACTTATACTTACCGTAGCTGAGCGTAGAAGGGAGGAGGAAGAGGTGGTGGTAGAGAGAAGGCGGAGAGAGAGAGAGAGAGGTGCGAGAAAATAGAGCGCAACCCTTTGTTCGACGTGGCAATCAGCCTCTCTCCCTTTCTCTCTTTTTCTCTTCTCCCTCTCTCTCTCTCCTCCCATCTCTCCCTCTTTCTCCGTCTCATTCTCCGGGTATGCGTAATTGTGTAGGTGCATGCACAATGCGTGGAAAGAGAAGGAGAGAGAGAGAGAGAGAGAGAGTCTGGGTGTATGGAATATTTATGAGATATGGGCATGTCCGTGCGGGTGTGTAAGCCGCCCTCGCGCTTCTGCTCTTACGCGACCTGCGCCTTTCTTCCTCGTTCCTTTCTCTCTCACTCTCTCTCTCTTTCTCGCCGCCGCTCTTCGAAAAATTAGAATAGCGGCAGAGTCAGAAAGAGAGTGAGATTCACGCGGTACCAGCGCGCCTATACGCCTCCTCCCTACTTCGTAAAAGTGTTTCACGCTTGTTTGCAAAATGATGGAAACATATATTTTCATAATAATATAAGTAATACATTTGTAATATATTTTGTCATTTCAATTTCTTAAAATAAGTATTTTATAAATATCAAAAGATGAAATACAATTATAAGGTTATTATTTAAAGTATATGTAAAATGTAGAAATAACAAGGATTTTTACGGAGATAAATGCATATAGATATGTTTATTTTAAATTTTCAATGAAATACTTGAATAGTCCTGTAAAAAGTTGAATCATTAACAATCCCTAAATGATTGAAACCAACTAAATGATTACAAAAGCAATGATGCTGCACTGCTACTGCTGCAATCCTCTTAATTTTAATTGAAATATCTTTTTAATTGAAATATCACGCGAGTGGCCGAAGTGACAAACATTCATTAAATATCACTCCTAAGTAGGTATCTGATCGTGCGAACCGCGAATTTTCAGGACTAATTCACCTACACTGAAAAAAAAGTCATTAGTGATACTTACTATAAAGCATAGTAAAATACGATTTAGTAGAAGTAACTACATTTTACTAGAAAATTAACAATATTTCAAGATTTTTAAATATAACTATATTTTTTTAACTGTATAACATAGTAAATTTTTCGTTTTTTTCAAGCTAATATATTTAATGTTACTATATTTTTTAATTTCAAAAACTATTTTTTTCTAGTTAAATTTACTAAAAAATTATAGTCGTGATAAAATCTCACTATATTTCATGGTAGTTTTATAGTTCAGTTAACTATATTTTTTTCTCGCTGTAAGGATCTCTGCTTTAATAAATTCAGATTATGTGTAGCTTTAGTATAAATATGTGTAAGTAATGAAAATACTGTGCGATTGATGACCTGCCTATTAACAAGTGTTCGAAAGAATCATTATACACGCGGTCGATGAGTATAAGAAGCTGCGCACACGCCAAAAATTATATAGATACGTAGAATTGTTATATTGGAATTCGTAAACAATTTTAATACCCGTCGAACCTTCCTACACTAATTCTCCTTCTCTCTCTCTCCTCTCCCCCATAGTGAAACACACGCGCAGCACGCCTATTTAATTATAAATCCATCCCCGGTGTATCTATCCCCCATCTCTCTTCGCTCTTACCTTCTCTCGAACACTAAGTAACTTCGCCCTCCTCTGAGGTAATATACGCATGCGTATATATATATATATACACCTTCCTTTACATTTTCTACTTAGATGTATACACACACGCGCGCGTGTG
>JAWWEQ010000055.1:1498138-1587985 GCA_035583055.1 Torymus tubicola | reverse complement strand
CACATCAAAATACATAAGGATATGATAATCAGTGTTCTGGGTTAGACCACTTTCTTTTTTTTGTGGGGCTGTGTAATCAATTGTCATAGTTATTTAAAATAGATATAATATATAGAATTTAGGTGTGACAACGAAAAGATAGGAAATCGAACATAGAATTCGGAAAATAGTAGGGGTTGTGTGAAGTGTAGGTTATTTCTTTAAAATATTCAATTTTAAATAAAGAACAATTTTCAACTTTATTCAATATGTATTTTTAATAAATAATCATATGTTCGTTATTATTTGAAATGAACATGTCATAATTTCTATATTTTCTGCGCGTGATTTGCATTTCAGATTTATATTTTTATTATAAACATGTTTATGTAACGTATTTTATAATCGTTTCTATAGGCCTAAATCACTTAATGTGATCAATTAAGATAACGGAAGTGAAAATTAAGGCAAGAGTGGGTGAAAATGTTATGACTAAAGCGTGACCCCATAAAAGTCCAAAGGGTTAGAAAAATTGTGACTTTTTTCATTTATTATACCGAACGGCATACTGGCAATTTTTCACTTTTGAGAAATCTTAAAGTAGAATCTGCCTCGTTAAATTGAAATATAACTTAAAGTGAAAGTAAAATTTATAACGCAATGCCCTTTTGCAACTGTAATCCAAAAATTTTTTGATTAAATTTAGCTTTTCCAAGCGTCTAAAATTGAATGTTAGTAAGCGATGTACGAATAAACAAAAAAATAGAGGATGGCTAAATAAAACAAGAAATTAATCATATCTATTTCAATGAAAAAGGGATAGACTAAATATTCCAATAAACTTTGTGATAGTTTTATTCTACGTGCCGCTATCTTTTCATGGTTTAACGTAGATTTTTTTTTATTAATCAATAGAAATAACAAACGAAAATAGTTGACAATCATGTTATTGCATGAACATACGCGATTCCAAAAAAATTTCTCCAACAAATATATATATACAAGGTGGCCCATTTTAATCGCCCTCCTCTCGAAATTGGCAGAAGGTCAAAGTCGATGGTACCATTACGTGGCCCCCTTTGAACCCTAAAACTTTTGTATTTATGATTTTTTTCTCCGAGTTCATCTTCTGCCAATTTCTGGGGGTGGACGATTAAAATGATACACCTTGTATATATATATGACAATTCACATAACTCCGCTACCCTCGAAACTCAATTTCAAATTTGCGTGACAAATTCTTGAGCAGTCAAATACTGCGAGACAAGTCTCCAAGCTCGTTCCCTCAATAGACTCTCTTTTCCGCCTCTCTCCCTCTCTCTCTTTCTCTCTCTCCCTGCTTAGCGCTAATAAGATTGGATTACAAAAACTTTCCAAAGGGCTTTTTCTCTCCTCCCCGTACTCCGGCAAGAGTTGAACCAGCTCCAGTAAGCTTGTGCCACAGACGGAAAATCGCGAGCAAAAGGAGGGATAATTGCCGCCAGCATGTGGCAGCATTTATCAAATTCGTCGCGGGCACTCGGCAAAGGACGACGAAGCTTTCAACCTACCTCTCTCTCTCTCCCTCTCTCTCTCTCCCTCTCTCTCTTTCTTGAGTGGACGCGTTGATATATATATCAATAGCTTGAGGTCGGCAGTCGCACAAAGGAGCAATCCGCTACTGTGGCTGACCTAATCCAAACCGTTTCGCGAGGAGAATACGCCGAGAGCTCGAGCGTGTTCGCCTTTTCGTGCTCTCTCTCCCTCTCTCTCTCTCTTGGCTCACCAGGTTCTCTGTGTGCACGGCCGTCTCACCAAAGAAGACGAGGGGGCGAACTTATTGCTTTAACTTTTCATTAGAAGCATGTCGCCGCTCTTGCTTCTTTCTCTCAATCCTGTATTTTTTGGCTCTCTCTCTCTCTCTCTCTTTCTCCTACTCACAAGTGAAAGTCAGTGGGCGACAGACTGAGGGTAAAAGTCGACACTCCTTGACGAGCGCACTCTTTAAGATGTCTAAAGAGATACGCCCCCGAAAGAGGGAGGAGGAAATCGATCCTAGCGTACCCGCGCACTGTCCGTGTTCCCCTTGGGTACATCGACGTCGGCGGTGACGGCCACTTTAAACTTTTTCCCTTTGATCCGCCTCCGCGGCGTCGACGACCGCGTCTAGTGTGAGTTTGGGACATTGCAAGGTATAGAGAGAGAAAGAGAGAGAGAGGAATAGAGAGAAGAGGTGTGCGTGTGCCCACGCGTTAAGAGGAGTGAAAATTGCTTCGCCGTGTGATGGGCAGACTCGCGGTTTTTTTTTTTGCTTTTTTTTTATCGTAAAATTTTTCCCAGACGAGAGGATGATAATAAATTTTCTCCAAACTGTTCAATTAATAACAGATGCACGTTCTAGACTTTGTAATTAAAATTTTATATTCAAACATTGTGCTGGAAAATTGGAAAACTGAAAATTTAATTTACTCAAACTTCAATTCGAGCGTTATAAAACGCAAAATGGTTGTTTGGTAATTATATCATACCAGCTGAATTTCCTAACCTTATTACTATAAATAAATCGGCAGTTATTTACGAAAATTTTACATTCTTCGGTGCAAAATATTTTTGCTTCCTCATTCGTTCTTATAACTGAGGAGTCGAGAGAATATGTTTATACTGTTTGAAAGATATTTTTACGAATGCAAACAATGAACCACTTTTATTACAATGTGTTGGTCGATTTGATTTCGAATAAAATTCTGGTGGACTGTTGAATCGAATACGAAATAATCGAGTGTAGTATGTAGCAACACTTATGCAAACTCCATGCATATTGATACCAACGGTGACGAAGCTATAGTTTGCACTATATGTTGCGATTCGCGCTTAATAAAAGGCAGGGGAAAGGGTGCAAAAAATTACTTTTTTAATATCGTTTGTTATTAGTTACATTTCGACTTACATAAGTCGAGTAGTTTATAATTTTTCTTGGTGGAAATCAGAAGGAAAGAAAGAGAGAGATATATAATATTCATGGCATTTTTGCAAGTTCATACACCTCAATTGTTTAGAGAACATTAAAGAGTAAATTTGATTAAAAATATTTTATAGAAGAAAAGAAAATACAAGTTTTGAGATTTACTATATATATAGCAATTTTTACTATAACATATAGTAAAAGTTTTTATAATCCTAATATGTCCCGACATTACTATATAATATAGTAATTTTTATTATAATATTTTTCTCAGTGTACATAAATTTATGTATACTAAAGCTAATTTATGATTATATCTTGATAAATCATTTCCGATGCTACTGGTTTTCTTAATTAAAAAAATAAATCGAATTCTCCATTCCCGAATAAATTATTTCATTCTATTTTACATATATCTTTAAACATCTTTATAAATCGATCGGCACATACATTTTTCCTGTTGATTTTCAAAAGTTATTTTATTTTATCAAATCAAATTGAATAACCCGGAATCATAAACTACATTCTATTTTCAGAACGTATATTTCCGCTTTGCTTATTTAAATAATCGAGACCATTTGAACAAGTTATACTCTGAAGCATTAACACCAAAAAAACTCAGATTCAATTTATCATATAAATTTTACAAGTTTGACTTTTCTCTACACGAAAATTGGCCCCCTCCAATCACCACTTCTAGCAAAGAAAATCGTGCATTCGTCTCCAGAGACTCGGCAATGCCCAATCAAAATTGCTCCTTCCGTGTTGCACGAAACAACGAAAAAAAAAAAAATGGGTGCTCCCAGCGGGTCGAAATCGGCCGCGCCGTTTCTCTGAGATTTAAGCGTGCGGACAGCCACAAAGCGAGTGTACCGTATGGGCAAGGGCGTCAAGAGAGAGAGAGAGAGCGAGAGAGAGAGAGAGAGAGAGAGAGAGGGAGATGGAGGAAAAGAAGGCGGTAGCGCGTGCAGGGGCTAGAGCCGCGGATCAAAGGAAAAAGTTTAAAGCAGCCCACCGTTACCTAAGGGAATACCCCACTTCGAAGCATCGATCTCTCGATGCTCTTGCGCGCTTGCGAGAGCGAGCGAGGGCTTTCGCCGGGAGTATCTCTTTAGACTTCTTAAAGAGTATTCGAGTGTGGGCGGTGCCATCCTCTTTCTTTTCTCATATATATATATGCTCGTCTCCCTGTAGCTTAGACGAGATGAGAGAGAGAGAAAGTGAGAGAAAATGTATATATATACAAGGAAGAAAGAGAGAGAGAGTGAGAGAGACAGAGAGTAAAAGACAGCGGTGCGTCAAGTGCAATGTTTACTTAAACAAAGATTCGAAATGCTTGCTTGCAAAAAAAAGAGGGGCAAAGCTCGATTTTAAAACCTTTGAGAACGATAATCGCCTACTTTATCAGATTACCACGCTGTTGCCGAAATAAGTGGATTATACCGACAGCTATGGTGAACAAGTGCTGCTGCCTATAGTATATATACAGCTGGGTTCGATGTGAGGAAATTTTTTTTTCGTCGTGTATGTGGCACACGAGGACGGGGGAGGTTTATCGAAGGACGCACGATCGATTGCGATTACGGTATGGGGATTATTAGTCGACAAGCCGGAATAGGTGTTACCCTGGTATTTCTATCACAGTCAATAGGCCGCTTTTTTTATAACAATGACCTTTATGTGAATCTCACTCGGTATAAGTACTAAATTAATTTTTTTCCTTCGATCACTAGCTATTTTTTCTTTTTAGGGGAGGGGAAGTGATGAGATGTTTTAGTGGTATCGTGCGGTAAAAACATTTCGTTATCTTTTCATATAACGTTATCTATTACTCGAATTTTTCAAATTTCGAAATAGAATGTAATGTCGATTTAGTGCAGAAAGCAGATATATGACGGTTTAGTTGCAAAAGCGTATGTTATTTTTTAGTTAATAAATCGAAGGATGGATTTTCCGTTGAAGAAACGAGTATATCGATTTTAATTTAAAAATCCGTACACAGCCGGAAAGGAAATTATTATTATTATTTAGGTTATGACCCAGTGGGAATATTATCTGGCTTTCTGTACTTTATTTATATATCTTCTTGATATCATTGCCTCAATTATACATTTATTAAATTTAACATATTCTTTTCACTGAAAAAGATATATTTGATAATTTTGTGATTGAAGCAATGATACCAGAAAATATATAAAGTACAAATATAAATAGATTTCTTTTCCCAAAGTCCAGTGACTAAAGAAATGAGATCTCTTTCGAAAACCTAAGTAAACTGTATTAATAGAAATCCTCAAAGGTTCAGTTTCATACCTCGGAACTTTGAAAATTGTCCTCAAAATTCCCAAAAATCCTCAAAGCGTACGGTGTATTCAAATATAGGTTTCTGGAAAAATTAGCGCATAATCAAAGGCAATCTGCATAGACTCAGCTTTGCACCTATTTTTGAAAGAATTCAAATTATCCAATCATTGAGCAATAGTTGCGACTAACAGTCTATGCAATTTGCTTTTGATGGTTTGCTAATTTTTACTAAATACGTGAATTACAAACTATTAAAACTAAACAGAATTAAAATTCATATCTGTGTCCGAAAGAAAAAATATTGCCATGTTAAAGAATAAAATCTAAAAAAAAAACTTTAGACAGATTTTATGTTTGTAGTAGGACTTTTCGTATAATATATTTTTAACTTATTAATCTCTGAGTAAATTTAATAATGAAAACATAAAATAACGGAAAATAAAAATCCTCATTTGATTTAATTTTTAACGGTTTCAACTACGCAGCCCCATCCGCTAGTAACTAAATAATGCCAGTATTGCATTTTAAGAAATAATTGTATATACATTTTTATTATTTCATTTGGTAAAGCCTAATAAATTATGAAAGGAGAGAAAATATCCGTTATTCAATAGTATAATATTCCGTAGCGTCTCTTCGTCTCTTTCTTTCCTTTCCTCGTCCTCCTTGCCCTCTCTCCTATTCGCATTGATATCGCGCAAAGTCACGTGCGGCACTTGAACGTAAATAAGTGAATCGTAGCTCGGCGCCCGCGCGTAGTCACGTTCTTCTTTTTCGTAAAGATACGAGAGTAGAGAGGAAAGGAGGGGAGACAAGGATAGAGAGAAAGTGATGGTGCGAAGAGCCTTGCGCACGCCAAAGAGAAAGAAGAAGGAAGAGAGAGAGAGCCAAAGGCGAGCTTAAGATTACGAAAAATTTATGGACGAAATGGAATGTAACAAAAAGACGAGCTTTGTCTCTCTCTCGCTCTCTCTCTCTCTCTCTCTCTCTCTCTCTTTCTCTCCCTTGCTCACTTTCTTTTTCTCTTTCTCTTTCTACCTCTTTGCGCGTCCCGTAAGAGGAGCCGATAATCAATTAAAGCTGGATTTCCTCGAAAATTCCATTATGTTCCGATTATATCGGATAGAAAAATCAAACGATCTATACGGATTTTTATTTAATTTTATGTTATCCTCCCTCCTCTGAAAAGGAAAAAAGGAAAGAGAGTGAGAGAAAATATCACGTATTTATTAAATTTTTAATAGCAATATTTTTGTAAAAGCGGAAAGGAATGTCTGATACATCGAGCGGCATGCGATGTCTAGGTCGCTGTCAAATTGATTAAAAAAGTTACGAGTAAGATTTTCTTATAATACGAGGTTCAAGCATGAGTATAAACGCCAGTGATGTCATTTTTAATTATAGGTCGACTTTATTTTTGGTTGTTGTAATGGTAAAATTTCGATGTTAGTATTTTTACTTTTTTATATTAGATTAAAACACGTTATGTCGTTGGTGGGAGCTCAAAACTTTTTCGTTTATTGATATTTTTATTTTCGGAAACTTGGAATAATGAGATAGATCTAGAAATCAAGCGTTTTCAAGTCAGTTTTTAGCTGATTATCAACATTTCAAGTAGAACAATGAAACCGAAAAATAATTTTAAGATAAAAATACAATTGATCAAAATACATATAACGTGTACAGGTATGGCCCAATAAACATCTTTCAGATTTATTCCCGGCCCGATACTCAATTCAATTTACTCGTCGACGGCTGGCAGGATGCCATGCTGTTCGACTCCATGCATCTTTTCTCTCACTCTCTCTTCTTTCTTTCCCAAGAAGAAGCACTGTGCAAGTGCTGCCAGGCATTTTTTTACGGCATGCGTAGACGATGCGCCTGCGGGGTTGAGAGTGCGATACACGGTTCGCCCCCCACCGACGTCGACTTTGATCATTACCGCGAAGTCTCGGAAAGGCGATGACCGTATGTCGCGTACGGGGGGTAAAGAGGAAGTCAAAGAATCTTGAGCGTCGTTCATGGCAATTGTAACGTGTTTCAGAGTCAGGGATTTCTTTTAAAAGGCGATGATGTCTCCTTTTGACTTTTTGAGAGAAAAAGAGAGAGAGAGAGAGAGCTAGGGAGACAGAAAGAGGTAGAAAAAGCGAGAGTAAAAGAGAAGAAGAACAAAAAAGAGATGGAAAGAGCAGTAAAAAGACAGTGAAAGATAGTGAGACAGACTAAGAGAGACTGAGAGAGCTGGAGAGAGAAAAAGACAGAGAGAAACTGAGAGAAACTAAGAGGGACAGACAGAGGGAGATAGACAGAAAGGGACAGACAGAACGAGAGAAACGGACAGAGAGGGACATAGAGACACACAGAACGAAACAGATCGAGAGAGAGAGAGAGAGAGAGAGAGAGAGAGACTGAAAGTTCGAACTATGTATGTTCGAAATCAATATGAACGATTGTATTCGTGCTCTGTGTTCAGTGTTTCAGTTCGAAATTTCGAGATCGTTATAGAAATGTAGAATACAATAAAATTGAATAAAATAATTAAATCAGTTCACATTTCTTCGAGCTTGTCTTTCCACATCATATAATAGATGAGACGACTCTAATAACAATAAAAATGGAAAGAACATAGATAATAATGCTAAAAAATCTAGTCTGGCTCAGGAACCTTACTCTAACAACTCTGTTTGCAGGACATTACCTACAACTACAAGTTCTCTAGGTACTAGTGGACTTTCACTGCCATTCTCGGTAGGAGTCAAAATCATCAATGTGCTCATACGGTCTGATACGACCAACGCATTATTGTAAAGACATACTCGGTAGAGAAAATCTTCTTCCACGCTTGTTGTGAATTCATAAGCCTATACCACCGCTTCCCAGAATACAAGTTCGTGGTAGAACTATATTCGTACGAACTGAATAACTCTTTAACATTCATTACCCGATCTCCTGCTTGAATATTTGCAAAGTATGCCGTGAGTTAAGATACCACTAATTGCTAAGCAAAGTATTTCCACAACATCCTATGAAACACCACTAATGTCTCAAACAACTCAGCATTAAAGCCATGATAGCGCTCTACTAAACCTCAGCGCTAATACAAAAACCTTCTCGAATTGATATTAATCAAACTCGAGAATTTTCGATTTCATTAACTGATTTTTATTTCCTCTACACATCACAACATATCCCATCTTAAAATCCTTGCATAAAAAATAGACTTTACTATCAGGATATGAAGTTAGCAAACATCCTCACTAACCACACTTGTATATAGTGTTACCCTCTTGGTGCAAGAGTTTTACGCTTTTTATAGAGCATAAATCTCCTCGCAGCAGCTACATTTATGGGTGCAGGCATGCATCAGTAGGCAACTTATAATTAGAGTGAAAAGGATTAAATGTTGGGTGGGCAACATTATTTATAAGCGTATCTTGTTTTCTTCAGCTAAGATGTATAGCTGTCGGGACAATACCCTGCCACACACTTCTGCGGGATTAGCGAATATCATCGAAATTCGAGTTCATTTTAATAAACAATATCCTTGATACTATTTAGGAAATAACTTTTCCCTTCCCCAGAGGAACTCAGGATCTTCATCCGACTTCTCAAGATAACCAACAACTCAGTCTCTCGGAATGTCTGACAGACACTTCTTTCATTAAAGTTCATGGGCCATCTCGGCCGATCACTGAAGTTAAGCAGAATTTAATGCGGTTAGTGCTTGAATAGGTAACTGCGTTCTTTTATTTGCGACACTGTGTGATCGATTAGGTGTTGAATTACCTTCTTCAAATTGAGTAGGAGGTGTAGATAAATATAGTTTTGGAGTTTAAGCTTACGCAATGTAACTTAGATATTCAAAATGAATTAATCCAATACATCCACCATCCTGGGACGGGTTTCCTGATTAGGATTTATCCTTGGTAGTTGACCTATAGATAACCCTGGGTAAATGCGGACTGGATTAGGTAAAAGAGAGGTCCTCAGAAAATGTATAGGTAAGATATAACAATAGGAATAAGAAATAAAGGCGTGGAAAGATACGTACTAGGCCAGTAGGTTGCGTGGAAATCACCAATGTTTTATTTTAAAGTCAGTCACCCCTCTGAAAGTCTACCATCAGATTACACAAGAGAATATGAATATGAGTGACATCCGCTGTGCAAATACGAGAATGTACTCTGAATATCTATGACGAGTAAGATATCAGAAGGTTATTTCTCTAGTATTAATGTGAGGGTTTGAAAACTCATTCTTAAGTTGGCTAGCCGACACCACTACAAAAACCGCCCTATTGGACTTGTATTTGTACGTAGCGAATAGAATGCTATGGGACCATTCTTTGTTAAGAAGATTGACCAATACACACAACAGAGTCACTTACAGCACATCAGGCATAACGAACAGATATATAGACATCTAGAAGTGCCCAGCCAATACCAATGAGTTTAGCTCATTTGGCGCACTGCCAACATACTCCTGGACGACAAGGGATAGGTACAGCGAATACTCTGTTACGTGGAGTGCATGGTAAAAGAAGCGAACAACTACGTCCTACATACCCTTACTGCACATGAGGCAAAGACTGACAGATACAATACAATGCTCTATACTTACACGGTATATAGAATTTGGTCAGTGATTTCAAATTAACTTAAAAACTGAGTGATAGCCAAAGACTCCTTTCCATTTTCAGATGTATAACCACCCACTGTTGAAGGGGAATCTGCAAATCATCTACAACAAATTTTCTACCATTTGGTACCATCTACGAGAGAGATTTGGCTGTAATTAGGAATATCACATACCCATCACAACACCACCGCCTTTAAGGACTTTAATAGATCAACAGCAGTAACCAAATCAGATCGTACGAAGAATGATCTTTCACCTAGAATAATGGTCACCTAGGATACAAGTATTTTTTTTTTAACATAAATAAAAATAATAAATCGCGAGTTCTTTTATAGTTAATACTATAAGAAAACATTGTATAAGTATATAAGGACATGTATACAAATTGTAGTTATTAATTAATAATATTAGATATGCAATGATCTGGTAAATTGTAAACCCATACGATTAAATAGTTCCACTTCAAATCAACATATTTTTACTTTCAATGCGAGAGGATGAAAAATATTAGGGGCTTTACTCCTTCCTCGAATTTTATGCTGTGTATTAGCAAAATACACAATATTAATAATCCAAATTGCCGATCGAAATTTCACTGTACTACCAGAAGTCATACATATATTCAAAGACTATGCAGGATTCGAGAGAGATGCCAAAAACGAGAAAGGATAAAGAGAGAGAGAGAGAGAACGAGGAGAGGGGGAGAGAAGTGAGAGGACGGAGGCCGCGAAAACGAGCGACGATAAAAGGATAAAAAGAAAGACGCGGTGATCGCGCGCGCAGAAGCAGCAGTGGTGGTAGCGGAGTTCGACGTCGACGACGTAGACGGAGCGAAAGTAACGAGAAAACTAGAAAATACGCTAACTCTAAGGCTATTTCAATTTCAATGGACAATAAAGCGAAGCCGCTTAGTTCACCACCTATATAGCTCTGGCCGTCCGCAAGCGTATTTTCTTTCGTCCGGCTAGGCTCGCGTTCGCCGCATCGAAACTTTGGAACACACGCTACACACAGAGACTACCGCAGCCTTTGTCCTTTCTCTCTCTCTCTCTCTCTCTGTCCTCCAACGAGCTTCTCTCTCACCCGTTCTCTCTCTCACTTGCATACAAAACGCGAGAGACTGTACGAACACACACACGCGCACGCGAGCACGGCTGGGAGATAGAGAAGCTCGCTCGCTCTACCTCGTAAAAGTTAAGCTGGACCATTAGATTAGGTGGACGCGCGCACGCGACCGAACGAGCGTCGTCGTCGTCGTCCCTATGGCGGCGCCAACGGCCTGGACTTGTGAATGTATATACATATATATGTATATGTATATATACGTATACACGTGAAGAGAAAAGATACGTATATATATATAATGTATATATATACATATACCTATACTAGTGCGCGTGACAGCATCGAGCGCAGTAGGGGGGCGGTAGGTCTCGAATCCATGACATTAGTCGGGATTCGCGTTGCAGGTATATATCCCGTCTTTCTCGCGCTCCCGGGAGCTCCGCACGAGAGATAGCAGAGCGAACGAGGGATAAAGAGAGAGAGAGAGAGAGAGAGAGCGCGAGGGAGAGAGCGGAGCGGAAAGAGAGCTGTAAGGTAAAAGGGGGGCTCGGTCGCTCGCCTCGGCGGCCTTCGGAAGCCTGCACTTTTCGCGTCTCTCCCTCACCCTCTCTCTCTCTCTCTCTATCTCTCTCCGGTTCCGCGTCTCGCGAGAGAGAGCGAGTGAGAGGGACATCTAGTGCGGCTGCGCGGCCCGCGGGTACGGCGGCGGCAGCAGCAGCAGCAGCAGCAGTAGTATAGTATAGTAGTAGTAGTAGTAGTGGCCTTACGCACACAGATATCTATAGAGAGCGGGCGCGCGCTCCGTACCCCCCACTATACCACCCGCGAGCCACGCGACCCGAGCCCCCACCTGAGTACCGTGGCGCGTGGTACTGCGGCTGGTGGGGGTCGACTGGCGTGCGCTTCCCGAGGACGCGGGTGGGGGAAGAGTGAAGAGAGAGAGAGAGAGAGGAACGGCGGTGGCGGCGAGGGCGTCCAAGTGGTGGGGGTGTCCCTCGGGGGGGACGGGCGGCGCGACGACGTTAGTTCGCCAAGAGCAGCGCTCCCGTAAGGATCAACGTTCGTGGACCGCGCGCGCGTTCACGCGTGTGTGTATACTGTCGTAGTAGGCGACGAGCAACGTTCTCCTCTCGCTTTGCTCTGCGTGAGAGAGGCTGCACTGCAGCGCTTGTGGACCGAGAAAGTGCGCGGTGTGTGTGTGTTGTCGTTCTTACAGTGTAATATTGTAAGTGGAGGGGGAAAAAAAGAGGATATACGTGACACGTATATACACAACGAGAAGGTTGTTAAGTGAAAGAGAGTAAAACGGAGTAGAAGGCCGGCGGTCCGACCGATGTTGATACGTTCTACTGGCTTGTTCGCCGCGGTAGCTCTCCATGCATCGGCCCGCAGGCGTAACTCTCCAAAGCAGGACCAGCAGCAGCAGCAGCTCCGTCGTAGTCGGGACAGTAGCGCCGGCTAATAGCCCAGTACTGAATCGCTGCTCCTGACCTCCGGACGACGACGAGGACAAGGGGGCTGATATCGTCGCTCTGTTGTCTATATGTGTTCGTGTGTGTGTGCTGTACTACTGTGCACTCGAGGTGAAGGCAACAGCAGCAGCAGCAGCTATTATACTATCAGCGACGTTGTCACCTGTAGATGCGCAAGCCGCAGTGCGTCGCCAGCGCACACCACCAGCCCTATTGTTATCGGTAGCGTTACGTCACGCGGTAATGTGCTGAACGAAGGGAGATAGGCGGCGAGAGGTCATTGTTTTCACGAAACCTCACGTCGCGAGTAAGAGAGAGAAAGAGAGAGAGAGAGAGTGAGGGAGGCAGCTTATACTCCTACTACTACTACTACAACTACAACGACGGTGACGACGTAGAGCAGTGGTGGAAGAGTGCATCGCACGAGGGAGAGAAATCGATATATACACAGTGGTTGATTGTGCGGTTGTTTGTTGTTGGTGTGCGCTATACAGTTGGTGGTTTTTTAATTTTGATTTTTACGTTTTCATACTGTGCTCAAAGAAAAAAATACGTGATTCAAGTGTGACGAATGAACATGTGGCTTCATTGAACAAGTTTTACTTTGGTTTTTGTGTTCGGTTCGTCAGTTTTTTTACTATATTTTGGCTGAACCGTGACGATTTTTGTCTTTTTTTTTCTTTGATTTTTCAATTAAAACCCTCCTCTTTCTCCAGTGTGCTATTTCTTTTTTTTCTCGTTGGATCCTTTTTGTGTTAAAGCGTCAGAGAACGAACGCGAGCACGCGTGTGTGATTACACAGTGTGTTAATATATATAGTGCTGCCGAATGATCGACGTTCACATGTGGCGCGCACCGTATCATCATCGGGATAGGATGTACGTTAAGTGGAAGCGGCTGCGCGCTATGTCCTCGTGAACTCAGGTCAAAGTGAGATAAGTGCGAGAGGAAAGATAAGAAATCAAAGATAAAGAAAGAAGTGAATAGAAAGAAAGAGAGAGAGACGAAGGAGATACATAATTGGAGTGCATACAGTGCGACATGCTTACGTTCGTTGTCTATGGTGCTGTGACGTGGACCATCGTTGGAATAGCGATGAAGACGATGTCAACGACGACGAAAGGAAAGACGTGGCTCACCGAGGGCAAACTCCGCAACGGCACGACTAGCAGGTAGGAATTTTATTATTATTATTATACACCTCTCTCATACCAGAAATATGCCCCCGTTCTTCTAACCGCGTGCCGAAAATACCGACGTGTGACTAGCACGCGCGCGAGGTTTCGCTCGAGGATGTGACCGAGATTTTGGACTGAGCGAATCACTACATTAACCCTTTGCTTTACCCTTTATCCCTCAAAAAAGCAATTTCGCGTGCTAATCCAAAAAGTTAACCCTATACGATGTGTTTGTAGATAAAGCAAACATTTGAATAATTCAAAGAAAGTCAGGCGTTGCATGCGAGTTACTTATAAACTACCCTTCGATAACCTCTTTTTTTTTTAACGATCTCGCAGTGCTTAATTAGGCACAAAAGTGAGAGGAAATGAAGTAAAACGATATTGAATATTCGCGCTCGAATTTCGCACTCTCATTCGATTAAATTCTCGTTTAATACGCGCGGCGCTCGCGGAAAACGGGGGGCGTCGGTAATTCCTGTTTGAACGAATCGAAACGAATTTATGAATAGCTTTCGCTCGCTCGCACCAAGCGACTTGAAAAGCATCAGTTTGATTTAAGTTCGAGTTTGTTTCCCCATTGGCTTAGTCTACACGCTTGTTTGAGCACATTTTTTCGAGGCAGGCTGCTGTGATACGGGGTACTGAAAACGGGGTCAGGAAGTGAATGAAAAACTTTGCGTCAGTGAAAAGCTTCTAGATGTATTTTGTATATACATAGATATTACCAAAATATTTTCATTATTGTGGTTTTCAGTAGTTTTAATAGTTTTCTTTTCTTTAATTCACATCTTTAGTATATTGTGATATCTCAGCAGATTCTTTATTCTGCTTCCATTAATTTGTACACACAAAATAATATTGGTCACCTTAACTATTTCGTTAAAGAAAAAAGCACGTAGTATGGGCAACGGAAATAAGTTATAAAAACCAATTTTCATTAGTTCTACGTACTATCTGATGTATTCTTAAAGTGAACATACAAAGAAGTTTAGTAATACTGTGAAGTACACTTTTTTGTAATTATGTGTTAATGACGGAAATCACGTTACAATTTATAGTTATTGTTTAAACTTTGACTAAAACAAACTTATTTCAACAATTAAAATTACTGAATGATAATATTTTCGTGATTATACTTTTTGGAAAATTTTTAATCTTTATATTTAATAATCTGTAAAAATATCATACAAAGGACATAAATTATAACTGTATGTTACGATTAGACCGTATCATAGTACCAAACGATGCATATTCCTCTGAATACAAATATAAGTTTTATAACACAAATTCATCCACTCTGTACTCTTATTTAATACTCGTTTATTCTTTGTGCTCCACATCACAATTTTAATTTCCACAATACACATGAATACACGAAAATCAATGATTACAGTAATGCAATTTATTAAATTATACCAAAGAACATGATGGCGGGCCATTCGCTTTTATCTTGTTAAATATTTAAACAGCAAATAATAATAAAACGGTGGGAAATGGTGTTAAATTACGCCTGAATTTATAAGCAGTTTCTGAAGTATGCTTCATTATGATATCGATTTCTCTTTCTTTCTCTCTTTCTACCGCCGTTCCTCTAAGGTCGTGTCTCCACAGACAACCGAGTGAAATTGAAGAGAGAGATAGAGAGAGAGAGAGCGAACAAACGAGGGAGATAGAGAAAAAAGAGGCGCGCGCGCGCATGGAAGTATGAAAGTTTTCTCTGAGAACTGCAGGCTTAATTACGCTTTAATAATAACTGGTTCAGGTATACACTTTTTCCTTCAAGTCTCTATTTTTCTTTATTCTTAGCGAAATTCCTTTTTATTATTACCCGCGTATGTTGAAGCAAAAACCATTCACTTTTAATAAATACGGTGCACCTCGTATAGTCATCTCTTTGACTGGAATGCCGTAGCTATATACTACGCTATCCTATTGGTGTTTTGAACATCTTCATTTTGTCAGAACTCTGTCTTTCTCTTTCTCTTGCTTCCTAACTGTCCCCCTCGCTTTAACAACTTTATCTTCATCTTTACTTAGCGATCCCCTTTGTTAAGCATCCGCACTGGCAGAGTTCGGTCGTGAATATTACGTTTACAAAGTCAATCGATGTGCCGCGGCGATTGAAAGGGGCCAGAAGGGAGAAGGCAATGCCAATTAAGGTCGGTTCTCGCACACTTTTTCATTAGTCGCTAATGCGGCCAGATGATAATCATGAGCAAACGCGTCTCTACGTTGATAACCTCGAGGTGATATAACTTAAGCATATATATATATATATATATGAACTTGGTTTCTTTTTTGCAATTGATTTATAATCGAAAAGAGAACATTTAATTGAAATTGAAAAAGATTTTTTCAAATAGCTTTATTCACTATTAAATTATTGAACTTGACCCATCAGCTATTCCATCAGAGATATCAATCTGTTGAGGCTTTTGTACGGACAGTTTCATTTAACTTAAAATTCTCATTTGAAATGAAATTCAAATTTGAAACCCGCCTACATTTTCACTGTACTTTTTTAAGTAAACTCGATTTCGTATGACATAAAAGCGTAGAGCTATATAGAGGCCTCTGTAGCCGTATTTCAGAAACGTAACAAAAGTTTTATAAAAGATAGCACCATTAAGTAAAAACGACATTCGTCCGGAAAAAATATGGTAACCTACTTTGCGCAAGAAACTTTACGCGCTTCAAAGGGAAAATATGTTTTCGCAAGCGCAGGCGCGCGCGAGGAACGAGCGGCATTCTGGAAAGAAGCGAGAGGAAAATTATTTTAGGCGAGTAATGAAAGCAATCCATTTACTTGATGACGTCTATCATTTTTGTTTTTCAAGCGCACACCCGGCAAATTTTTATTCTCTCTCGAAACGCTCGTCGTCGCGCGTTCACCGGGCACGACCTCGTAATGCTAATAATAACAGTATTTCAGAAGTACTAATTAGATTGCGACACAGCAGCACGAGAAAACTTGGAAATTCCATTGTTCCGCATCCTAAGAACTCCTGAAGGGAAAAAAATGTTCCAATTCAAACTTCGCGGGCATTATGCGGAGGCAAGAAAGGAGCATCGTTGCGTTAAACTCAAGGCATGCGCCCAAGCGCTCTCAACTCTTTAAACTCTTTAATCTTTACGTTTTGGTTAAAGTTTCCCCAACTTAAATAGCATGCAATGAACATTGGAATACCGATGTTGCCTCTAGATAGGATATTATGTATGTCGGCAGCGGAATCTGAACTTTTCGGTTTTAATATTCGTCGCGGAAAAAAAACAATACTGTAGCGCGACATATAGTTTTTTGATATCTCATTGTTATATAAGTAATTTGCGTGTATTTTTATCATTACACTTTTTTCGATGAAATATCGGTTCACTTTAATTATTCCAATATTTTCATTCAATTTGTTGTTGTTATTTTTTCAATTTAAAAGCAGTAAGCTTAAACCATTTTTCAATTTGATAAAAAATAGAATCAGTAGCAACAGAAGGAAATTGAAAACCAGTATATTAATTGAATAACTCAAAGTTTACAAATAACACAGAGTAATAAGTAAATCTGAAAAATATATTTTTAAAAACATATTTTCCTCCTTCTGTCAATACGTTTTTAAAATACGCTTACCTCTAGAAATTTGAAAAGCAAAGTGTTATGATATTAATGCTATTTTTCTGTTCCTGTGCTAAACAGAGAAATATAAAGAGTCAGAAAGAGAGAGAGAGAGAGAGAGAGAGAGAGAGAGAGAGAGAGAAAGAAAGAGAGAGAGTTTCAAGGATCGACAAATACCTGCTATACGCTCGTCGTCACCACCGGCTTGGTCGACCGATCGTTGGCTGCAAAAGTAAATAAAATTCATCGTCGCACTCCCAGAATCCACTCGTACTCCTCGCGTGTGTATATCCTACGGTTTACAGCTTCTCGGTTCCGTTTTCACTCTCCCTCTCTCTCTTTCTCTCTCTTAAATTGCAGGTGTCAATTAAATTAGCCGCTCGGCAGCGGGGTTGAAAATTCGGCTGTTATAAAGAAGAGAGAGAGAGGGACATAGAGAACAGGAATCTGGTTAAATTTAATTACGTACAATAATCAAACGAAGTGGAGTGGTATGTTTTTTCTTCGTATCATTCGCTTGAACGTATGTATCGGTATATTCAGCTTTACCACCACCTCCACCAGGATGATGGAACATAACGAGGTGAGACATCGAGATATATTTGATGATAGCGACGGACGTGGTGTGCGGGATGTAAATTTTTGTATGCCGTCGACACTCGCGTGTGTTCGCGACGAGCTGTCGGAATTGACAAGGATGAAAATGCAGGGGTTGATTGGCGCAGTGAGAGAGAAAGAGAGAGAGAGAGAACGGTAGCAGCATTATGGATATTAAAAGTGCGCTGATGCACAAAGAGAGCCAGTGTTCAAATATTGCATGATAAACAAAGGGTAGACTGAAAGTCGCATGAGTAATCAGGTGTGATATCGTGTGTGGTGCTTTTATTATATTACAAAAGAAAAAGAATGAAAAACAAAATTCATTCGTTTTCTCTCGTGTCGTATCTCTCGTTGTTATATATTAATCGCAATACTCTTGCTGTTCTTAAAAGCAGTTCTTTAGCGTTCAAAAATAAAGCCACGGTCACAGTTTTTGCAAGCCACTTTCTAATAGAAGTGCGTGTTACTGAACTTAATGGTTATAATTATAGGCAGTTAAAAGTATCGCTTAAAAGGCTCGTAAATTACAAAGTTTTTATAGGCTCCAATGAAACTCGAACAAAAGAAGGCACATCCTTTTAATCCGAAACGATCGAATCATATACCATCGTATATACATACACATATTTTACTGAATCATATAAATCTTTACGTATGGAAAAAAAAAGTTTCATTCGAAATAAATTCGTTTGATTGAAGTTTCGAAATACTTTTTTTCACACACACACATATATATACACACACACTAAAGCGCCTTTAAATATTTCATTCGATAATTTTTCACCAGCTTTATCCATACAATCCTAACTCAAACGAAAAATTTTCAACCGAATCCCCTAAGCGAAAAGGTATATATAACACTTCAAAGCCGAGATCCAATCTAACCACCTTACTTTTGTTTCCGATCAACCTGACTCGATTGTCCCTTCTTCTTCCTTCTCCTCTATATATACCTCCTCTCTCTCTCCATCCGTCGAGACTGACTTTCCGGTAATGGGACTCCTCGTAAGTCGCATGATCCTGCGCCTGCGCCCTGCGCGCTCTCTCTCTCTCTCTACAGGCTCAATCGTCGTGTCGTCGGCGAGTAATCCCGTAACTGGTCAATTCGCGCATTTGCGCGGCACTGATCCGCCTATCGTGCTTCTGGTCCATTGTCGCTGCGTCCCAACGTCCCGTTCGTTCGTCTACGGGTTTGTCTGTCTGTCTGTAGAATTCTTTTTCTTTCGTTCATCCCCGCCGTCTCTCGATTATTGAAATGTAACGAGGGATAATTAAGAAGTCGGAGAGATAATTCCTGACGGCACATTGAGAGTGGGTGGCATCGATTTCCAATTGTCGTCGCGTGGCGGGACGCGAACGTGGCAAGACATTCGACGATTATCATGCTGTGTATAGGTATAGAAAAGGAGGAAAGAGAGGCTTTCCTTCGATTAATTGGAGAAAACATTGGTAAATGGTTTGACCCATCCCCCTTTATCGATGTTTCGTTTGTTCATCATTCGATTTTTTGTCGTATGTACAAAATTTTTTCGTTCGACGTCGACAATATTATATATGCATGTGAGTGACACGAACGATTGGCAATTGGGAGAAAAGGAGAGAGAGAGAGGGACATAATTCACAAACTAATATGGAACTTCAAGCACTTCACCATTTGTTGATGCCTGCCCATTGTACATCGGAATACCCATTATGTATTGTATGTGTATGTGTGTCGCGCATTCGTTGTCCCTCTCCGTAGATTGTTAATATTCTACGTGTTATGCGAGAGCGGCATTCACGAAATAATTCACCGCTTTTAATGCCCCGAATGGACGATGAATTAAAACTCTTAAGCATTGTACTTTGCAATGGCTCTCAGCGTATATACATATATTTACTTGAATTTTTATTCGCTGGCATTGTTGGTAAAACTCCCCTCAATTTGCCTCATTTGTTAACATTCTATTGAGCGCTCATAAAAATTCTCCGGTGCATTTTTCCAACTTAATGAGCCACGATAAATTATTCAAGGTTTTGTCAATTTAATTTTTATATTATAAATCAAATCGAGGCTTTAAAAACATTTTCAAAAATTTTCACTTCGCGAAAAAGAAAAATTTAAAATATACTATTATTAAATTAACAACCAGAAAAAGCTGTATACAAAAAATAGAAATAAAACATTCACTTGTCTCCCATTTTTTCTCTTCTCCAAGCCCTTCGGCGAAAGAAATTCTCATCGAACAAAGAAAGGGAGATCAGCTACCAACGTGCGATCTTGTTACTCGATTGAGCTGCTATACCTCATACTCAAATACGCACTTTCTCGGCGCAGCCTCCCGACAATGTTTACCCACGGCGAGCGATATTTTCTCATTGCGTATTCCGTTAATTTGAATACCTAACGAACCGGAAAACTTCGCATATAAAACAGAGAGAGAGAGAGAGAGAGAGAGAGAGAGAGAGAGAGAGAAAGAGAGGGAGAGAAAGCGAGAAAGAGAGAGGGTAAATTTTGTACCTAGCCCACTATACGTCACGTGTAAGAAGGTTGCGCGATGACAAAGTATGACGTTTAGCTCGCTCTCACGTCAAAAGACGAGCGAAAATGGACTCTCGACCCCGAGTTTTTTCCTCCTCCTCCTTCTTCTTCTCCTCCTTCACAAACGCAAGACTCGTTTGTGCACTGCTTTTCATGTATACCCTCCGGCTGGTACGTATACGTACAGTAGGCTTTTGTAAACGCGTGCGATCATTAAAATTGTTGCGGGAAAAAGTGATTGATAAAAAAAAAATAGGAAGAAACTCGAACGCATGGCGTTATCTATATATAGAATTTCTTTGTAAAAATAAATGGTTCGGGCACGGAAACGTAGGTATCGTACTTTTTGAATATATTTTTATAGCGAAAGCAAACATTGTCTTGTACGAATGAAATTGCAAAACGAGAGATAGAAGGATGACTTTCGAGAAAAATCAACCTGCTACGCAGTTACGTGCGCTGCTGCTGCTGCTGCTGGCTCGGTTTGTTTTTGCAGTACGTATATATGTAGTAGTAATAGTAGAATGCGAAAAACAATGTCTCTCTCTCTCTCTACCTTGCGTTCGACGTTAGCTCGTTGTTTACTGTTATCTCTTAAAATAGCATTAATCAATAAAATATCAGTGTAACTCTTTTTCCCACATATATCCGACCAGAAATAACTTAACGAGCGCGCGCGCACACGCGCGAGTCTCATCAATGGATATTTGTGAAAACACTCGGAGATATATAAACGTGCAACTCCCTCTCGAATTGATCACAAACCCTTCTACTATTGATACAACTCCGGTACACCAAAATGTTATTCAATTAAAGGAAAGCAACAGACGCACCGGTAATTTCACGATTCGCGTTGTTGTGTGTGTGTATATATATATCACTCTTCGTACTTTTTCAACATCATGCGGCTAATTTTAAATTTAGATTATACGCTTCCCCGTTCGCTAATCGACATCGCACACGCACTTGAGAAATTTTCGGTACAAAAAACTTTTAACCCTCTTGTCGTCGCTCGCTCGTTCGTTCGTTTTTTTTTAGTTGTTTGTTTTTTTTTCACTCTGATACATATTAATGAATCGGATTATTTCGTCATGCAAAGTAGTGTAGCTACATATATAATGCATACAACGGGCAAACGGGCGACTATATCGTGTGTGTATATATATATATATATATATATATAGGGGATGGGAGGATATATCGTACAATTTTTCAGGGGCTTAAAGGCTCGCTCATGTTTTATTATTATTTATACGAACGAGTAGAGAGAGAGAGAGAGAGGCGGCGAACGTGGGCAGAAAGTTGACGATGTGTGAAAAAAAAAACGCGCGCTGAGTCAGCACTATTTTGCCTTCGAGCTCGATCATGCGTGTGCTCGTGCGCGCGCGCGCGCTCGTCTATTATAATCGGCTGACCGATCATTAAATTGGCGCTCAAACGGAAAATTACAAAGCTGCGAAGCTCGCTGTACGCGATGGGGGATGCTGGAAAAATGCGCGCGAGAGAGAGAGAGTTTGTGTGTGGGAGAGAGAGAGAGAGAGAGAGCGTCAGAGTTATTCTATTTTTGCGAGCAACAGCATAAAAATGAAAATGCGACGTTCGCGAACTTTATTACGGTTTAATTCTCCGTGGCGCTAGTCCGTGCGGTTATGTGCGCGATGTATGGGAAAACTGCATCGATCGCTGAATATTAGATGTTATATATAAATAACAAGAGAGAGAATGGAGGAGATAGAGAGCATATGAGAGAGGTATAGAGAAGCAACGCAGAGAGATAGATGGGATATGCGACTATTTTCAGAATTCATAGAGTTATTGTTATTGTTTTATCTTTTTAATTCGATTAATTTTCTTTTTGTTTATTTTTTTTTATGCGAAGAATATTTAGTTCGTATACAATATTTGCGTCTATCTTGAGCGTAGCTAAATTAACTTTGACTACAGTTTTGATAAATCGAGTCTTTGCTGTATAATAACGCATTCATAATTTTATTTTCATACTTTTGATCGATTAGATTTAATATCTGAAAAATCCACTTAATCTTCGTAATTTAGCTTTTTATAAAAAACACTCGTGACGATGCTTCGACATTATTATTCTATAAATTCCACAAACATGATCCCATTCATAAAAAACCTTAATCCGAAAGGTTCTTCCTTTAGTCAGTTGTTATATATCACTCTTTCTTTATCTTTTTCTCTTTCTAAAAAGTACGCGTACATAGTGGACGACGACGACGACGACGTCGGTGGCAGTAGCGGCGGTGGTGGTGGTGGTAATCGAGTCACGGATGCGAATCGGCAGCAAAGGGCGAACTGCGCTCACTCGGTGAAGCTCTCGAATAATTGACTCTGATAATGTCCACTGATAAAAGTGACTACGTGCCGGGCCCCGTGCTACTCTCTCATTCCCTCTCTCTCTCTCTCTCCCTCGGCCGTCGCTGTGTGTACCCTAAGTAAGCGGCTATTTATCAAGATCGCCGTCGTAGTCGGCAGCGGCAGCGACGGTATATAGAGGCAGAGACGACGACGAGACTCTCGAGGGTAACACACAGACGTGTATATAGATGTGTACACGCCAAAAAGCTGAAAGAGCAAGAAAAAGAAGAGAGAGAGAGACAGTTCTTCGCTCTCTCTCTCTCTCTCTGGGCTGTACGACAATTTCGTTGTCTTTTTCCCCTCCGACGCTTTATTTCGACAAAGGTCCATGCCGGAGGGGAGTATAAGAATAAGGAGAGAGAGAAAGAGAGGAGGAGGAGGGATTGAAAGAAGAGTGGGGGGAAAGAGAACAAGCGAGAGGAATTTTCTCCGCTACTGCGCGCTTCTTCTTCCTTCTGCTTCTGTTTCCTCACGGACAGGTCCGTGATATTTCACTTTTTAGGGTTGCTGGGACGACGTTCTCTATCTCTTTCTTTCTTTCTCTCGCTCTTTCTCTTTCTCTCATACTCTATCCTCAAAGTGCGGCACTGCGGCACAGGTTGCGCTCTTATATATATATATATATAAAGGAGGAAGAGAGAGAGAGAGGGAGGCTACAAATGGTCGCCTTATCGTCAGCGGCCACGACCTGCTCGATGACCTAGCACGAGAGAGAAAAGAGGGTCGCTGGACATATTCGAGGAGGAAATCTCCAGGCCAATATGTTGCACGTCGCGTCGAAATGATGTCTTAAGGGAGAGGTGGCAAGCGTGCACGTATATATATACTTATATATCTGCGCAAGCTTGAGTGTATGTATGTGTGTGTGTGCTTTGGTCCCACGTAAGCGACTGATAATGCGAAACAAGGCTTAATAAGAGCGCGAGGACAGGTCACAATGCTTATGCGTCGTAGTGTTGTCGTATATAACAGAGGACACATATACGCAATATCTGACCGACCTGTACTTCAATATATATATCCTCTTTTAGACTGAGAGTGGTATAGGTTAGGTTGTGAAAGATAGCAGCGTGATTTTGAAGGAGCAAGAGGAGAAGAAGCGCTGCTTGCTTGCGCAGAAAATATGGCGAGTGATCCCGTGGCTCAACGTTGATAAGATTTGGAAATTGAGAGGTCGCCCCGCGCGCTTGAAATTTTTCAGTAGCTCACTCAGTCGAGAAAGAGAGATAGAGAGAAAGAGAGAGAGAGAGAGTGTATTACAAGGGCTTCTATGAAATTTTTCTGAATTTTACAAGAGGCTTCGTTGCTCTCCCTCTCTCTCTCTCTCTCTCTCTACCGTATATATACTTTACACGGTATGGGAACTTTTTAAATGTGGTGTATGCGTTAAAACTGCTGCTGCTGTTCCTGCTGCTGCTGCTTTTGCATAATGAACCGAAGCCTAGTGTGCCACATGGCGTTCTGGGATTCTGTCCTTAACCCAACGCTACTTTTACGCTTTATACTGCTAAATCAACTCACGTGACCGACTAGAAAGCAAATTTCGTAGAAGCGTATATAACTGAAGCTTCGTGACTGGGTCGCCGATACGCACATATATACATATACACGAGTGACCGTGTGTGTTAGTGTATCTTCCCGCACTGTATAATATATATATATAGTGTCCATTCATAATAAGAAGAATAACAAAAGAAGCGGCTAAATTTTATTATTCGCCAACCCGCTTTTAAATGGCCGGATTTTTATTATTGATATGACCTTTCCTGTAATGAATGTGTTATACAAGAGTGGTAGTGGTAGTGATGGTGGTGTGGAGCCGAAGCGAGAAGAGAAGCGAAGAATATACGAATAGCGTCATTACTCGTCCGCGTACGATGCTATAAGATAATGGAACGACCTTATTTGTCTCGTTCGCCGAATCTACACTCATTCGGCGAACAGCATAATAACGCACGCGTTTAAAGATCGATTAAAGATGTAATGGTGTATAGGCTATACTGGCGATCAACTTCCATCTCGCTATATAATAGTCATAACATATCTAATTTTTAGTTTTCTAATAAACTTATAATAATATTTGATATAATTTAACAAATACTTTTTCACTATATACACATAAATGTTCGTTTCATTATATAGATAATATATACTTGGCATATATATTTTCACGTAATGCTCTATACGAACTATGTAACATATTGACGAAAAACCATTGTAATAACGTACATCCACCTACAACCTCGGACTTAACGGCTCATAACAAAAATACTCCGCAAGCCGATTGTAATTTTTGCCACAGTACAATATAGTAGTTAATGAATAACTATATATACACAGACCGAGAAGAGTGAGAGTGTACCCGCGTGATACGTTGTTTTGACGCCAGATTATCCGTACACTCGTGGCAGCTTTTGTTCGGGTCACGCTCTTGTTGTGTGTATATGACTATGTGTATATGTATGCTTTTTTTTTTTAACTCCCAAACGATTACCCGATCAATTGAATCCTCGTCTATATAGCGGTATTCGTGCAATACGAGCTCGAACGCGCGCAAAAAAAAAATAGGAGCCAGACACGACACAGAAAAGAACGGACGAGCTTACGTATACTCGTGTATATATATATATGTATATATCTACAAACTGTTGACAATATTTCTTTTAGCTTTTGTATACTATATGATCGAATTGGATTGAATGAAAAGCATGTTACTACGAGATATAATTTTGTTATTATTCCAGTTCAACAGCCAGGTAAAATTCAGTGCCTATGTGACACAGTTTGAATTGAACGTTAATTATAAGCGAACTCCAAAATAGCAGGATCAAAATTCGATCTAAATATTTTAGAGGTCGCCGCGCGCTCGTTACAGTCTATATAGCCAAAATCACTCGAAATGCATGCGCTTATTATATTTATATAATAAAAAGAAAATATTAATACGTTATCATTTTTTAGAGTTGAAATAAAGCAAATAAAGCATGATATTGCACATCCGATCCCGCAGGATACATCTATATACATCTCATTCATGCGTACATATAAGCCGTCAGCGTATATACGCGCATATTCGTTAAAACAGAAACGGTACGTGTGCTCGCGCATAGCGCAGCACTCGATGACACGCCGCTTCATTCTCATTACAGCATTATTCAAGGCAGAAGCTTGCATCTCTCTCTCTCTCTCTCTCTCTCTCCCACTATCCACCGCCTCCCTATACACGTCATTTATAAACCCCCGATGGTGCTCGGGCTCTGTGCGCGCAATTTTCACGTCGTTCGAGCGCGCGCGACCGCGAAGTGTGACCGCTGCTGCACGCGCGCTCGCTCGCTCGCTCGCTCGCTCGCGCAACGAGTAAATTCGCGCGTTTACGTTGGTAGAAGAGAGAGAGAGAGAGAGAGGCGAGGCATTTGGTAGTAGCAAAAAGGGAGGCAAAAGTGAATGTGTACGGGCGAGATAGAGAGGAGGATATGTGAACCAAACGCGTGTATGTATTGATGCAAGTGCGTTATAACATGTGTGTGTGTATGTGTGTATATATATATGAGCGCATCAGCATATATAGAGAAATGAACGCAAGTGAAACAGAGAGATAGAGGACGAATATATGAGAGAGAGAGAAAGAGAGAGAGAGGGGCTAATAAACACGACCATCAAATTCGACCACGCTGGCATTTCTTCGACAAAGGCCAATGATGCGGCTGAACGCTAACTCTGTGTTCGCCATGTCTCTCTCTCTGTACGGTGTAGTATATATATATGGTGGTGATGCGCAGCCTGCGCGTATACGCACGTACACCGCTAAATCGGCTGTTCGTTCTTTTTGCTGGCGTGCACTGCAAAGAGAGAGTGAGATAGGTATATAGAGATAGAGCTGGTTTTTGAGCGAATTCGCTGACTCGGGCTTTTTTAACACGCGGGGTCATGGATGTGTATACAGTATAGTTGGAAACAGCATATAGCCCTCGTATGTACGTTATATTTTCTATGTCGCGCGTTCGCTTGACGAGTATATGACAATGGAATTATATATTTGAAGGAAAACGTACGAATTTGCTGAGCTCGACCGTTTATTATAGTTTTCCAAGAGTTCAACGTTCCTGTCGCTGAAACTATAACTTCATTTTTATACATATATATAGGTGACAATCAGTTCAACAATAACATAACGATGTCCAACATTATTATTCATATATCGACGGATTATACGAATTTCCACATGCATTGCCATCAATTCCGGATATATAGCAATATACATACAAAGGAAAATTCGAATGTATTTCCACACGTGAATCAAGCGAATTGGCCGACAAACTTTTTCATTACGCCTTCTTTCGCGCTATCGCCAACTATAGCTTCAGTCTATCTCCCTTCATCTTTTTTTTTTTTTTTTGCTCTATTTACATGCATCCAAGCTACTCGTGGAGTACTATACTCCGTTGCTTATATTCGCTGGCTGGTGGTGCCCCGGTGCAGCAGCGCAGGGCTGCTGCTGCAACGAAACATCAATAGCCTCAGGGCGCGCGAGCTCGTCAGTTCGCGTTATTTTTCCCCACCCCCCTTCTGCTCTTCTGACAGCCCTTTATTATCACTCCATTGCAAAATATTTTTCGATGAAACTTGCGAGAGCTATTTGCTGTTTTTATGTCCTGCTCGTAATGAACGGAGAGGTGGGATATGTATATGTACAGGTAGAGAGAGAGAGACAAAGGAAGAGAGAGAGCAATTCAAATCTCTTTATCGATTCGTCGTGAAATTGTTTCTCAGTATAACTATATATATAATAGAGCATTGGAGAGCAGTGATGATTCCCTTTTGTTTCGAAATCCATGAACGGATAGATCTAATTCGTCTTTACCAATTCATAGCTTCATTGCGAATTTAAACATTACAAAGGTTGTCTCTATAACTATAATCTAACTTATACTCCTGTAACTACATATATTTCGATAATGCGATTATGATTGATTTTTAATCTATCAATATCGATGATCATTATGCGAACTTCGCAACATTATGATACTCTATAAAATTTATATATATACTCTATTAAAATTTTACAAAATGCATGTTTTAAAATCTATTAATCGACAAAGCAACTGACGTATATAGATATATTTATTTTTTCATTCCGGTATTATAGTATATAAAAGTATATGTAAAACAAACAATTTCAACAATTCAATATATCGCAACCGTGGCTGCATAGGTAGTCACAAAGTTGACTTTAATTTCATAGTGATTCGTCGCAACATCGGACCACCATCATCCATCCCCCGCCTTCATCCCTATATATATACCGATGAACGGTTGAAGGGCGATCGATGAGTGCCGCGCGCAACGTGCGCTGCATGCGGCACGATGAGCGCAAAATGTCAGCGCGCGCGCGCACGCATGCGGCACCACCAGCGGCTGGGTTTCAATCGAAATTAATCGCGCGTGTCCTTTGTGTTCAACGCTCTCGAACATATACACGCGTGCTGGTACCACCTTCCTATATATATATATTATACTCGCTGCAACAGAAATATCGTGTGTTTATATCGTTTTGATGTCGTGTGTGTATATATATATAATGTATACGGATGCAATTTTTGCACGCTCATGGATTTAGTTTACCGTGTAATCTCGAACACACGTGTGCACATGTATGCCGAAAGAAAAACACCTTTTTTTGGAGGGGGATTTTATTTTTGTGGCTATACGAAGGGAAGCTTGTTGGTGAGCTTCAAATTACACTTTCAGATGAGCCTTTGGGTGAATTTCGAATTTCGAGAAACGTGGAAATTTGAATTAGGAAAATAACGTAAAATTTTTTTGCGTATTTTGCCAACCAGCACGTGTGTGTATGTAAAAAATAAAAAAAAAATTTACGTTTTTAATCGAATAGGCACATTTGTATATAGTAGATATTTATAAGCGGAATTGTATTTTAGAACCATAAACTGAAAAAAAAAAACAGAATGGCAAAAACATCAATTGTCAGTATCGATGACATAGATTCGGACAATGTGAGAGCACGCTCGCGCGCGCGTGCGTAGCCCTGTTAACAATCGAATCTAACGCGACAACAAAGCAAACAGACGCGCGCGCGCGGTCGCGCAAAAAAAGGCGCGTTGTATGTAGCAGCGCACTTCAAAGCGATGGAAAATCTCGTGCGCGTGGACAGCCGCGTCCAAGTTTAATCGCCCCTTTGTTTTTGCACAAGTTCACAAGTTGGGCAGCAACAGCAGCAGCAGCCGCGTATTTCATTTTTCCCCGGAGTTAAGCCCCCCCCCCCCCCTTCCCCAGAGAAAAAGAGACCACGCGCGGGAGAGAGAGAAACTGAATCCAGTGTTGCTGCGACTTCGCTACTATGCTCTTAACTTATTTAGCGGGATAAATGAAAATTCTCACGACGCCAAAAGATGCGATTGTTAGAGGGAACAAAACACTTTTACTGCGCTATTGAAAAGCACGGTTTACCTGCGTCCCCTTTTACAGAGCTGGACTTCATGAGCGGTACTTAAATTTGTCCCTTTCACGATATACAATTTTGTCGATATAGCGCGCTGAAAAGTTCAATTGTTCTTTTTAGATAGAAAATATAGTAATACACAAATGAAGGGATAACTTAATTCTCGGAAATCAAGTTTTCATCGAGATCACATATAGTTGTTTCTGGTAATTAGGGAAAATAAAACTTTAAAATAAATTGATAAATGTTATATATAGTATAAAGAATAAGTTTTTAAAATAACCTGCGTATCAACTTCAATTACATACTGATAACTAATTAAATACATTGTGATTTCAATAGTTACTCGAGAAATGAAAACAAAATAGATTTCATCAAATTGTTTTATTGTAATGTTTACTTTATAATATAAAAATATTGAATAAATTTCGTTATCGGAATTAAAAGTATATAGAAATTGAAAAAGGATGCTCCAAAACTCGCTGTACTGAAATTTTTGTTGTTGTTTTTTCATCATTTAAAAAAATATATAAAAAATTTTAATAAAAATTAAAAAATAAAAACTCCGCAAAAAGTTCTGCAAAACTGACATCCCGAAAATAAAGCGAAACGGAGCGAACGATGTTTATAACATATATCCTCGAAAGCATTTTTTTTTCGTCGTTGTCGTCGTCGTCGTTGTCGTCATAAGGGTTTCTTTTTGGGGTAGCAAAATATATTTTAGCCAAAATTCCTGCTCATAATTTTGTCTCAAATATTCATCGCTTCTAAAAGCTTGCCGCGGGGAAAAAGTTTTGTACACACACACACACATGCATAACGAGAGTAGCAACACTGGTGAGCAGATGAGAGCGAATCGGCTCTAAAATTACCAGCCGCAACCAATGAGCACTTTTTTTTCTTGCCAGTGTACGCGAGCTCGAAAAAGAAAAAACGAGCACGACGACGACGACGAAGAAGAAGTGGAACCGCGTTTATACCGCTGCGCTGCCAGTTAAAAGGGAGCGAGTTTGCTTTCTCGGCTCGTGCGCGTCGTTAAACCGGACGCTCTATTTTCGCAGGCAGAGGCGCCTCCGCTCCGCCTGTGTGTTTGCGCCTGTCGTGCACATGTGTGCAATCGAGCGCGTTTGTCCGCAATTTTCTCCTATAATAGCTGCCATTACAATAACAATAGTTTCTCGGACGACGATGTAAAAACGCGCAGCATCGCGGAATTCGCTAAATTCTTGGCTACCCATCGCCTTTATAATACCATGTGTGTGTATATGTGTGTATATATATATATATATATATATATACACACACAAACGCGTAATACGCGAGAGAGAGAGAGGAGATCGGACTTTTGTTGGACAAGCGCTCGTAATGCCTTAAATTTATCCCAGGAAAATATTATCGTACACGCTCGGACGCGCGAGTGAGCCACAAGAGAGGGGATGGAGCATGAGGACGCGGTCAAGGATAAAACCAACATCCGATATTTTCTCAGTATCGCCGAAAAGAAGAGAACGAGGGAAGAGAGAGAGGAGGAGGAAGAGGAAGAGGAGAATGAAAAGCCCGCACGTTGCACGCGGCCGCGATTATTTGCTCTCGTGTAAAATTACACTGTTATTCCAGTCTTCTCCACCCCTTTCCTCGGTCCCTGCGGCGTTCTCTTGTTCCTGTGCTAAAAGCCAGGAGCAATTAAAGAATTTTGCATAGACAAGCCGTGTTCTCAAAAGAACGAGAGAGGGAAAGAGAGAAAGAGAAAGAAGAAAAGAGAGAAGAGAGCGTGCTCATATATATATAGCGAAAACTTCGTTCCAACTCGCTTGTGCATAAGCGTGTACGTATATACACACTACTCATGTTCCTCTCTCTCTCTCTCTCTCACTCTCCCCCTCTTTCTTTCTCGTATAACACGACTGCAGTTGTTCAAGTTAAATTATACCGAAATGGGAAAAAAAATGCCGAGTATATATGTATTCTATATATATGCATATACACGTGCGGCGCTAGGTTCTTCGTGATCGCGAATTTTCGAATAACTCAACGATGGAACGGCGCATAACATCCCTTATACGTTTTATAATAACGCGGCCCGTAAAGTGCGCAAGTTTTGCCATATAGAGAAGGGAAAAAGAGAAAGAAAGAGAGAGAGAGAGACGGACAGAGAGCGAGTTAGTAAGCTGGCTCTAACATGATAGAGTTCATCGCCTAGATTTCGCGCGCTAATGTGACTGAGGCACGTTACGTTACGCGGACAAATCGATTTGGCGAGAGAGAGCGGCGGGCGCGTGAAACTGAAAATAGCGACGAGACGCCCCAGGGTGCGTCGCACTCTGGTTTCATACTGTTGAATTTAAAAAAAATGGTTATTTTTGGTTTACAACTTAATTATACTTTTTATGATGGTTAATTTTTTTATAATTTGGTACATTAAAATTAACGAAGAAATTAATTATTTCTGGTATAAAATATAACAGTAATTCATAATACTCTCTAAAATTGAATTAGTGAAAAATTTCACTATTTTAATTAGTGAATATCCACTAATTCTACGGTGGAGCAATTCTCACTAATATATAGTGGATTTTTCACTAATTCAACTTTAAAGAGTACACCTCAAATAAATCCCTCGCAATAATCCTGCGGAAAGAAAATATTTTAGACGGTATTATATGTTTTTATACAAATCTTTTCTTACGAGAGCCCATAATCCTGTTGTGTCTGCAGATATGTTACCGCAGGCATTTTCCTTTTTTGGCCTCTACGTAAGTCGCGAGTATGCGGCTTGATGGATTTTAACTTAACAACTCGTAAATCGCGATAAACCAAAAACTAACGTACGATATGAAATGAATAAAAATTTGCAGTAAAACCCAATCAGTGACTATTATTGTATATTACATATTTGTAATTGTTTAAAAAATCTTTTTATATTTTTTAATCCAAAACTATACCGTTCAAATTAGACTTATAAACTTCTCAATAACAATCCGTATCCATATTATCGTCTTTATTACATTTTCACACCCACATTACCACCAATTCATTCTCCATCGCAAACCCCGAACAACATTAAATCTTTGGTTTTCGGTATTACACACTTTACAGGTCTAACAGCTTTCTTGCACTACATATAACGCGACACCGCTCGCACGGTCGAATATAAATAGTGTCCGTGCAGACTGGCATCCATTAGAAGTAATTTAAGCCGTGCCGAGTCTAAATCCATCAAGCCGCGCCGCGTGTACTGCAGTGTATATAGCAGCAACTCGCGTGAAAGCACTATACATATTCGCTCGCGTATAACGCGTATCTTTGCGTGCTCGCGACAGGATTATGGGATTTGTGAGATGGCAAACATATATATATATATATATATATAATATCCAGTTGCGAAAAAATTTAATGTAGTCTTTCGTACATTTACGTAGCAACGTGTGAATACGGGCGACCGATTATAATTACTTATCGCGTTTACTATTTCACGCTGCGTATAATTATTAATTATTTATATTTCATCCAACGGAAATGTGAAAAACGCAATCATGGGGAGCGATGTCCTCTAAAAAGCTCTTGGCGTGTGTACAATGTAGAAAGAGAGAGAGAGAGAGAGAATGAGAGAGATAACGAGAGAACTGAAGCTTTTAACCTCTGCACTGCAAAATTACAAATTTCCATTTGCGTGATTCGACGTAGTATGCTTCATTTCTCTTTCCCTCCCTTTTCTTCTACGTTGATGTCCCTCTCATTCGTTCGCGACCGTCAGAGAATAGACTTGCTAATTTTCGTTAAAAAATGGCTTTTCGATTCGCCACGCCATAACATAATGAAATCCTCTCCTACCTGTTATAAGCCCTTTCGAGAAAGAAAATACAGCCTTTGGGAAACGTTGTATTATGAAAAATTTGACAGGAAAAAAAGAATATTTCGCCACCATGATTTTTCTCCTATATAATTCTCGTTTCGATATTCATATCTGTAATTGGAAGACTAAAATGTTATATCATTAAAAATTTTTTTACAGTGAACAGCGTTTTTAATGGAAGCTTTTAACGGTATAAAATAAACTATAAGAAATACGATCACATAATCATTAATTCGCTGCCACGAGTGTCTGATAAGTCTTAAAACTAAAAAACTGAGAAAATTACAAAATTAAAAAAATCCAAATATAGTTAATAAATATATGAATTAAGTATATTATGCGTCTAATTTTTAACCTACAATGTATAACTTTTAAAGGAATTAATTTTTTCCCAATTCAGTGAAAAAGAATAACATTTCCTTCCTCATGATACTTTGTGTATTATTGTTGCATAGGAATTATCCATCACTCTTTTGAGATTTATTTGAGTTTCATTATAAAAATCGTATATTTCCACACCACACTATCTCGACAAATAAGACTATTTTCCATCGTCGAAATCAAAGCGAGATTGCCGAACTAATGTCGAATGCAAAAATCAATATTTAAAGCCGCTTATTTCGAGACTGAAGCAACGTCGACATTGTCCATGAATGTTTGATGCTGAACTCAACAGGAGAGAGAGAGGGGTGGGGTAGAGAGGGGGAGAAGGCCAACCCTTGGAGGCGCTCAGTTGTTTCATCCTAATAGTACTTACAGGCCGTTAGACGCGGTCAAATTTTCCATTATTCACCGTCTCGAAAATTGCGTCATCTCCCTTTCTCTCTCTCTCTTCTGGCTTTCGCGATTTCACCGCGAAATAATTGACGAGTACATTACTTCTCAAATGCCTAAACACACGCACGCGCGTTCTCGTTCAACTGATTAACCTCCATTCGTATTAAAGTGCCAACTGACCGCGTTCCATCCTACAGAGTGAGCAAGCGTTTTCCGCATGCCTAACATTTCTCATCGTGTCAGTCTACCCCCTTTTCTCCTCCACCACCACCTCCTCCCTTTTTCCTCGAAAACAGACCGTAGGAGATAATCCGGGCAATTAAAAGGGCCGCGCTTAATTTCGGCAAGCCGCCAGTTCGAGGAATCGCTCGTTTGTCTCTCAAACGTCGCGCGCCGCACTCGACTCTCGTATTTCGACTCGTGTGTAGTTTTGTGTAGTTATATATACACACGCATATGCAGACATGTGTGGAATATATATATACATAAGTGTGCATGCACGGAAATTGTAATTGCGCGTGGCATCGTTTGTTGTCGCGCGAATGCAGCGTGACGAAAGCGTGGGGTTATCGAACTTTTAAATTGCGGATTATAACGCGCATACGCGTACATCTGTATATATCTATATATACATTCCGGCAGATTTGCGTTCAAGATTTGCTCGTTGCGGCTAATTGAAAGTATGCCAGAGATGCGTGGAAAGTTAAATTAACTCAACTACACGTGATATGTTTAATTTCCGCAAATATGCCTACATTGTACGTATAGTTCTGCAACAAATTTTGTACGCTCGTATTTCCAGGAAATATTTAGCGGAAAATATTAACAGAAAAAGCTCATAACGTTGATTGTATAACGTAAATTAAAGTATACTTGATAGAAACATTTTAAATAGACACATATATGGAAAAATTTAACGTGGACGCATATACTACTTATAATTAAACGTGATCTATATATATAAAATGCATTATATTTAATGCAAAATACTTTGCAGTTCATACGTTATTGAAATAGTTTTAAAATTTTGAATATTTTAATAGTTAATTAAAAGTTGTATGTGCATACATCGAATATATCGTTTATTGAATTTCTCATAAAACAAAATAAAATAAAGTTCAAATTGTTATACGCACGCGACAGCGTATAAAAATTTTCGCAGAAAAATTCCGAATAATTGCTGCTTTGGGCAGAAAAAGAAAGAAGACGAAGAAAAAGGAAAGAGAGAGAGAGAGAAACGCTCGTTAAAAAATGCATGCGACCCTCTTACACTTGTTGGGGAAAAAAAATCTTCAGAACCTTCTTTTAAGAGATTATTCTACAAGGACACGGTCCGCGTACAACTCGGAGTGCGCGCATTCTCTTTCTGTATATGTATACATATTTTCCTACTTTCTCTCTCTCTTTCTCTCTCTCTCTCTCGTTCGCTTGCAACCTCGATTAATATTTCAATAACAGCTGGCTCCTTGGTTCCCGAGGGTCCACCTCGCTCTTGGGTCCTTACAAATGTACGCGATACACACGATAATTATGCCGACACTAGTTACTCTTGTTCTGGGTACACACACACACACATACATCCATCCACATATTGTGCACACTACTATGTATATATATATATATGCATATATATATTTATATACATGTGTGTGTGTACACACGTAGGTCGTATCTGGGGAATAGTCGGTCGGGGTCAACCCTGGACGATTCCGTGCGACCATTCGAAACAACGACGACGGTGGCGCACGCGCGTAGCCCCCGAACTATATGACAATGTTGCACACACACACATTCCGCAGTCTCGCGAGCGACCGCATTGCAGTATAAGAGCAACGGAAAACCTGTACGCAGCCGCGCCTTATAACTTCTTTCGTTGTTGCTGCCGCATTTTTTATCCATAAAACGATATAATATAACTTTTAGCGCGGTAAAATGATGATGCTTTGTCGCGCACGCACGTATAATGTGCTATACAATGACTACGTCAATTTGCGCGAAATTCTCCCCCTTACGTCTGTGTATTTCTTTTTTTCTCTTCTTTTTTGCTTTTACACTTTCTTGCTTTTACGTTGCTATACACCGTTGCGCTATAGTACGCATCTTTCATAGACCGATGGAAAGTATGAGAAGAAGAAGAAAGTAGAAGAAAAAAATCGAATAGTGACGAATATACACATATACGCTGATGGCAATGCGTTATATATATATATTTTTTTTTCTCGCATCTCGTCGTAACAGGGATTTAAGGTTGCGCCGCGTGCGCACGCTTGAATCAAGCGTAAATTGCATTGGAAGGTTGCGTGCTTCGAACTCTATCTTGTATGCGCGTGTACGTAGCTATACATACATATATATATATACATACGCACGCGTGTGTATGTATAGCAGCAGGAGCAGCAGCAGCAGCTGAAACTTGCCTTAATTCGGCGGTGCGCGGGAGGCTTAGGAAATCGTTCTGCTTGCGCGCGCCTCCCAACCTTATACATGCAAATGGAGCAGCACATACGCGTCTATATGTATATATGTCGGTCGCTGTAGTGGTATCGACGAGAGAGAGTGGGAAGCTGAGAAATTGGTGCGCGCGCCCCGTTGCCGCCTGTGTTTTGAATGCCAATGAACGACGAGCCGCCGCCGTGTGGCACGTGAATGCGCGCGCGCGTCGCGACAGAAAAATCTCGAAACTTGGATTTTCATTGAAAAGACATCGCATTAGGTGAGAGACGGGGTGCGGGCGACGAAAAATGTCTGCGCGCGCGCGCTCGCGTAGCGGCAACCGCGTGGCTGGAATATTTTTCAAGCTGTATTATATTCCCGATAAAGGTAAAAATTATGTAAACTGTATTATATATATATGGTATATGGTGAATCGCGCGTCGTATTATATATATGCGGAAACGTACGTTCAGAAAGTTGTAATTTAATTATTGTTCGTTTTTTTTATCAAATATATACATATAAAGCATAACGAGAGCGAGTTTATTCGTTTATATATATATATTTAGAAGTATAGCCGTACCATTAATTTCGATTGTGCAGAGAGCTTTTGAAATCTCAATAAAGCAGTTATAAAAACCCAATAAAGCAACTACTAAAAAGCCTCTTTCATTCGTTCTCTCTCTCTTTCCCACATCCACTGTAAAAAAAAGCACGTGACACACGCGCGCGCGCGCGCCTGTCGCACGCTCGAGCCATCCGTCATTCACAAAGCAATCCCATTCGCTAAATCATCCGCCAACAATCGACTCGTACTACTAACTTTCTCTCTCACTCCCACAACACAGAAAGCGAGACAGAGCGAGAGAGAGAGAGCCAACATTCAATCGCAGTGCTTACTCACACACACACACATAGATATATACGCGTACAATATAGCATTATACACGGCAAAACAATCGGTCATTTTTTTTCAAGCAACGAATGTAAGCGCCATTTTTGCCGATGAATTGCCTGTGCCGCGCGCGTATAGTACTTCCCTCGGTGTATGTATGTATGTATGCAGAGTTCTCGAACAAAGCCACTGCGTGCGCATGTTCTCTCTTCTCTCTCTCTCTCCCTCTCTCACTCTCACTCACACTCTATACTCTTTCGCACATTAACGCGCGCGCGCGCGCTTCGAGCATCGTCCGGCGCGTGCCACTTGCGATCTTAAAATCCCGTGTCACTGTCCTCTTGATTATGCGCCATTTGAGCCCACTTAAAGCCTCCTCCTTCCTTCGCGCGTTCACGCGCCGCAAGAGACACAAGTTTTCCGCGCCAATATATGCGCACATATACCCGCGCGCAGGGTCTCGTTGATTTTTACGCCAACAGAAGAATATAAACAGGGAAGATACATATATGGAATGAAAAAGAGTGAGAGAGAGAGGATGAGAACTGAAGTTGAATTTATTTATAACCGCTGACGCTAACTCACTCCCCTCTCCCCTCCCAATGCGACCAAGCGAATGGCTGTTGCTGCTTCACTGCTGTATATACGTATATGATTTTGCCATTGGCCCTCGTATGCGATGTTTTGATATCGTTATGATAATTTATTGACGCGAGAGCGCTCCGTGCGCGTAACGTTTCCTCGGTATATATCTACATATAGATATATTTGTAGATATATACGCACTACATATATATATATATATATGTTATATGTACGGTTGTATGCGAATGTAGCAGCACACCGATATGCACGATTAAAGGCTCGTTACGGCATTGATGAAGTTTTATGCGAGAGCGCGTATATATATGTATGTGTGTGTGAGTGGGTGGGTCAGTGTATGTGTGTGTGGTTATCAGTGGAAAATTCGTTTGCGCGAGTATGTCTGATCGATCGGGTTTCATGAGATTGTCTCGATGAATCACAAGCGCGCGTACGCCCGCAGTGAGACGCCAAGCAAGCAAAGATAAGAGACATTTAAATGTTGATGATACTATGTGTATATATCTGTATAGTATTCATTATTAATTATTGTGTCTATTTGTTTTCCGTGTAATTAGTTTAGATTTTTTTTGTAAAGATAGCGTAATTAAGCCACGATATTTTTATGTATATATACATTTCGTATATAGTACGTGTTTATACTAAAAGAACTGGTTAATATAAGTCTATGTGGAAGTAAAATAAAGCGAAGAAAAAAAAGAAAATAATTCGTTAAAAAGGTCAAATAACTTTCGAAGTATACGCTCTGGCGAAAAGTTTACAATGAAAAATTTCCCCTTTCTTGCATTAATATAACCGTACGTTATTAATGCAGGGTAAAAGAAAGACTTATTAAAGTAGTTTTATGAACCGAATAAAAATTAATGTAAAGGCGTGTACGTTTGTATCCCCTGAAATTAAACTTCGTTGGCAGTATTTTTATAGCGTCTTTGATGTAAATGTAGAGCAAACTTCACTATGTGAAATTGTGTAATTTTTACTTCTGTATGCTAAACTTTGAAATGAGCTACAGTCTTTATCTAAAATTTGAGATGCGTTAATTTTTGTTCGAATAAGAAGCGACAATATATTATTATTATTATTATTATAAGTACATATACATTAAATTGATGCAATATAGACAACAGCCAACAAAGTATAGTATGCGCATAGACTTTAATCGATTTTCATTTACAACTATAAACAAACTTGTGCACTACCCCACTCTTCAACATACACTATTCTCGTTTTCCTCCAGCAACACATACACACACACACACACACACTATGAAGTATATACACTCGCTGCCTCTCTCCAAAGCGCGCCGAAACTCGGGTTTAATTCATCGTGCCAGCCCTAAACACATATACGCGCTCCCAGAAGGCAACCTTTTGCCTCCCCCCCTCCCCCCCAACAACCGCGACCTCTCTCTTCCATTCCCCTCCAGCCTTGCGCAACCTAATTCGCGTCCCGGAGAACCGCAGCGAAATTCCGCTACCGCGCGTCTTACGTTACGCCCGCGTGCGCGGAAAAGCTCATACGCGCAGCAGGCTTATACGTTAGCGCGCGATGCCATTTCGTGTGCGGGGGGGTTGTTGAAATCGATACCACCGCGCGCAGGCCTTGAATTCATTAGTGTATAGTTGAAGAGGAGGTGGAGGAGGAGGAGGAGGAGGAGGGGTTTGGATTGGTAACCTCTCTGTGTGTATCGGATAATGCTTTGGAGGAGTGACCGTTTATCCGGAGGATCGAGTTAACTGGTTTGATAAACGCCTGTGGCACGGGTTAAGTGTATACAGCTCGCCGTCTCGAAGTGAACGAGATGTTTCATGGTGGTGGGATAAGATTGTTAAGAGGAGAGGAGAGTAAACGCGAAGGGGTTGACGTAAGAGAAAGTATGGAGGAGAAAGGGAGGGATGGATTACATAACGGGGATGCGGTGCGGTTGAGGTTATTGCGGTGATGTTGCTGTTGTTGTTTCATGTGAAAAATGAAATTCGAGCAAACTCGCGTTGTTATATGTATATATACATATTCACGTCGAGAGGATGAAAATAGTCTCGCTTTAATGTTATTTGAAGATGAATTTCACACGTCGACTGTGGTACACTAATAAAATATGCTCGCATTCGTGAAACGAGGTATATGCGTGAATGTTTTATTTCGTAGATTAAAAACGACGACGAGTCTTTCGGCTTATTTAATTTGCCAAATGTTTTTAGCTAAATGTATATCATAAGCTTTTTGTATCCATTAATTTTCAATGACCTTATATTCTATGTATATAGTTTATAAATTGAAATAACAAATGATAGACAATTTTTTTTAACGAATAAACGGTGTAGCGCGGTTGTAATTAAAATTTAATTATATACTTAGGTATATAACTACGATGTAGAACATGACCTCCGAAAAGCAGCCTGTAAACTCTTAAATAATGGGATAGCCTATCGAGTGGGCGGCTCCCGTCTATCGAGTATTAAGTTTCTCGGTATCATAATACGAAAAAGCTTTTAAAAATGTGGAACGCGTGAATACATGTATATATTCTCGACGTTTAATTTTATTAATAAAATTCTCACTACAATAACTTTTTAATTATATATACGTGTATTGTTTTCTATATTCTTCATCAAAGAATTTTCACCTGAAAAGCAGACGCGTGTGTACATTGAAATCGAGGCAATCGATATACGACAAGAAACCTTAACCGACCTCTAGACTAGCCACTACCCATTATAGAAGTCAGTTTATAATTCATAGAGTAAGAAACGCGTCGCGATGATTTCGTTATGTATTTTACGTATTATATACCTTCTCACGGCTAAAATGAAATGTAAATTTTTCAACGTCGTTAGCGCTAAAGTAATGAGTTGAAAATAATTATTCTCCACGCGTATACAGTATATCGTTGTCATTTATTGAAGCCATCCATTATATTTTTGCTAAATATGTCGTCGGTATATTATGACTTTTACATTGGTCCGCTAAATGAAAAAGATTATTGTTGAAATTTCATTTTTATTAGGACCGATTAAACAGAGTTATAAAAAGCAGGCTTGGACCACGCAGCAACGATATCAGCTTATAATGTACTTGATGAATTAATATCGATGTACGAGGACTGGACTGATAGTCATTTTCACAATGCTGAAAATATAATGAACAAGTATTCATAAACATGTACAATCGGTTATTTCATTAAAATGAGTAAATAAACGTTGTACACAGAGAGAAACAAAAAACTAACAGAAAACAACAAATAGTCCGGATGACTCACCATGCGCGGCTTTTTTCCGTATTCCTAGAAAATTGCTTTACAAACATTTCCTGGCTCTTTTTTATCTGGAACACGTCTTGCTATAGAACTGATAAAAATTTTGACTGCAAAACTTCTCGTACTACGTGTATATGATTGCATAGAGGGGGTGTAGTAAATAATCCTCTTGACAGTACCGTTACATCTGTAATTCCTCAAGCCGAAACAACCATGATTGCGTGTATGAGTGTGAAAAAAAACCTATCGAATCTCGTCTCTGGCAGGCGAAAAAAAATCTAAATCTCCCATTCCCTTCCAATTCCTGTTTCAAATCAGTCTCCGAAAATCCAGTCAAACACGTGTACGCCTCGCGCATGGCTATCAATCCATCGTTATCTCCAGCAAATTTAAAAATTGCTACGCTCTGACGTACATATGTGTGTATGTGCGGCTCTCACAAAATCTGCGACAAAATCCGAAAAATGGATTTTTGCAAGTTTTTTTTTTGTCAAACACAAAAGTTATACGAGCTTATAAGCTTTAAATTCACAAGGTCAATTGTTGAGTCAATTGTTCATCCTTTGTCATCTTTTTTTTCTTTTTGAAATTTCAAGGCTAACTTCAAGTTCACGTCACTTTTGAAGAAATTAACATTTTTTAATTCTAATAAAAGATTTGGAAAAATGTTGCTTTTTAATTTGGTTTTCGGTTTTATAAATTTCATACTGAATTGTTTTTGGTGGAATAATTTAGAACTAATCTGGAGCTCGTTTTAATCGATTTTTATAAAATCGATTATAGTCGTCCCAGAGAAGTGATACCATTCAATGGATTTTGTTCGACCACTGATTACTCTTCACAATACTTTAATCAACGAGAAAGCACAGGTACTATAGATGTGTTTGGAAAAATTTTTAAATCCATTTTTCGGGTTATGTTGTACACATATATATACCAACTCACATTCGTTTTATAGTGACAAAGAGACCGTATATGACGCGAAGGTGTAAAGCACCACTGCTATATCGTTCGTCCCGCCTGGACCACCAAAAAAAAAAATCCTCACCCCCACGCCGAAAGAAAAAGAAGAAGCACATTGAGAAAAAAAGCTGCATATCCAGCTGCCAGTGCGCGCTGTTGTGTGTAACACTCGTGGGCTACATCGCTATTTGTGAAATCCAATAACGTTCGCACATGAAACTTTCGCTCTCCCGCTACTGCGCATAGCGCACGGCGCACGTAGATTGGAAATTCAATTATAGCTCGTCGCACGCTGGTAAAATGTAGTGGTGGACGCATGAAAGAGAGAGAGAGAGAGAGAGAGAGAGGAGGAAGGGCGGGTGGGCGAAGAGAAATACAATCGAGTGTATAAAGTGCAATAACGCGCTGTTGTAAAAACTTTTCGCGCATATCGCGATTGTTATGTGTGTGTGTGCGTGGGTGTGTATATATATATATATATATATATATATATGTATAATATACAAGCGCCTACCGGCATGATGTATTACGCACTGAGCTTCAACATTACCTAATTCTGAATGCTAATGTTTGTGTATGAGAAGGTGGTGAGCAAGGAGTTGGACTGAAATTCTACCTGCGCAGTTGCCCTCTGTGTATACGTCAGACACCGTGTATATATATATATGTACACAATAGCCGAAGGGGATGCGACGAGAATTTTTTCCCGATGATTTTCCCGTGAAATGCATTTTCCCGTTCCTTGCGGTGGATCGAGGGAGATTTCGAGAAAAGATAGAGAGAAGAGAGAAACAGCCATGTCGTTGCTACAGTGCTCATGTTTTACATACAGAATATTGTATATAGTATCGGTATACGAAAGGGTGTCTGATATATATATATATACATACACACATACACACAGTGTTTGGTTTGACGCAAATATTTTACGAAATGGAGATTTTTTATTTCGATGTGGTGGTAGTGGTGGTGGTGGTGAATATAAAGTCTTTGAATAATATCCATACTATACAAATCCGTATTCTATATATATATATATATATACAGACATTTTACAGTATATATTTATATATACCTTGCGGAGCTAATTTGTGAAAAGCAAGAGAACAACAAAACGAAAAATAAGTAGGGAACAAACACGTTTATCTCGCACGACACGTTCGGCATTATTATATACGTTATATACATATACATATACTTCGCCGTTCGGAGAACGCTCACATCGGCCAACTCTTCAATCTGGCTCGCGTGCGTGTCACCGGGCAATTTTCAAATCTATTCCGTGATCAGATGCGATAAGGTGGCGAACGCGCGCACGCGCGCATCGGAATCTTCCGGGAAATCATTGAATTCATTTGCTATACTACCGACACACGGCATTCCATAAACCGACGAAAAAAAAAAACAATAACAACAACAACGCAGAATCTCGTCCATATAGTCGTGGGAAAAAAAGCATTAGTTATCCTTTGCTATAAGGTGTATATATATATATATACATATAAAAAGCGATACACATCACATCACACGCAGCTTCACCTTGTCAAAGATTATAAAGGTATAACGTGGTGGTATATACGCGACGAGGTCGTGGCACGGTAGAATGATTAACCCCACAGTGGCAGGAAATGCCGCACCTGCGAATCAATCGCAAAGAGTTATATTTACTGAAGCGATGCAGAAAAAATGGTCGTTTGTAAGTGTTGAAGAAAAATTTACCATATATACACACGTGTTAATACGAATACGCGGGAGAGGCAACGCATCGAAATAATGTTTCCTTTGCCTCGATCGATAAATTTTCGCAAATTTCAGTTTACCCGTTCTATCCTCTCTGGTACACATATTTGCATTGTGTATGCGTGCATGTGTGTATATATGTAATATTTTGGTTTTTTAGAACAATGCTGTCACTGTGAGATTACTATTTAACAACGTGCTAATGCACAAACGATTTTCACCATCCCTTTTCATTTTATCTCACCTCCTCTCTGCTGCGTAACATTAAAAAATTCACGCTGCAGCATTACTGACCCAATTTTTTCTCTTAAAAACCCTACCGTACCTCAAAAAGCATATCTAAAATAGTTCGAAATTTTTATCCAGCCTACATATATATATATATATATATATACAGATTCCCTCTTTCTGTCTCACACATACACGCGCATACACTATAAAAAAATATAGATATATACGTATCAACCGTACTCGTGCTTTTAGTTTGCACGTGGGCGTAAAAGCTCTCGTGTACGCAATAACGCTGCCGCAGCGGCTTACACCCTCAGACTCACACTCGCGCACACACCTTTATATCATCTCTCTCTCTCTCTTTCTCTCTCTCATACACACACACACATGCAGATGCACACATATACCCTGGTATTTTCGCGAGAACGCGCGCACGCGGCGCGGGCACATTATTGTCGCAAAAACGCGCGCGGATCTGGGTCGTGATGTGCTTTTACGTAAATAAATAGCTTCGCCCTGGTGCCAGTCGCGACAAAGCCTTTCTCTCTCTCCCTCTCGCACCTTCTATCTCTTTTACTCACTCGCACGTGCTCCTCTCATTTCGTTATGACGCGAAGCCTTAAAAAAGATTTTACGTTATGCAGTGCCGCAAAGTGCTCTCTCTCTCTCTCTCTCTCTCTCTTTCTCGCTCATGGTTAAAGGGAGAGAGAGAGAGGTAAAGGGAGACTCGACTCTTTCATTGAGGGAACATATACGAACAGCAGTCGCACCCGCACTGTGGGGGACTGTATGTAGTACGATGACGGTGACGACGACGACGACGTTTTTCGAATACTAGAACGGGCGAACAGACGAAGAGAGCTAGAGAACGTGAGCTTTGAAGAGGGATGGAAGGAGTACCGCTGAGCGATGTTTCTTAATTACTGTGCGAGAGTTAGGGAACGTAGATATGTAAAGGGTTGAAGGTCGGATTAATTAGTCTCGTAAATTTGGTTTTTCATGTCTCGGTAGCATCAATGTGAATTAAGGGAGATGGTTTATGCTGTATTCTCTTTGAAGTGATTAAGGAGGAAAAAAATCGAATAATTGTCGTATACACCATTGGCAAGTAGTTGTAATAATTTTCTTTTTCTTTCTGTACATAAATTGAAGTACTTTTCTTTTATTTCATTTATTTGCCTATTTACTTCTATCGGACTTATTACGTATACTCATCACTGCTCGTTTCGGCCAAGTAATAAAAAAAAAATTAATGTGGTTCAAACAGCATCACACAAGACCGTAATCAAAACATGAAAATATTTTTTGTTTATTTCAATTACTGCAAAGGCGTACTTCAAAATTTATTTATTAATATTTGTTTATAATTAGTTAGACTTTCAATTAGAGTATTTAATTAATTAAAAATGCAATCATATATTAAAGCAACAATTAACATATCGACATCACATGTTACTACACGCAATCTGCTACTGTACCATTATGTGTATTGAATTTTTTTTTTTGGCAATAAAAGTTCCACAACTTCAAAAGCCTCTTTCTCCTCAAAAAAGTTCCTTCATTTACTCAGCACACTATTACGGCAATTTTATGTTAATAACGAACAGTCGGGCAACCTCGATTCCACGCGCGCTCGCACACCTTCAACCCTCGCCGAAACAATAAATACCCGTCGGACGAAATCAATTACACCGCCTCCCTCTCTCCACAACCGATAAAAAAAAATACGAACCAACGAGCGAGCTTGAAAAAAGCTCTCCGCCACGACCGCGAATGTCGGTCAGGCTCGAGAATAAAAAAAAAAGAAAAAAAAAACAACGAATCAGCAGCCCTCCTCCCCTATATCGTTTCACAAAACAATTACCACCTCGCGTCGTGCTATATATCGATCCGGTCCCTTAATAATCCTCACCGTCACTACAATGCTATATATATACATACGTAGGGCGAGCAAGGCGCCGATTAAAATTCACACTTCTTAAAGCGAGCTTTGATCTCCTCGCGACGTGATGGATCGTTGACGGTAGCCGGATAAGCGCGCAATCGGCGCGCCCGATTTAACGAGGGGTCACACACCCCCACATATATATACACACACACACACACATATACATATACAAAAGCCCCCGAATATCGCCCAGGTGCTGCGGCGAGCTTCGTCGTTGGTATTTACGCCGACGGTGGTCTAGCGGTAGGGAGAAACGCGCGTGATTGCTCACACCCACCGCATTAAATCATGTCGCAAGAGAGAAAGAGAGAGAGAGAGAGGGCTGCTGCTGCTGCCCGTGCTAATTAAAAGCCTGGGAGAAAGTGTCATCGATCTTGAGCGGCGCGTACGACGACGACGACGATGTGGAATTTTTCCTGGATTATTCGCTCTCTTCGCCTCAATTATATGTATGGATACTTGAAAGAAAGATTTATTATTATCAAAGTTCATTCGATCTCCCGGTGATCGAGATGAGATGTGGTTCTACAAAAGCAATTGGTATGAATTAATTTAATAAATGGAAAAACCTATCCTCATTGTTCTTGTGGGAGGGAGGGGCGGATTGACTTGATTAAAGTTTGGACATCTCTCGCAATATGATAATTTGAATTCAATTTTATATTAGCGAAAGCTAATTAAACAAAAAGAATATTCGATTCCTGCTTTACGTACAGACATTTATAGGATCAGAAGTTTTTAGCTTTGGAACCTTCATCGTTACTGCTTATTGTCACAGTCGCGATTCTCACTAAGATAAGACAAAACGTCTGACTCCAAAAGAAAAGGGCTCTTTTATGTTTTCTCATGTTTTCATGAAAAAAAAAAACAAGTAAAATTTTCAATTTTTTCTTCAGACTGTCGTATACGTGTACGTGTATATATATATATACCTGTATGCAGACACTATATGAAGTACGTCTTAATCCAGTTCGTCTCGGCGGATACATAACGGAGAGATGATAATCTAAGAGAAAAGTTTTTTTTTTTTTTTAATCTAAGACCTGTGCCATCACGCTAAAGGACAAATTGAAAAAGATGTTATGCTGGAGGTAGCGAAGGAGAAGAACGAAATTTTTTTAGATTCTGAGTTTATATACTTTGCTGTATATTAGGGGGCGATTTCTTGGAAATTTTATGAGCAAAAGTAGCGGATGTCGTTAAATTAATATTTATAGTGGAATTCGCGTAAGAAGAACGATAAAACGTAATGTATAGTAGAGCGGACGGAGCATTTTTTAATATTGTAATTTATGTCACATTTTATTGCTCATTACAAATTTTTACAACTTATATATTGCAACTTATAGTAATACTTTGTTCCACATCACGTTTTTTTATGCGACCCATATATAGCGAAGAATCCATTTTTACTTTACGTGCCGTTTTTCAAATATTATTATATAAGCAAAAATGATCTTGTCCAAAGTTTAAATAAAACAGAATTTTTTTTTATTTCCACAAAAAGCTGTGTTATATAGTTACACATTTTAAGCCTTATTCATTAGTTTTGGGAAACAACCGTGAAATTCAGGAACTACAACGTATAAATTACCTTTAAGTACATCACAAGAGGTGTACAATAAACAATTCTGCCGTTCGCATTTGCTTTGGAACAAGCCTGATGAACTCTCTCCCTCTCTCTCTCTCTCTCGTTCCCTCCTTGCAGCTATACACTCTGTGCGCGCATAAACAGAAGCTACGTTCAATTGACAATTTCTCCAAAGCTCATTCCATTATTACCCCGGAAAGACAATTATACGGTTTCGAGCTCGCTTGCAAGCTTGCGCGCGCACGCGCGTTGACGTGTATCCTTTTTACCTCCGAACTCATTTGCTCATTTTAGCTTGACTCTTCGCGCGCGACCCAACAGCGAACGAGAGAGAGAGAGAGAGAGAGAGAGAGAGAAAGAGACAACAAAGTTTCCTATGTACTCTTAAAGGAAGTTAACCCAGAAACGACGACGACGACAACGTCGCTCAGGGAGACAGAGTCAACTCCCCGCGACAAATCGTAAAAATTCAACGGGGGCAAGACATGCAGGGACCCGGAACGTTACCGGTAGGAGGGGGATAGAGTGAAAAAAAAAGAGGAAGAAGAAAGAGGAGGAAGGAAGAAGTGCGCGAAGGAAGAGAGGAAAACCTTGGAATCTCGCACGAGGCCGGGTGGTGGCAAGGAAAGCAAAGATTTTTCACCTTTATCGTCGGTTTTCCCGGGGCCTAGAGAGAGAGTCTGCGTCGTTCGCCCCTCTCTCTCTCTCTCTTTCTGCACTGCAGCTTTGTTCCCGACAAACAAAAGTAACATTTTGCTCTCTTTCTCCCTTTCTCTTTCGGCCCCCGCGCTCTGTGTTTTTAGCGCCGCGACGCTCTCGCATTACGCGCGCGCGCGCGCGAGCTCACGTTTGCCCCTTTTTTCGGTTCCAGGCCAATGACCGTCCTACCGAGCCGTGAAATCATAAAAATCACGCGGAGAACCAGCAGCAGTCGTAGAAGCAGTGCACACGAGAGAGAGAGAAAGAGAACAAAAAATTAAGTCCTGGCTCTCAGTATAGGTTAAATATTTGGACGCGTCCGTTTTCTTGCTCTACGTCTCGGGATTTTCTCAGGCATCAGAGAGTCTTCGTGTATTTTTTTTCCCTCTTTTTTTCTGCTGGCTCGCTCTTTGTTGCCTCGGAGCTTTTTCTTCTCCTCGGTTTTTTACACCGAGGTTTTCTCGTTCCTGCCGAAGTTGGTATAGTTGGATTTTCACTCTGGCTTTTTAATATACATCGCCAGTGTGGTAGTTTTTCAGAATTTTCATTATATCATTCATCACCATACGTCAGAGATTTAATTAGCATGTTGACATTTTTACGTAGAAAAGAAAATTTTTATATGTTTATATAAAGGAATGTCATTAACTGTTAACAAATCGATATTTAGATATGGACAAACGAATATTTCTTAATAGTTAAAGAAATTCATCAACAGTTAAGAAACCACTCGTTTAAGACGTTGTCGAGAATTTAATACTGTAAATTATTTCTTATAATAACAATTGAATTTTCGTTCATTAAAAATACTACTCGCGTGTAATATTTAAAAACATAATTTGTTAAGCGTAACGATGTTTTTTTTCTTTGTGTACACTGTTGGACGTGAAAAGCACGAGAACAAATATGATACATTATTTTAAATATTGACAGCTGAAATATACGTTAATATTCAATAACGTTATTATTATTAAAATTTAGTGCGCATATGTGTATGTGTGTGTGTGTATGTATTGAGCAGATTAATCAGCTTCAGTATAATTAAATAATATTTTCATTTTAAAAATAATATTCCTCACAAGCATTTCCGGCATAAATGTCTATCAGATAATCTCTCGACGAAACCTTATATATTTCATTCGTATATAGAAACAATGATTTTACATATTGAAAAAGAAAACATAACTTTTCTTTTCCAAATCAATATCACCCGCGTGAAAAACAAATTTTATCATTGGCGATAAATAATTACCGCTCAAAAACGACCTTCCGCATGTTCTCTTAGCCGTTCGCGAGACGCTACTTCAGCACGCACGCACGTATATATACAGCTATAGGACGAGAGAGAGAGAAAGAAGGAGAGGGAAAAAGCCCGTTCGTTCGCGGTCGCGGTATCGATTGCACGCACGCGTTGCTCTCCCTCTCTCTCTCTCTCTCTCTCTCTCTCTGCCTCACCTGTACGTCCCCGTATATATTCGCAAACACACAACACACGAGAGAGATACTCGACCACCCCATAGTGTATGTATATATATACATATACATATAGAGCTGTACGTCGGAAAGAGGGAGTCAATACTTATATACTCGACGATGGCGACGTATAGTCTCGGGAATCTTCAGCATTAATAATCCAAATCCGCACGATGTATGTATATATATATATGTATAGCTCGTGTATCTCCCCTCTTTCTCTCTCTCTCTATCTTCCGTATACTCTGCCTTGACCGCTCGAGCGTACAAACGACGATGTTGGTGTCGTAGTATGTATATATATATATATATATATATATATATATATATATATACAAGCATGACTAGCCGGTGTAAGAGAGCGCGTGAGTTCGCGGCAGATCCTCAGGCTGAGTCTGCAGTTGCAAGAGGCGCTCGTAAATGTTGCCGGAGCTTGCAAGAGTGAACTTAGCTTTATAGACCGAGGATGGAACAACCCTTCCGAACTGCGGTTAACGTCGTTGTAAATTTGAGAAGAACAAGGTTTTCGATATTATAAAATATACATCACATGTATAATCGCTTTTTCTTCGTTTAGCAATTGTACGTGTGTGTGTATGATGGTAAGTTTGAAATTTCCCGTGGCTCTATCTCGTTTCCTTGATGCGATATGTGCGTGGAGTTTGTCGACGTGTGTATATATATATATACGTGAAAGGTCATGGAATATTAATCGCGCTTGGAAAGTGTTGTCGTATATACCGTGTATATATATACACTAGTTGTGAATCAATTCGAGCAATTAAGCTCTGCTGAAACGTGCATTGATTTACGATAGTCTTCTAACGAAAAAGTTACCGTATATCGAATTTAGTCAGAAGTTCAATTATCGACAAGAGCTGCGACTCGAAGAAAAAGACGTTTATATATACGCGAGGACTTACTTATTTTTTAACGAGGTAAGCATCGACAGATGGCTTAAGCAATTTGAACCTATAGAAAGTTCACGATCGAAGACACGTCGCCATCGAGTCTGCATATATACATATGCATATATAACATAACAATGTTATTGCAACACGAACGTGTGCGATGCATAGATATATAACTATATTACTTTTGTGAAAATTGTACAAAATGCATTTATAACTTATAATTATTCATCGTCACGTTCTAATAATATAATATAAACCTAACAGTTATCCAATCACGATATCTCTAGGAAAATATATATTTCGAGGGGAAAAAGAATACAAACTGAAAAGACATCAGTGCACGGGCGAGAATGGGCGAAAAATAGCGGAGCGGTTAATTTTTCACATTTCACCTGCTTTCGTGGAAAAACACGACCTAAATATCCCCGCGCGTTTTCTCTTCCTTCAGGAATGCACGTATTTCATCCGGGACGAGGTCAAGTTAACTATATATATATATACACATACACACACACACGTATACGTCGGTCGCGAGCTGGGCGTTTGCGCACGCACACGAAACTCTCTCTCTCTCTTCTCCTACCCCGCGCACCGTTCCGACTAGCCTCGCTCACTCACTCACCCTCGAACTGCCGACGAGACAAGAGCTAAAGCGAACGGACAGGAGTATAGGTAGGGGTGAGGAAACTCGCCTCTGCCACATCACTATATATATATATATATATATATATATAGCTACCACCACTGTCTTCGTCGTAGTCCGTCGCGAGTATAACCGCGATCGAATCACCGGGCGTTTAACTCTAATTTCGCTTGATTAGGGAATTCTCCTTGAACTTCTCGCCCCCCGTCCCCCGTCCCGCCACCCCTCTTCACCTTCTATTCCAAGAGTTCCGCGAAACTTTCTCCGCAACGCAGCGAGAATTTGGGACAGGGTTTTAGTGTGTGCGCGTGCGCTTATATGTATATATATATATATATATATACGCATAGCGGATTTTCCGAGGTATATAAGCGCGCGCTTGGATGGTTGACTGACTGACTGCGATGTCGACGGTTTTTTTTTCGTTCACGTTTTTATTATTTTTCGGAAGTTTCGACTGTGATGACTCGGGTGCTTACGCGCGGGGATTAGGATTTGATGGATGATGATTCTGCAGTCGCGCCCCGAGAGATGGAGCGGAAAATGCGGGTCAGATATATATGTATATATATACTGTGTGTGTGTGTGTATGTATATACTTATTTTTGTTGTCCGGATGATCGCAAGTGTATGTGGTTATGTAGATGTAAAGAGGGAGTGAAAATCGAAGTACAAAAGGTATATTAGGAATATAAAATGTTTTCTGAAAATGATAATGAACACGTATATATGTGTCCAAAGTCAGTTATTCTTCATGTATTCAAACGTTGAATATTATTAAATAATGGCTTACGTAGTATAGTGTGGCATATTACTGGATTTCGCCACTGAATAATCAAAAAAAATTGTATGATTATTTAGGAGGGAATTCGTGGGTATTTATATGCGCGATTTTCCGAGAACGAGATTAATAAACGTATATTTTATCCGCGTATACGTTAATAATGATAAGTAATATTATTATGGTGGCAAACATAATGCCTATTGATGCACGGATTGTTATAAAATAATGATTACACTCGCCGAATGTAAGCAGAAAATAGCACATCATTCTATATAATAACTTTATGTGCAGTTCGTACACGAGCGTATATATAATGTTGAATACGCGGCAATGATGTTTATTACAACGAGCATAATACGTTCAATTTTAAACATAAATTTAATAATTCTCCGTAAAGTCTATTACTTAACATACATATAACACAAAGATATTTTTGCTTCTTAATATCTTTGTTAGATAATACATACCACTTTGACTTTTAATTCGTCGCCTTCTGTCGTCATTAAAATAATCGCTTCACACATCATAAATTATATAGGGATGTGTGGTATAAATGATATTATAAAATACTTATTCTATTTAGTAACCATAGAATAGTTAATAAATCAGCTAAAAGTTAAAATACCATATGTATACAAAATCAATTGAACTGAACCAAAATTAAAATTAAATTAAAAACAAAATTCACTCTCTATACATACATAGTATACGTCCGGTTGTGTCGAGCGGGCAAAGGAAACATCACGCTTAACGCGACAGTGGTAGACAGACGAGGGAGGGAGGTAGGAGGAGAAGTAGAGAGGAGGGCAACGAAAATTCGCGGCTATATAGTCAATTGGCTTGGCTGCGCGCGGCGCGAGTGAGTGCGCGCCTACGCTCGTGTTGTCGGCGCAGCGTACGCCGATCCATAACCCCTCCCCGCCTTCCCTCTCATGTAAATACGTGCGAGTATATATAACAGCAGCGCGGGGGTATAAGGAATTACGGCCTCGCACTCGCCAACTCGTACATATATATATACATACAGTCAACCACTCGAGCATACGCACAGACACCTGTGCATAGAGAGTATATGTATATATATACATACACACACACACACACACACCTGTACAACGCGCGCGCAACCATAATAAAGCGAAATTCGGAATTTCGGTGGACGTTAATGGGTGAGAAAGCATGCTCGAACTTACGGCTCCTGGCGTGTGTTTCCTCGTATTTACACTTTGATCCCCTCTACCCTCTCCCGCACACACTCGCCCTTATATTCTCTCATACGGCATGATCCCCGCTTGTATGAGGCATAACCGCGCTACTGCCGTCGCCGCCGCCGCTGCATCGCCTGAATCTTACACCTAATACCTCTTGGCGTAATGCATCGCGTGAGCGCGATAACGTATATGCGGTCGCGCGTCTCGCGTGTGTGTAGAGAGTGCATGGCTATGTGTGTGTGTGTGTATATATATATATATGTATACTTGTATACGTCTGTTTCCTCCTAACGCAATCGATTCGTCATTTGCCCTTTGGATGTGCCGCCGTCGTTGCTGTATAGCATGAGGGTAAGGGAAGAAGGGAGTCAGCTGATTTATTCACAGCGTTCTCGCTATATACCTCGTGTATGTTGCTGCTCCGCGCGAAGAGAGGGCGACGCATGATATATCGCGCCAATTTTTGAGGTAATTTTCGAGGGTGTATTGGTTTTTTTTCTCTCTTTCTCTCTCCTACTTGCTATCTTCTCTTTTTCTCTTGTCTTAGACTTGTTTCTTTCTTGCTCTTTTTTTTCTCGCTTCTTATAGTGGCTGCGGTGGCGGTGGTGATATTCAAAGTTAGTTTACGCTCGCGTGCTCTGCTTTTGACATAACGAATGGTAGAGCGCAATTATATAGTGAATTCGATAATGCGGCATCAGTTGCCGCGCGGCGCGCTCTTATCGCGTATCTTATAATTTATAAATTTGATTATATTTTTGGTTGGAGCTACAATTTATGTACCGCACGTGTGGCAGTGGGGTTTAATAAATAAGATATTTTATTTTCCAACGTGGCAGACAGAATTATGTTATTTCGTTCGGACGATAATTTTTTTTTATTATGTTCAAAAAACGCGAAGATCGTACAATAAAGTCGAAATCGATTGTGTCATTACTAAATAGTTGTCTACATAATTGTCGTTCCTAAATACTTCATTGTTTGATTTTATCATTAGAATACATTCAATTTCAACGAAAATTGATTTTTCAAAACAGTAATGAAATTTTTACATTTAATAAAACCACAGAAAAAAGGACTACGTTGTAATTTGTTACGAAAACAAAATTCGACCGCAACAAGCTCAAATCCAAGGGCTCGTGCAGCGTGCGTATAATTTTTATCTTTATTTTAATTTACTTTCCATCTCGGAGTTTGAAATTTTTATCTCAAATGAGAAAAGTTAGATAAGTTTTCCTTGACTTTTAAACTCGCTCTTTTACTCTTGCCTCTTCTCTCTCTCTCTCTCCTTCGTTTTTTTTTCACCACCACCTTCTCTCTTACTCAGCCTTTTACAACAGTTATCCCAAGTATGCTGTACAGCAATTAATAAAGATAAGTGAAATAACGCCGAGTCTCGTGGAATTTTTTTTCCCTCTTCTTTTCCATCCCCCTCTATATACGGTTATACTCCTATACACTCTTCCTTCGACCTTCAATGTACTCGATAATGAAAAATTAAAAACTCTCTACCACCATGCAAAAGCATATAGCGTATATAGCGTATACAGCTCATAACGGGCGTATACATATAGACACACTTTTTTATTCCCTCTTATACTTTTTCGCTAGCGAAAAATCTCACTCCGTCGTCGCGCAAGCTCCGTTATACATACATATACGTGCGAGCTAGCGAGAGGACTTTGAAATTCAAAATTCGAGCGCGGGATATGGCCGGAGAAGAAAAGGCCGGCTTTAACAAGGGCGTCCCGTGCAGCTCCAGCCATTTCCCGAGTACATAAACGGAGAGAGTAAGCGAGAGAGAGAGAGAGAGAGAGAGAGAGAGAGAGAGAACTCCTCCTTGACTTGGCAACGCCTCTGCGCCCGGCCCACGGCCCGGATATCCTTCCCTCTTTCCTTTTTTTTCTCTTTTTTTTTTTATTTAAATTCGCGCTGCAGCGGCCAAAGTGAGCTAATGTTGACGCACCGCCCGACGACGTCGTTGCAACTGGACGACGACGACGACGACGACGACGCACGTATATCCTCCTAACAATAGAGCGACTGGATAAAAGCTCGGCGAATGTACCGTGATTTTTGAAATTCGATATTTTTCAAAAGTATCTCGCAGCCTACAAATGAGACCTGAATGTGAATTTTGATATCCGAATTGTATAATGTACCTTTATGGTAGCGTTTTCTAAAGTGCGATAGATAAATCGTTAATGAAATGAGTAAAGTATAAAAAAAGAAATGATGTCACTTGCACTCTGTACTCATGAAAGTAAGCTCCTCTCCCACTTCTCTCTGTCTCTTTCTCTCTCGCTCTCTTGGCGGTCCAAATGAAGTGGAATACGATAGCTATGACGCCAAAGTTCATCCATTATTTATACGCGTCTTTAAATACACAACTCATTTTTGCAAAGTAGTTTTTAATGGATATTTGATGAGGGCAAGCATTTATCTTTCTGAATAAAAGAGAAAAAAAAGTGAGAACGAGAGAGAGAGAACGTAATAAAATGCGAAGCCGCTAAGCGCGAGTTTTTCGCGAATAAGACGATGAGAAAGATAACCTCAAGCAGACCTACAGGATGAAACGAAGAGAGTTCAATTAAAGGCGGCTGAGCGATCCCGATGACGTCGAGGATTGCAGTTGGCGAGCTATAAAAGGATACCAGACAACCGCCTCTCTCCCCCTCTCTCTCTCTCTCTTGGTTTCTTTCAGCGGCGATCGCTTAATATTTGATCCGATATCGAGGGAGAGAGAAGCTCTACTGTAAAGATAGCATTGCAGGGGAAATCCATGCGGAGAAAGGGAGAGAGAGAGAGAGAAATTGACTCTTGTTATGCGGATTTTTTTATGCTGCGTTGTTTCGAAAGTTTTTTTGTTTTCAATTTCTCTTATTGTCAATGCTCATTTTTTTTTATTCCCGAAATAAGCTGACGAATCTCTTTTTCAGTTTTCCTTCTTCCAATATCAATGGAGTAAATTAAAAACATCATGTAGTATCCATCTTGCAAGTACAAGATGAATGAACAATACAGGCAGTCGTTCATTTTAGTACTTACAAAGAATTTCGAGGCTATTTGTTCATGCGTTTTACCAATAATCGATTTTTACCAGTACTATCTTTACTTGCTCTAAATACAAAAACATTATTGCAAGAACGTATCTATAGGCTTCGCTTTAATTACAGTCGTTTAAAAAGCTCATTCCCCCGATCACGAAGCTCTGCGCACGACCTTTTTGAAAAGACGCATCGAACTGTCCTTTATATAATTAACCTCTATACTCATGGTATCCTTCGTATCCTTCGCACTTTTCGCTATAACCCATTGACAATGCAAGTTACACAGACAAGTACAACATCCTCCTCCTCGCTTCCTCCCAGAAATGTCTTCGGCCTGCGAGGAGGTCTCTCGCGCGCGCGAGCGCTTATCGCAAATCGATTTTCCGTTTTGAAAGCGGCAGGCTTCCTCCCACCGCCAAGCGGACATTTGGATTCTCCTGGGGGTCTGGATTACAATGCAGTCCTCGGTAGCCGGAACAATAGCTTATTCTCTCCTCAGATTTCCTGATTAACGGAGAAGTGAGAGAGAGAGAGGAGCAAATAAAAGGGTCTTTACTCTCTCTCTCTCTCTCTCTCTCTCTCTCTCTCTCTCTCTCTCTCTTGCAGTGCTCAAAACTCGAGGCAACTAATTCGATTTCTTAGTCTCCCGCGCTATACCGCCGCACAGCCGTTGTCTGCGATTCGTTCCTGAAGATAGAAACGCTCGTTTACTTTGCTTTTATCGTTGGCTGCATGGTAGAGGAGAGAGAGGCGAAAATTCCTGCGAGCTCTATATACCATATACTCCGCTGCAGCTGCACTGGGATTCTTGCCCCGCGAGCTTCGAACAATCTCTTCGATCTCGCGCTCTCTTTTTCGCTACCCTTTGTTCGCCCGAATATGCCCACTATTTGAGGATATAGAGAAGGCGGGTCGGATAAATATATATCTACTGAAAGAAGAATTCGTTCGCTTGATCTGGCGTATATATACTTGTATGGAACGAGTTCGTCGCCCGTTCACACAACACGTCTTTTGTTATCGTGGTTGCTATACAGATTTTGGAATTTCCAATCGAATGATGTTAATGCTGTGTTTACTTGTGAGTGCACAGGATTAACGTATAGATTACAATTGAAAGTAGCTAAATTTTGGTAGGGAATTAAGATCTAAAGATGGTTATTACGCTCGGTAAAAGCCCTGTTTTAGTTTTTGAGTTACCTTTATTACTGCATATTGCTTGTTACATATCGACGAGAAATACATTATAGTATTGATGTTTTACAAACTAATTCATCGAACATATATATGTATACCGTTTATCAGCTTACGAGCCTTCTGCAGTACTCCTCAAAGGATATTTACGAAGACATTCCATTAATTCGAAGCGCAACAAATTCCGTCAGTTCCGTTGAGTTTTTTTTTACGTTTTCCCACTGCTGTTCCTTTTGTTTCATCTTGTTTCCTTTCATTCGCGTATAAACTCCATGACGCGTTAAATTTTGTACCTCGGCTGTGACTTTAGCAAACCTAAGAAAACTTTATTCGCCTGGCTTGCATCAGTTGCTGCGCTGAGCGTTAGCAAAGCCACAGTGGTTTTTGCCTTTTTTTTTTGTAGTACCTTCCTTTAACAGGAAAACATCGTATGTGTGTATATAGTGAGTAGTACCATGTTTTCCTTTTGATCTTTACCTACCTCTTCATTTTCTATCTCAGCGTGCGGTCGTAATTGGTGAATTCTCTTATTTTTTTTTCCTCTACACCCTAGGTACACCCTTGTCACCCTTTAATAATATTACCATTTCAGCAACCGAGATCAAAAGAGATAAGCTTAAGATAAGTCTTGAGTGCGCGGCTCATTTCTTTCTTTCGAATCTCAACACAGTACCATATATCTGGTTGAGCTCTCGTACTTGAGATTCGCGATTTTACAATGACAAATTATTAATCTCGTTTGCTGCGGCATGCCCTGGATTACAAATGCGGACGAATGAATATTTACAAGTGGTCGCTTTTGTTTGTTTCAGGTTAGTACCAGAGAGATATCTTTGTTATGCGCAAAAGGCTGCGGCGAGCGAGAAAGGAAAAGCTGTTCATCAAGTGCGGTAATGACACGTAAAGCGAGTGAGTACAGAGCGTTTTCACAGTCGCGGACAAAAAGGTCTTCAATTAAAACCGGCGATAGCTGCTCGGGTTTGAAATCAGTAAAAAGAAAAAGAATATTTATCACTGCTGATCCCAATTTTTTTTTTTTATGAAATGGTTGTGTATCTTTTATGTATTTCATTTTGTATTGATAGTTTGTATATTCTGCTTTTAACAACTTTAGCGTTTATTTCGCGTATATTTTCTAAATCCAAACGGCACAATCATATAGCAACCAACAAGGAAGATAAACTAAAATATCTGAAATCAGTTTATAAACTAATTTTTAGTCGACCTCTTTTACATTTATTAATTGATCGTACTTTTATTTGATATCGGGTTAAAATTTAAATTCTGCGAATCAGGGGAGCTATTAGTTGATTGTTTTTCAATTAAATCATAAAGTCAAGCTATACAAAAGCGCTATTACCACAAGTAGAATTAAAGGTGCAAACTTCTCTCTCTCTTTCTCCCTCTCTCTCTCTCACTCCCATATTTCAGAAAAGTTTGTGACACAATCAGTATCAATGTCATACATAGCTTCTCTTTCATACATTCGTTTCTATGCCAAAGCAAGTGAGTTCCTATTTTGGCCAACAGTAATTAACAAACGTTTCTAAATTTCAATGATTATTTTAAAGATCTATATTCACACTCTTGTTATTTAACAAGAAATTTCATAGATTTATGAAGTATTTTTAATTATAAAATATTATTTTAATTAATCGACAGTATACTGAAATTTTAGTGAAGGAAAGAATAAGCGTATTTTAATTAAATACGTGCCATATAATATTAATGTTTCATAGCACAATGTCGCCGACGCCCTTTGCAATACAATTTTTAGCATTATATTATACAGTGCGTTATCTTCGCACGCACAATGCTGTATGAATAAAAAATCTGCTCCATTGAATTCTCTTATTGAGGCTAGAACTGTAATTGCCTTACTACTAATATAAGACTAAAGTCTGTTTACTGTCGGAGTAGCAATAATACATATCTCTGTGTAACTGAATATTCTTTAATTTTACAAAAAAAAACTTGTTTCAAACAAATATACTACTTACACACGAGATTGTTAGATATTTTTATTAGTTTTCTGCATAATATCCTAATCTCTGCACCATCGTTCCAGCAAAATAAGACATTGTGCTTTCATTGAACTAAACCCGAACGATAGACTAAAAATCTAATCTTATTTCTCCCCTTCTCTCTGCGACATTCATTTACGAACTCAAGTACGCATAACGCTTCGTCGTTCCTTTTCAACGTATAAGACGTTCGACGAACCACGCATCACTCCAAACACATTGAGGCACTTTCGCGCAACTCATTAAAGGTGTTTAGTCGAAGAGAAAGAAAGAGAGAGAGAAGATGTATATGCACAGATGGAAAGGGCGAATAGCAAAACGAATGGCAAGCGGTGCAAATATTGGCGGCGAGCCAGAGATTGAACGGTTGATATTATGAGCGAGACATTGGAGATATGTATCGGCGTTCTTTATGATTTTGGCATGCAGAAGAGGAAGATGAAGTTTTGTGCCGGTGCAGATGGCTAGGAGAAGGAAAGCCAGATAGAGGGTAAAAGAGAGAGCGAGAGAGAGAATGAGGGGTGACGGAACGAGTTATTCCAGGGGAGCATATTATTATATAAAATTATAAGTGCACTTCAGTGACTTTCGTCACATACTTAAACACTTAATAACTTTTATAACTGTTATACTTACTCTCTTAGAATGCACTAGTAAATTCCACTGTAATCCTCTCATAAGTATTTCAACTTACTTAAATTTCAATATAACTTAGAATTGATTGTCAGTAAGATTTCACTGAATTGATTTCGCATTGTGAATTTGGGATAAACATTCGGAATAAATTGCACGATGCTTTGTTTTGGGATCGCTCGTGTATATATCCACTCGATCTGCTACAAAATTTTATTAAGCCCTGTCTCGACCTATACCGACAATCTGTCTGTACCAAGTTTCTTCTTCCATATATGTACCCTCTTAGCAGACCCCAAACAGATGCTAGTCAGCTCTCGTAGAAATAAAGCCAATAAATACGATTCTCTTCACGTGTATGGTGTAGTATATATGTATATATCGAGTGCACAATCCTACAGTTGAAACGCAAAAGACGAAGACAACGTCGCGACATGGAGATTGCGCATGGCAAATAGCAAACAGAGTTCCCTCGCAATAAAGCGCTGGCTCGCGCACTCTTCGAGTGGTCTTCAAAAGAGATTCCAAGTCTCGTCGAAGTGCATCGACCGACGCGATTACTCCCTCCTCTTACCCTCTTCTTCACCATATATACGAAGGGAAAGTCTACTCACGTATGTACATCCATTGTACAAGTACTGCCGAAAAAGGGGGATGGTTGCTCTTACTCTTCGGGGTGGTTGTCGTCGCTTTCGTAGAAATCCACCCCTTATACCGACTATATCATCGTAAATTCAGTATTATTAGAAGGCTTCCATTTTGTGCGTCAGTGATTTGTGAGGCGATTGCGCGAGTTGCAAATAGGGAGAAACGAGAGAAGAAGAGAGAGAGAGAGAGAGGACAACTGGGGGAGTTTATATGTATTTGCACTACAGAAGTAGAGATTGTTACATCACAATTCGTAAATAGGTATTATGCGGATTTTCGAGAAAATGTGTGATGTTGTTGCCGATCGATTTTTTTTTTATTAGAAGTAATCAGATATCTACGTAATCTGAATTCAATCATTATTAAAAAAAAAATGTGAACGAATACAGCTACATAAAATTTATTAGAAGAATTAATAAGAAATGTTTATCACGAATAAATTAATTTTTTGCAATAATATTAGCGTAATTAGTTAAATCACAACTTGAAGATAGCACGCGGATTCTCGGATGTTAACGGTTGATGAGAAAAAAAAAATTAGCTCGTCGGGATAAAGTAGTCTTCATGTTGTTACCACATTATCTTTGTTTTTCTCTTGACCTTCTTTCTTCCTACGCTTGCTCTATCTTTCTTTCTCTTCGTCTCTCTCTCTCTCTCGCATAGCTTCTTACCTCTCAGCGTCACTTCCTCAAAGTAATGAAAAAATGCTTTTTACGTCGCGAGATGCATGTTTCTCTTAATTAAAAAGCTATTCCCATTTATACATAGCCTTAGAGTTTTCCACTTCGTGAACTCTGCTGTTTCTTTTTTTTTGCATTGCCAATTTCTAAAAACTCCTCTTGAATTCCTTGAAAATCATTTTAATTAATTCTTAATAGCACACATACACACTTCTTCAATACAACGGCACAACATATATATACATTCTCTTTAACAGTCTTTACACACGCTTACAATTAACAGACACGTATAATACTTTGTAAAAATTGTATCTCCATATATTATACACGCGTATGTCTTTTTACAGTATCGCTGAAATCACATAACCGCACACGCTCGAATCAGGTCATTTATCCGACAGCGCAACGCGAACCACGAAACAAAAAAAAAATTCCGTTTCCGCAAAAAAGGATCTCACCCGACTACGCGCGCGCGCGTACCCGCTCCGCTAATGAGAATACATTCCCCTTTCCCACCCTCTCCATCGCGTCCCGCGTAATTACAGCAAAAAGTGCCAGTGTGATTAAGCGAATATAGGCGCGCGCGCGCGCGCGCTGGTGGCGCGGCTCTTGCTCGCGTATTTACATGACACTATCGCGTGCCCGTATACCTCGCTCGACTCTTCATGATTTTGGAGCGTAGCGCTGCCGCTGCTGCTGCTGCTACATGATGGTGGTCGTACAATCATCAAAGGGTATATACGTATATGTATGTATGTGTGTGTGTATATATATATATATATATAAAGTCGGTATACGCTCGGGGCTCGGGCGACATTTGAATTTCGAATCGCCCGCGGAGAAAGAGAGAAACTTGCAAATACGACTAGTTTGATTAATCGCGTGGTCAAGTGTTGTGTATGCATATAAAGGCGTCGTATGTGTTTTAACAGCGCGATACCGAAGCGACAGCATGACGGAGTCGATAGATCGAGTAGTAGTGCTTGGTTATAACAGCCACGCAGCCCACAGCCTGTAACGAATTATCGATGGTGGTCCCTTTTCCGGCTCTTGTCAGAGGAAAAAAAGAATTTGCACATTCGTGTTGAATTTGTCGCGGTTTATATGCACTTGGGATAAAAGTAATGTGTTGTTTATATGTACATTTATTTTTTTATATTCATTATTATCATTAATAGCGCTCTTGTTGTATTTGTTTTTTCGTGGAGAACATCAAAGGCTTAACATCAAAGACTTTAAACAGTCAAAGGGAGGCGAAAGAAAAAGCTGCCCTTTCAAATTGATAGAGCTTTAGATGAAGAATAAAAAAGTAATATATGAATTATATTTATACGATAAATGTAACGAGTGTGGGATATAAATATATATCCCACTTTATGCTTTTATATTTTTGTAATCCCTACAAAACTTTCGCGTAAAATCTATAAATTCCCTGAAAACAGCGCTTTTAACCTCCCCGTTTTATCGCAATATAACGACAAAAGCGTTTTGATAACGTAACTAATATTTACAAAATCAAAGCTTCCTTTTCAATTACTATATATACCGATATGAAAGAAAAAAAAAATAAGAAAAAATACCTCCTCGCGCCAACATGTGTGTACAAGCTTTTTACGATGTGTAAGCTAGGGATATATACGGGTAAGGTACGTTCTTTGTTTCTTTTCGTTGCGGCTATATGGAGACGTATCGAATGTCGGGAGAGCTTCGCAACAGCAAATGGATTCGTTACGTATACGCGGAGGATATAGCGTGCAACAAGGGTAAAGTTTTCGCTACTTCTATGGGTTACGTATGTCTATGTGTGTATACTATATATATATATGTATGTGTGTGTGTGTATACGCTGTTGCGCATCCTTTCGCAAGCGCCAAACGTTGGGGAGGTAGGATATCCATGTATATCTGTGTTTGCATGCCTATATGGCACTGTATAGAAGTGATATTCGCGGAAACGACTTTCGTCGTCCCGCGCGACTGTGGAGAGAGGTTCCTCTTGTACGGCGGGCGGAACTTTTTTGTCGCGCGAGCGTGGAAAGTTTTTTGTGCGCGCTCAAGAGAGAGAGAGAGAGAGGAAAGAGGATGGGGGGAGATACGAGCGGTATTTTAGTGAAAAATTGTCGGATTTATGGGGAGAGCGAGTTTTTGGAATGTTCTTTCGACGCTGCAGAATCTGAAAGGAAACATTTTTAATTAAGCGTTGCCATTGAGAAAATTGAAGTAAGAAGAAATATTCTCATCTCAGTAATTCTTTAATGGAATTTGATAAGTATCTTTTTTTTCTAGCAATTAATTAATTAAATTTATAATCGGCAAGGATTCGCGCGTTTAGCAAATTTTAATTCTCAATTTAATTTTAGAATAGAATAAATACTTCGAATTTTTTTTTGGATATATATATATGTCAAATGTATATACAAATTGGGGTTATATCGTCTGAGTTTCCTAAGATATTCGTGTAAGAGTTACTTGATTACCAAAGTCCGCAAGTTTGGGGCAACCTTAAGTTTTAAAATAAGTTCGATACAGTAGAGCAAGTCTACTCGACTGCGCGCCAGTAGATGAAATCCCGCTATGGTCAGGCATTCGCATTCCAGAATATAACAATGCACGCTGCTATTCACCTACAATAAAGCAATATACCGTAAACTTCCAGTCATTATAAGCTTTCGGTTTGAAAACACCCCCATCCCCCCCACCATCACAACGTCCGGTCGCTATATACGGTAATTCACTCCAATTCAATCCGGTAATAATTAACCTCCCCTTTACATCCTTTCCGCTTGCTTCACCCCGAAATCAATGCCCATTTAAAGAGCCGTGAGCGCTCGATGCTTCTCCCCCTTCCTCCCTCCCTCTTTCAGGAAATCCCGCACATCACGCACGCGCGAGCAGAAAAACACTGCAGTCGCGCGTCGTTGCGTCGCACGTGCGTGAACCGTATCCATATATATATATATATATAGCTAGCGTTGGTAGTGCGGCCTCGGGACAACGAAAAAAAAGAGGACAGCGGCAGCAGCAGTAGCAGCATCGCGATAGGCACACGCGCTTGCGTATACTATATATATACTACACCCCTATGGTATTCAGCGGGAAAATTCAATGCGTACATAGCGGCAACGGAGATAGCACGCGTATAGTAGTAAGAGGAAAGGGGAAAGAGAGAGAGTGAGTGAGAGGGAAGTGAATGGAATGTCGATGGATGCACAAGGGGATTTTATGAGAGAAAGAGAGAGAGGGGGAGAGGGAAAAAAATCATGGTATACAGCTGAAATGCGGGCGGCGCACTTGGATAACAAGGTTTCTGAATTATTGGAATTGGTTTGCGGATTGGCGGCGCGGGGAAAAGCTTTTTCGGATTTCGATAGCGTATAATGGTTTTCATTGTAATTTGTAAACGGTCAGCTGGAACGCGCTGCCGCCGCCGCCACTCAGCGAATACCTGCGAGTCTCAGCGCGCACGCGCGTTGATGGGTGTATCTAATTTAATCGAATTACATATGTAATTAAACAAAAACTAATTAGGTTTAAAGCGTTGGATAATGTCTATCTCATTAACGCGTTTGCCCCCCCCTCTCTCTCTCTCTCTGTCTCTCTTCCGGATCATTCCCAATTTGTGGAGAAATGATCGGCAGGTTGAAAATCAACTGATTCATTGTATATATATATATATATTTCTCCCTTTGGAGATACATGTAACCCGGACAATGAATTATATACTGTATAATGAATGAAGCATCAAAATAATGAATAATTTTACAATGTTCAATTTCTAATAGCAGCACAAATTACCATTGATTCGAGAGTTGTTGCAGCGTGTGCGAATTAGCTGTGTATGCCTAGCACGAATTATGCTCTGCTTTTTATATATACATATATACACACACACAGGAAGGGCATTTCCGATAATCGATAAACGGCATTGAAAAGCGTTTGTCCCAATATTCATTTGAACTTGTACGACTGTACAGTTTTAAGCCAGAGATAAATCTCAAACGTTTTCATTCAAAGTAATTGAAAACTGGTTTAAATTTCCCACACCTACGAAAAGACTCTCATACCCGTACATTATCTAATTATTCAGCATTTGTGTGACTTCGACGAGAAAACCAAATAAGAGACAAAGGGAAAAGAGAGAGAGAGAGAGAGAGAGGCGTGGTAACTATACACCTATTCGCCACCGCGAAAGTCAAAAAGCTCAGTTCCGTCGACGTCGATGTAAAAGCAAAGCATCGGAACAAAGGGTATATAACAGCTGCAGCAGCAGCAAACCATCCCTCATGCAGTACTATATACACACCTTGTCCATTCCAAAAAGCTCGCGCGATACGATTGTAGCGGTGAACGCGAAAGAGAGAGATGGAGAGTTCAAAGCAAATGTCCGCCAAGCCTTCTCCATACCTATCGTTCATGCTTTCTCTGTCGCGCTCTCTCCACCCTGGTAACCGGAGAAGCTTCGGGAAAAAAAACACGCAGACCGTTACTACCAAGAGAGGGAGAGAGAGCAAAATTAAAAGAGTGATGATATCTCGCACTCCTCCTGTTATACCTTTCCACGCGTTTACAATTATTCGCTTCTTTCGTCGGCCTATAGGCTCATTTTACTCTGTAAGAGGAGGCATTAGCTACGAGTCGACGCACCCACGTGGTAGCGAGGCTTTATACGTGTATATAATACATATATATATATATATATATATGTATATACACACACATACGTACACGCCTCCGCTCCTTTTTTCTTCTAGCATACTCTCTCCCTCTCTCTCTCTCTTCTCTCTTTTTGCGAGCGAGATAAAACAAACCGCAAGCTCGCTCGCTCGCTCGCGCAGATAGCGGGAGGTGCGCTCTCTTCTATCAAGAGCAGCGCGCGCGCGCGCGCACGGAGGAGGGGAGAGGTCGCGTTGGTACGCTCGCTCGATACGCCACTGCGGCACGGCCCGCCGCGGTGGTGGTTCTCTCTCTCTCTCTGTCTCTGTCTCGCTCTCTCTCTCTCTGCGTGTGTATATGCATACGTACGTGCGTGTTTCTCCGTACACCTGCGCAGTGACTACCAACCTACCACCCAGAGCTTATATATTTGCGTACACACGCGCGCGCGAGTCTTTGTCCTGGTCTCTCTCACTCTCACTCGCTTTTCGCTCTATACGAGTTGAATACGCATTGCCTGTATATATATACATATACATATATACTATATATATACAAGCTCGGGAAAAAGAGACAGAGAGGGAGGGGGTGAGTGGGTAAGAGAGCTAGAAGAGAAGAGGGAAGTCTTTATACTCCCTGAACGCGCGCGTGGTTGTGTATTTCGCCGACGTGTATTTATGCATTTATATACGCGTGTGTCTATATGGATGGTCGCGTCTACAATATGTGTAAACGCAACGCCCATGTATATATGTATATATAGCTAGAGCGTCGGGGTTATAGCGGCTACTAATATACGTGCGCGTGGCATTCCTCAAGTGGCGCGTTCGCTTCGCGAGGGTTCGCGAGGTATACTTGAGTGGAAAATTTGCCGAATTTTACAGTTAGGAATACGCAGATGTATAAGAGGGACAACAGACAGCTTAATTAGTTTTCCCGTTCTCTTCGTTTATTAGATATACATATATATACGTATATATAGTATGCGTTTGAGGGGTTTGAAGAGATGAACGGTATAGCATGGGGGATTGGGGATTAAATTAAACGTGGAATCGCGTTCCCTGTTCGTTTTTTCAATCGGGTATCTGTTATTTAGCGGGTTGTTATTGTATTGTTTATTTAAAACATGTTGCCAGCAGCTTACGAAATATTTGTTCATTTCACACACACAGTAGTAGCCTTTGTTGTGAATGATACTATTGAACACCGAAACATATTTGACCGAACTGTTGACTACATATGTTTCTGTAAATATTACAGCATACCATTGTCTTCTATTATTATATCATAAAGGTTTATCGTATACATCGCGCTTGGTGATAAAAAACTCACTATAAAATATGATTCAGTACGGTGACTTCGAACAAATATATATATATATATATATATAGCTATTTATTAAAATCATTATACTACTATTCATAGAGCTATTTAGTTCAATTCGGGTAATATCTATTCTTGTCCCTTTTCTACTCTTATATCTTAAAAATTATTCCAAACAATTTTTTGCGTCACCTTTCTTATACGCATCCTTGGTATTATATATACGAAATCAGTTTTTAGTATACCATCCCATTCACCCTAACCATCGACAAGACCGTACATCAAAGCTCTGTGCTTATCAACGGCTTTCTTTTTTATATACAACTCTATGTTTATTTGCACGCAATTTTCAAAATCAACTAGAACCTCAATAAGCTTATCGTAGTAGCTTGCGTATCTCTTATCATATTATATACGCACACAACCGTGTACATCAATTACGTAAATTCCGTGTATTTGAATGAGGAATAGAAAGCAACATATACCCGAGAACTAATTCATCAGTGGGGTTTGCCAGAGTACCGCGTTTAGGCAAATTAACATCGTTACGCGCTATTCAATACCGTGCGCATGCGCGCGTATATAAGCACAGCAGGCAATCTGAAAAGTTGAAAAAGCAGTAGCAGTAACAGCAACCGGCGACCACTATAATCTGTACTCCACTTTAATTCTAAACCCCCATCGTCCCCTTCTTTCTCGCCTGCTGCTGCTGCTGCTCCTGCACACACACATATATATATATACATATACACATATACATGATTACGTAAAATTTGCATTAGTGCACGTGTCGCCATCCTTCTACCTCTTGCTCGCGCCCTATCGTTAACCTGAGCCTGACGCTGCCTGGCTGATCCTCTTTGTCTTACTCCTCCCCCCTCTCGCACACTTTCAACTCCTTCGCTTGCCTCACTCTTCCCCTCTCACTTACTCCCCTTTGACTCGGTCTTTCCTTTAAAAGCTCTATTCTCGCTGCTCCTGCTGCTCTCTCTCTCTCCTCTCTCTCTCGCTCACTCTCTCGGTTTTCTCGGGGAATCTACCCTTAAAATCTTACCCGTGCTTGAGGCGAAACAAGCGCGAGCGCGTGACTTGTATAGCGTAAAACTATAGAGGGAGCAAGAGCGCGCGCGCAAGAGAGAGAGGGAGAGTAAGGAAGAGAAGAAAGTCGATGCTGAACGACTCAATTTTTGCGTGGCTTTAAATGGCTTCGTAGCGCGAGACGCGACATAAGGAAATAGGGTTGAATAGACTAGCGCACGCGCATGCTGCACCAGCGAATGAAATCGGTTTCAGGGGCAGAAACGAGTTTTACTCTCCCTCTCTCTCTCTCTCTCTCGTTCCCCCTATCTCGAGATGAAATAGCTCGAGTTACCTTTGCCTCGTGTATAGACCCTCTGGCTAGATTGGAGGGGCGGAGGTGGGCAGAATGATTTCTTTTTTCGACGTTGGTATATATATATATAGTATACGGGGATGAAAATTAAACGCGTATAGTCGAGAAAGAGAGAGAGAGAAGACAGTGCTGTAGGTTTATTTTAACGGGCCTGTATAAAGAGAAAGAGAGAGCGAGATCGGATGTATTCGCAGAAAGGAGTTTCGCTTTTTTTTTTTAAGGGCCGACCCCGACGCGCTTGGAACGGGGATTTTTACGCGATGAGGTTCCGCGTCGTGAATTAAGTTCCTCTCCCGGATCACGAGAGGATTTCTACTGTTTGACGATTTTTCTCCCCTGCCACCTCTACGAATGAGGCTGGGCCATATAACCGGTTGATCGATGACGAAGGAATTCTTCTTCTCTGTGCGCGCGGCGCGCTTTTTACTTTGCACACGCGCCGCTTTCTTTTCCCCCTTTTTCTTTATTTTTTTATTCGGCATCCACCCCCCCCACTCCTACCCCAAAGGCGCGATGAGACGCTTATTTCACTTCTGCTCGCTCTCTCCCTCGCCGAAAATGATGAAAAGTTGGGCCATACTTCATCGGGGATAGTGCACTTACGCGGATTTTAGGTCATGAATTTAGATAAAATTTTGAGAGGTACTTTCAGTTTGAAATGATGGATCTGACCTTCAAGACTTGCGCCGTAAAGTTTATCTTCTTTATTTTGATTACCCACTTGGAAAGTTGTCGTACCCTAGAATCTTTGCTCGTAAATTGGGTACATATATATATAAATTTGATATACCGAGAACTATATACACTGAAAAAGTAATTACCGTATACATCTTCTATCGCTAGATATATACTCGTAGTCAAAAAAGCCAATATAGGTTTTTATTATATACCGCATTACGTGTATATATAGAGAGAGAGAAAAATTTCGCGAACGCAATGGAAAACCATGGCTCACCCCCGTATAGGCCACATCATCTTTGGCAAGTTTAATTAAAGGCTTAATTGAAACGCTGAACCGTGCGATGTGTGGGAACCATTTCGAATTCAATATCAATGCTCTCACTCTACGTTACTCTCCCTCTCTCTCTCACTCTTCTCAGTACGTTTCTCACACGAGCCACCTGGCGCTCATCAGATCCACGCATATATACATGCTCGTATAATTAATCTTCAAAAGCACGCATAAACAATAAACAGTATTTGCAAATGATGTACTACTTTGGGTGGTTCTGTTTTTTTTTTGCTGCAGCTTTCGCTCTACTTCTCTTCACTACTACGCGAAATAAAAAGAACATCCTTTCCTCTCTCTTTCTCTCTTTCCCTCACGCTTTGTTCGTAGCACTAGAGAGAGAGAAAGAGCGAGGGAAGTAAAATGCACGGTAGTGTGCGATACGATGCAATACGTCCCGCAATTAAAATGTAAATTTGAGCGCTCGCGCACGTGCACACACACACACACGGCACTTCATTCGTAAAAGTGGCGAGCCAAGGGTTTTCGTTCGTGTGATGCACGTGTCTCTGTCCTCTTCCTCTCGACGCGCGTGCGACGCACTGTCGAAAAAAAAAACACACAACAGCTATAGGGGGAACGATGGCGTGAGTCGGAAAAACGAAATCTCTGCCCCTGTCTCTCACCGCTTGCGCGCGTTATACCTGTACCACGAATACCCTTTCTCTCTCTCTCTCTCTCTCTCTACCACGCATTCTCTCAGTTTGCGTTATAGGGGTTCTCTCTCGAAAAAAATTTTGAAATGGAAATTTTTCGTACCCAGGGGCAACCAGCGTGCGACGGAATTCCGATTAATATACGCAAGCACGCAGTGAGGGTACCCCTAGCGTTATATAAAGTGGTCCGAGTGCTGAAGCATCAGCAATGGCTGCGTATACTGCGTGTATGTATATATATATACTAAACTAACCCTATACGCTTTATGTATCGTGACATTTTGAAATTTTTCGTTCAACGTCGACATTGTGTATTGTTTTTTTGACGGATTGTTTTAACAAATTGAATCAGAAATTGAATGAAAACAGTTTTGGACGACGACGAAGCTGTTACGCTGTTGGGACGTGTGTGACAAAAAAATTTTAAATTGAAGATTTTTTTTTATAGACGAGAGATGCTGGGTTGGTTTCGGGGAAAGAAAGTATAGTGCACGGTGAACTTTCAACTTGAGAGATTTTAAAAATTTTGGATCTGTCAGGATATTAGAAAAACGAGAAAAATGTCGTAGGAATGTTTTCTATATATATCTAACAAAAACTGCTATTTTCTTCAATAGGTGTCGTAAGATATATTTATTTAAGGCAAATATGAGTTTTATTCTACGTTAAAAAATATATACTTAAAAATTACATCCATATCATGATGTTGATTTGTAAAGTATATTATTCAATAAAATTTTCTATTACATAATATACAAAATTGCTTGTTTTTCCATTAAAAAAAAAAACATTCGAAACAAAAATACAACGACAACACTTCGTTTCCACTCAAAAAAGCACGAGGTAAAAAGAAAAACAAATAACTCCTCTCTTTTTCTCTCTTCCTCTCTCTGTCTCACTTGGTTGCTCGCTCGCTTGCTTGCGCGCTCCATCATCGTCATCTCCTGCAAAGTACATTCTCCTGGGCGTTGAAAAACATTTTCCTCGCTATATACGCAAAACGTCAACGGTGATATTACCCGAAAACTCCCTCGCTCGCAGCTCATAATGCATGCGCGCTTGAGAAGAAAAAAAAGAGAGAGAAAGAGAGTAGTAAGATATCCGAGAGGAGAAAATGTTGAGTGTCGGTGGTCCTCGAGATATAAATGGTCTGTATCGTACATATACACCAAGACATATACTGATTTTTGCGTAAAAAGAGGATGGAGGGATTTATTGCTTATGATAAAAAGACCGCTAAATGCCGCAGGGGAAAGGAGGTGGACGCTCAAAGCGATCAAAGAAATTTCTTAGTCGGATTAACCCGTGTTTACCGGACTGTGTATAACGCCCGGCAAAAAGTTGCTTTTTTTTCTTCCTAGTATTTTCTTTTTCCCCCGTTGGACGTTGCCTTTTTTTTCTATGTGTTTTGACGCCAACTACTTGTTCCCCTTTTCTTTTCTTTCCATTATTGTATACTTATGATGAAACGGTTTAACAGGATGAGCGCACGAATAAAGAAGGATATTCAAATTATTTTGATAATTTTCAATCAACTTTATAGGGCCGTCTAGGAATAAGTACGAATTTGCAGAAACTTTTCTAATACAATTTCGTACGAATGGTGACGCATATGAAATATTTGCAAGTCCATTACTTTTCCTTTCAATATTTTCTTTCCCTATCACTTTAATCCATCTTCGTTAAGGTCTTAATTGGACTTTTTGACTTGGAAGTTAGAAATTCAAAGTTTCGAGATAAATTAAATTAGAGAGTTCCGATTTTCCGAGCATTCTCCTTTTCAGATTTTAGTCGGAGCTCACAGGGTTACCACATTTTTCTAATTAACTTCGAGTGACCTCTGCTGACCTACTTTGAAACCCCGTCTTGTTAATCTATTATTTACGAGCTGATTATTAGCCATTCTCCTCATTGCAGATGCTTTAGAATTAAAACCTACCTAGCATTACTAGCACTTTTAATGATAAGTCGAATGCAACGGATTAATTAACACGATTATATCGTTTTTAAGATGATTGCCCTACTTGAGATTTCATTTGTCACTGACGCACGCGTAACACTCGGATAGCTTTTAGTTTATATATTTAACTTATTACTAGTGCATGTTAATTATCATATAGTATGAAAAAAGTGTATAATGAAATCTCAAGTGGGGTAATCATCTTAAAAACGATAATTATGTTAATTCAAATGCACTTTTCTGATATTATACGATAATTAATATGCGCTTGTTACAATTTATTCTATAATATATTTACGAAATTAACTATACGTGCATTCGATTTTAAAGTTAATATTCCGAAGTGCACACAACCTTAAACCCTTTGGACGAAATAATTCACGACTATATATATGTAAGCGCCAAGTCAAACAGCGATGTCAATTAATGCGCAGATGAGATTTTTAATTACGGAATAAGCGCCGTGAAAAAAACCGCATGGCTCTCTTACCATTTACCCTTAGCCCTTTCCTCGCTGCTCGATTACACGACACTCGAGAAGCAAAATTCCGAGTCGATGTCTAAAAGCTATATGACGAGTATAGTCTATCGCACTTGGCAGCTCTTGGAGCGCGGGATGATTTTCACGCTCGCCTTTGTAATTATCGCTCTTTTCTCTGTCCCCTTTTCCACCTCCTTCTCCTCCTCCTTAAAGCACATTCTTTCGTCACAGTAAATTTTTCATTATATATATAAAAAGAAAAAGTGAGAGGAATCATGAAAGCGATAGAAAGACAGAGAGACAATATAATGACTCAAGTGGTCTCGCACACCCGCGTGACTGGCCCGATGAGTGCGAGTCAATGTCTCGCTTTTCCTACCTCCTCCTTCTCCTTCTCCTCGTGGGGGTTAACTGTTCGAGGGGATATTGGCATTGTGAAGGCGCAGTCGGCGTTAATTGCCGGTGATTAATTCATTATGTTTGAAGCTTAATGACGGAGAAGAAGTTTCGAGGGAAGTGAGGAGAATAATAAATAGGCTTATTGTAGGCGGTTATAAAGCAATCGAGAGATCTTGGGGTATAATTGATCGACTACGTGGTAATGAGTTTAATAATGAACCTGTGCGTATATATATGTTAACTACGTTGGATACGAATTGAGGTATGCAGAGAAAATTTATGTTTGTATCATTTAAGAATCCTGATTTATTAATTAGATGAATTACAAATTATTCTCGTGATATACAAACAAGTAAATAATTTGAAAGACCGTTAAACATGTAAAATTTACAACATTCTAACAAAGAAATCCCTCGTATTTATTTCCCCCACCTATATACACGGCAAAGCACAAACAATAGTTAAACATCCCCGAGATAAAGATAAAAATAAAAACCTATTTACAACTTTGAATATTCCCTCGCGCTCAAGGAGTTTCGCGCGCGCATGCAGCAGCCTGTGTATATATATGTATATAAGGTAACGTAACCACGGCGCGAATAAAAATGCAGCCTCGTAATTTTTTAAACTTCTCCGAGAGAGAACAAATCCCAACTTTAAAAGACCAACGCGGCGAGCTACATAATTCACAGGCCTACGGTACTATGTACCGACGCCAAATACACTCACACCTATACTGTATATATGTATAATATATACACACCGACGACGACACATCGCATCGCATGCACATTCTTTTCTCGTCGGCAATAAGTAAAAGCGCTGTTCCTTTAGCGTAATGCAGGCAAGGCGGCAGAGAGTTAGAAAACTAACGTAATTACAGAGGGTTGAAGAGAGAGAGAGAGAGAGAAAGAGAGATTCATTAGAGGCGAGACGACCGCGTACACGTATATACGTCTCTATGCGCAACGTTGCAAAACCAACAGACAGACGCAAAGCACTGCTGGTTGATTCTGCAGTTGTGCTTATATATACATATACGTATACGAAAAAGCTACGAAAAATGCAAGCGTGCACCACTAACCGCAGAGTACACGTACGCTATTGTTGTGTATGTGTGTGTGTGTGTGTGAATTTCTGTGCGCATGTAGGTAGATGAGAGAGGCACGCAGGCGCGCACCACTGGTTTCCGATAAAACTGACTCGCTGACATCTGGCGCTGTAATCTAGGCTTTCCATTTGCGTACCCGGCACGGATAATAAGCGCCCTATAGTGAAAATATATATATATATCGGTTAGCCTGAGTAACTCTCTGGCAAATTTTTTTTTCCCTTTCTCTTTCGTTATCGTATTTCCGATTTGCAAATTTTTTTTTAATCGGCTAAAAATTATAGCTGGAATTCTGCGAATTATATGAGTATGTGTGTGTGTGTGTATGTGTGTATATGTAGTACGTGCACAAGTTGGTAATTAGATTGTCGAAAAAAGAAAAAATGTTATTGCATTCTAAATTTTTCCGGACAACTCGGTGCGAGGTGACTACCCCCTCCCCCCCTCTCCTTCCTCGTTGTAAATAAATATTCAATTATATGTAAAATTCTGGAAGCTCGCGCGGTGGCAACGCGCGTAATGCGCAACTGACTTTTTAACTCAATTACCGTAGTCAACCTTTTAATTTACTGAATTCGAAGCTGATATTGAATTAAGGGTATCTCCGGAAAAGTAGTTACCATGCAAATTTCAGAATAGAACTTCATTAATTACTTCGAGTCCGAAGGCACACTTGGCATGCCGCAAAAGTCGCGTTTTTTTCTTTCCTCGTTTGCAACGCTCTCGCTCTCTCTCTCTCTCGCCTCGCAAATTGCCAAAATGAAATTTGCCGAAAGACACGTGTATATATACCGCGCAAAAGTTGCTCTCTCTCTCTCTCTTTCTTCCTTCCTTTCTTCTCCACAATGAATTCTGTAAGCAGACAAGTGCGCAAAAAAAAAAGAAAGAACGCCCCGCTGAGCAAATGTATAAATAGCGTCGTAGCGCGTCCTCCCCGTCGTCCACCAACGAATTCAACGAAAACTTTTCAGAGAAACACAAGCAGCCCGCGCGCGTACGCGTGTGCTGAAAAAAACTTTCTTATTAATTTACGGAAGTGAAAAGTTCAAACGTCGTTCTCACTCCTCCTCCTCCCCCTCCCTCTTTTTTTTCCTACTCCTCGGCACGTGCCGTTCATCCTTTAATCTCTCGAGTAGCGCGTGCAAGCGCAAATGTCGACCTAAACGACGCACACACGCGTGTATATATGAAAAGCAGCCGCGTGCAAATACTGTGTATATATACGCGCACGCGCAGTCGCGGTTCGAGCGAAAACGAAACGAATAAATCAAAACTTGCGCAAGTGTTCAGCGTACAAACCTTGCTACCCTTACCCCTCCCCTCTCATACCTTCTACTTTTCATTTCTCCCACCTCCCCTCTCTCTTTCTCCTCATTCCATTCGCGTATATAAATCTCGGATCTTCTTAGCGCGCGGCGGCCGCCGAGGAAGCGCGTCTTATTCGTTCGGCGGAAGCGAGAGACCGCGGTTCACAGTACTTTTAATAACCTGCTTGCTCGTCGTCGTACTTATTTCGCATAACGAGGGGCCGGGAGAGAGCGCCAAAGCGGTTACCACCAAGGTCTTAAGAATCTCGTACGCCTTCTTCCTTTTTTTCGTCGTCGTCGTCGTCGCTTCCCTTCCCTTACACTACCATCCCTCAGCGTATACTTGTTTTTTTTTTTTATTCCATGCTTTTTATCTCTCCGGCGAAACGTTATCTTTTCTAACAGATTACGCGGGCGCGCCGCGACGGTTCTTTTAATTTTCGCTCGGCTTCATTCATGAGGCTACACGCCTCTCTCTCTCTCTCTCACTCTCCACTGCTGGGACGAGGTGTAATTTTGAGCGATTACGGAGGGAAATTGTCGTCGTCGTACTCCTCGTCGTCGTCGTCGTCATCGTTGAAATTGAGAAAATTCCGGGAACGCAAGGTTTTTCTTTTTTTTTTTTGTATTTAAAGGGGGACACCGTTTGAGCCTTAACGGCAACGAATAGCGAGAAAAGGAAGCATACGTATACGCGAGAGGAGTTGCAAACGGCGAAAATTGTAATTCCAAATGAAAACTTAACTCTGTCGATTTGGGTTAATTAAAATTACCTTAATACCCGCGTTGGCCGCATTAGGTTAAACTTAAATTAGAAAACAAACTTGCGCGCGAAAAATACGCGCAACGCGACGAAAACGACACGCTCTGACGGTCGGAAAAGAAAAAAGAGGAGGGAGGAAAAAGTCGCGTTCTCAGGACTACTGAAATATAAGCTTCGTCAGGGAAATCAAAATATGTTGAGATAGAGAAAAATCTGTTGTAATCTGTCATAGACCTTGCTTTACGATGAAATTGAAAAACTTATTATTATTTTTGCCGTATGATTCAAAAAGTTATATTAAAAAATAAATGGCATTGCAATAAGGCAACCAATTAAATTAATTAATAAAACAATAACTCAATAAGTCGTTAATGTTTAGGAAGATTATGTTTTGAATTGGATAGCATGTAAGAGGCTTTTATATTAATATTATACGAAAGCCTCTTTGAGTGAGCCAGAGTATGAATGCAATTGACGGTAGTACATTTTCTCATTATTCGCATTCATAACCGCGTACATTGAAAATACCTCGAGAATATTCCAACAACGATATATAGAGTTGCCCGAAAAATTTACCCAAACCGTAATACGCATAAACTAAATACGAATTTTTCCTCCTCAACAAGAATACACTTTAGTCAAGCGCCGACTTACCTCGACAACTCATAATCCCTCCGAATGCATTAAAATTATCGTACAGCCGAACAATGCGAATATAATATACTTCAATCAATTTGAAAATAGAGCGAGCTCTAAAGAACTTATGCGTATATTTCAGAAAACTCCCTCTTTAATAAATAAATTAGGAGGATGCTTATTAATGAGAAAGCAGTCGGAGGTTCTCTCTCTCTATTTTACCCATCCTTTAGCTTTCTCTTCTCCCCCTTCTTTTCTCTCAAGAAAAGCGAAGAAGAAAAGGAGAAGAGAAGAGGGAGAAGAAGAAGAAAAAAAAACACAGCGTCTCGCGCGCGCGCGCACCAAGGCTATGAATGAACGATGAATCGGCTCTCCCGCTTCCGTCCAAACATAAAAGCACTAACACGCAGCAGCAGCAGCAGCTCTCGCCCGGCCGAACGCCTCTCTACAAAGATCCCCGCGAACGGAATGAATTTTGCAAGAGATACCGCCACCGCTATATACCGTGGGCCGCACCCCTTCCTGCTCTCTCTTCCTTCAAAAGTACACGCGCCTTAATAAATAACGGCCTGCGCGCACGCGCCGTATATCGGCAGACACTATAGGAAAGAGAAAGAGAGAGAGAGAGAGAGAAAGAGAGGGAACGAAATTTATTTATGCGCTCGAATAAGAGAGAGTGAGAGAAAATAAACTCGGTGCGATCGCTATTCGTCCTTCTCTCGCGTGGGCATGTGACAGCTTTATGGCCAGCAAGCGGGATAGAGAGAAAAGGGAGGGGGAGGGGGGGAGACTGAGGGAGTAAGAGGACCGATGAAAAGCTCATCCCTAGCGCGCGTATACATACACACACACACACACCGTCATGCAAGATGCATTAAGATAAGTCCGAAGGATTGCGTATTGGATCGGGGAGTGAACGTGTGGGGGGGTAGGAGGGGTAGCTTTGTATTCATAATAACGGAGGAGGGTGGATTTCAGCGGACGAGCGGATTTTGCTCCCGCGTGCGGTGTGTATTGTACGTGTATATATGTATAAATGTGTGTGAATGCTTGTATGTGTGAATGCGTAGGACATGGGTGAGAGACAGAAAGTAAAAAAGGGAAGGGCGATTCTTCAGTTTGATCGACTTCGATTGCGTCGCGGGAGATTTTAGGTGTGATTCCTCATGGTGAGTTGATGCTTTGTCTCTCTCTCTTCCTCGTTTTCGAAAGAGAGAAATGTAGATTTATTCACGAAATAATTTTTTAGTATCTTCATTCCGTACATTTATTTGGTCTCTTTATTTTTTTTTACCAAAAATCCGATTATGAAATATGATAATAACATTGACAATGTGACATAACAAGTGATAATGTGTAATGTACAATGTACCATGTATACTCGACATTTGACAAATAAACAACGTATTTCTATCTATATATCTATACATCCAGCCGCTTTCTGAACTTCATTGCGCATTCACCTCCATAATCAACCACTCGTATATTCTGCCATTGTCACGTTCTCTTACTCTCATCAACTGCACTGTAATACTCACGTGCTCTTCTTTTCTCCCTCTCTCTCTCTCTCTCTCTCTCTCTCTCTCTCTCTCTCCCACTCCCACTCTTTACACCATACGTTACGCATATAGACACTTCAACACCCATCGCGTACATCTCGCGAGCTCTGCGTATGTATACGCGTGTATATATACTGCTTCTCTCGAGTCTCGTCGTTATTTGCACCTCTATAAGCGTGCACGCGTGCGAATCTCGCCGACAATACGCAACGTGAATAATAATGGCACTCTTGAGAAGAATCTGCAAGGTGTCATTCCGCCTGTTGGAAGCCACTGATTGCGACTGCGACGAAGCGAAACTGATTGATATCTATAAGAGTGGAGGAATGTGACTATATATATATGGTAAAAATTTGTTTTTATACTCCGCGACTTACTAGGGCTTATAAGAGAATAAGAAGAGATTTCGAACGAAGAATATATTGATTTTGATATATATAGTTTTGTACGAGTGGTATATTGTTATTTTGTATAGAGTGCATCGTTGAGAGACGCTGAACTGAAATAAATCGGGATTTATTCGTATATATACATGCTTTCAGGGTTATGTTTTGTGCTTTAACAATGTGTGTATATATAACACAAGTTTAGGTTTAGAAACAAACTGATATAGGTATACTTTCGCGGTATGAAACATTAACGAAGACAAAATAGCGTAGCAATTTTTCTTGTTCCCGAGTCTATACATATATAGCCTTAGTGATTTTCGATATACAGTCTCTCATTCAATATTGACGTAAATCGTCAAGCTAAATCACCCGTAGCCAAACACTAAATCTATTAGACAATTCGCACCCCTCGCCATTTATTACGGGTCTTTTAAATCACGTCAACCAGCTTCCCCATCCTCCTATTTTCCCAACTTAACCTATACTTATTTCTCCATCTCTTTACTTTTTCAACACCTCGCTGCTTTATATATAGTAAAACAAACTAGCTTTCGTTATACGCCAAAAACGAAAAAATCTTTTAATTTCATAACGAATATTCGCATATGCCTCCCGACAGCATGCTTAACACACATAGTATCTCGTATGTTTTTTTTCCAAGTATACATCGGGCAGCAGCAACATCAATCAAGTAAAAAGAAATTTTGTGGGTGTATATATATATATATATAGTGTAAACGCGAGCATGTGTTTCACAGCGACATCGGCTGCTGATGCTCCTGTTTCTGGCCACGTGCCACGTACTCGCCATTCCCGCCGACAAGGCAAATGTGTGTGTGTGTATATATATAAGTAAAAGGAGAAAAGTACGAGATTTTTTCGAGATTTTTGTGGATAGTGCTAAATTAGATAGGGTAAATAGAGCGAGATTGAGTGAAACGGTGATTTTTAGCGAACATATATAGAGCAATTATGTTAACTTTCATTATCGTGACATTAGAGAACAAAATATACTGCGGTTCACGGTATATACGAGTATAATCTTTTTGTATTCGAAAAATTAGTAGAACATTTACTGGAAATGAAACCAGAGCATACTACACCGGTGTGTCTTTCAACGAGTCCAGGTTGCCTCGTTACCGTCTTCGAAATTTATTCGGCAATCACCGTATGTTCGTATACGCACCCATTTTTCCTATCCATTATCACTCGTATTCTCTCCCTCGCACCTTTTCTCTTCTCCCCCTTCCCTTATTACTCCCCCTCCGCTGAGAGAGAGAGAAAGAAAAAAACAATAAAAGCTTCTAACTTGAAAAATTATCCCCGTGATCCAACTTCCTCCTCTTTTCCCCTTATTTATTAAAGCTCGCCGCGTACATATATTCCCAGCCTAATGAGCCCTCGCCACTGGGTCAATGAATGTGATGGCAGGAAGAAGAAAAAAAAACCTCAGAGAAAGAGAGAGAGAGAAAATGAAACGAACAGAGGTAAATTAACACCAGTGATGATCACCCGGTCGTCGGTGCGGTCGCGTCAGCAATCCATTATATCACACGCGGCAAAAGTGATACGCGATCGCGCGCGCCCGCTCACTCGCTCGCAACATAACAATGACAATAATGGCCAGCCGAGCGCAAACGACGTCGTGCGGCGTATATATATATATATATAGCGCGCGAGAGAGAGAGAAAGCCTCGGATCATTTATCGTACATAACGCGGAAAATGGAACCATCAGTCGGAAAGGGGGAGGAGAGATATCGCGCGTTTTCTCCCTTTTGCTCGCTCAGCGACGGAACTAACAACGACTACATTTTTTGCCCCGTTTTCCCCTTCTTCTTCTTCTTCTTCTTCGTCTTCTTCGTCTTCACAGCCAACAGCAGTGTAGAAGTATAGCGTTGAACGCGCCTCCTGCTACCCTTGGGAAAGGACCGTGGACGAGAGCAATTCTTCTTCGGCTTCGCTGGCTGCAAATTGTTACGCGGATGGCGTTGGGGGAGTGGGACGGATAAGGGAGGGGGAAGGAGAGAAGGGGAGGAAAAAGGAAAGGCGAAAACAAATCAGTATAGCGGAAACGTGCGAACGCGCCGAGTGTAAATTTCGAGCGTGCTTCGGCAGAGAGAGAAAGAGGGGAGGGGGAAATCTGGACGGATGACGGGATTAAAGGAGGCCGGAGCTCGGATTTTTCCCTGTTTGCCCGGAGGATTTTGGATTATAGCAGGTGGCGCGGTGTGAGCGATGTTTCCAAGCCTCATGCCTTTAGGACTTGTTTGCGTAATCGTCGTATGGTATACGTAAAATTTGGTTTACGCTTGTTTTCGACGATTTGCTGGTGTTGTATATACTATGCTCTCTCTCTCTCTCTCACTGTCTCTCACACACACACACGGGACGCCTCTGAAATGTGTTGTCGGATGAGCCAGATTAGATCTATACTGCCGTTCGTGACGCTGCTACTGCCTCGCCGTGCGAATATGTCTGCGCCTTTTATGTGTCTTTCTTTTATGACAACAAAGGAGGGATATCGTTAAGGCGGCTTTTCACTGTTATATGGCGGCCACTGCTCTTTTCCGCGATATTTTTTAGAGTTCTACCAGAAGAGAGAGAGACGCGTATTTTTTTTTTCTGAATAATAATCCGTTATCCTATTCTATATTTATGCATATACCCATACACTTTTTGCTTTGCACAATAAAAGGTCTATATATTTATCTGAAAATTATATTATATTTTTGTATATTACTATATGGCAATTACTGAAACTCCGATTCCACAAGTCTCTATAATAAAAATCGAAACCTATCGACGCTCTATCGAATCCAACGAAATATATATATGAACGTCCCCCGCTCTCTGTCCCCTTCAACATCATAAAAACACTCTTAAACAAGAATATCGATAACGCTCGACACTTCTTGAGCAACCTTCCTCTCTCCTCTTTCGTTCCCCCTTTTTTTCGTACGATTGCTCTGCCCTTTAGAATATATAGTTATATACACGCGCAAAAGAAATGTATACATATTTCTTGGTAGCTCGTTACTACAACCCGGCGACGCGAGAGCATCGATACACAGGGGCTATTACTTAGGTGAGGGAAGGAAAAAAAAACACTTACACACACACTCGCACACAATAACTATATACATCTATATACCATGTATGTAGCTCTCTCTTTCTCTCCCTTCATGCCTCTTCGCGCTAATGGTCTTTTGCTTATGCTGTTACGTTTTTTTTTTCATTTCCTTCTCTCGCTTGCACGATCTCTCTGACGAATCGCGCGCACGACCGGAAGACAAATGATTCGTAACGTTGTCATGCCCTATGTGTACGGTACACGCGCGCATGGATAACATATATATATATATATAGGGCATAGGTCGCGTGAGTCGACGTCATGTGTGTGTGTGTATATATATACGCAAAAACGGCGTATATAGCAGCGCTCACACGCTACACGAATTTTTAACGATGCCTAAGTTTATGGAGGGAGGTGAAGGAGAATGTGTATATATATGTACATGTGGTAAGCGTTTCGTGTTATAGGTGGTCGTGTGGTCCAGTCGGGAGGCGAAAATATGTGGTAGTTTGAAAAAATTTATTGGCCGCCGGGCCACCGACAAGGTGATCGTTATATTACCGAATGCGAAGTGAATACCTGATGGCTCGAGTATTCTATTAACTCGAGAGTTTTGAATTACTGTAAATCACGTTGCCGAAAGTCACGCAGGGTAAAATTTGTAGCGCGCTAAAAATTTCTTTTTTTTATGTACATAATGTACATGACTGAAAGGATACACAAGGTATACAAAAAAAAAGGAAATTTAATTAAGCAATCACCATAAGTCGTGTCTGTAACGAGAGTGGATTCAAATTAACGCGGAGGTTATGAATTCTTGCATGCATGTGTATATGTGTGTATAATGTATAGCGGATAGGGAAAAGATTATGCGGTTTTGAGAACGAAAATGCGGGGTCATTTCTGCCAACTTGGCACTGATCCTCTTTTGACGTGCTATAGCATCTCGAATACTAATTCTCCTTCTTATTTTTATTTTACCCTATATATCCAGCTCTCGAATAGCCTGAAAGGTAGAATGATATATCTGGATAGCTCGCGGAGATATTAGTCTATGTTGAGAATATTATTACGCCGAGACGGAGAGTAGTAATGCGCTTTGACGATAATTACATCTTCTCAAAGCGTGAGGCGAATGGTGACCGTTTAATCCTATGCAGTTACGTAAATACTTGGGACGAAGAGCAAAGCTAGATTTTATGCCATGATAATAACGTGTATAAAAAGGAAAAAAGATTTTATCATTATATAATTAAAATTAAAAAATCTCAAGTATTTTCCTTAATCAGATATATATATATACGTTAACCATGTAAACTAGCTGTATTTCAGTTCTTAAATCAAATAGTCTTTCGTATTTCATAATTTTATGCCAATCAGAAATGAACTTTAATATTTACACTTCATAAAATATGAAACTTCCGAATGAATTCTACTATATACTTATATACAATTTCGAACAAAGATATTTTCTATATACGAATGTTTCGCATTTCTAATTATACCGCGTTATATCTCGTACACTTAATTTTCTACGTTTCTATCACTTGTTGATTAAACCAACGTTTCATTTCGTCAAAATTACAGAAAAACAAAACAACACAACATTCGTATAGCATAGCAGCAGCGGCAGCAGACACACATGCACTTATATTCAGAAAATCGAGCTAGAATCTCGCGTTTGTGCGCGAAAACAAGTATATAGCGCGTACGCCACGCGGCGTATATATGTATGCGCGCTTGCCAACAACGCAAACTCGTACTACTACTCGCTGCGGGCACTTATAACGCCTACATGAAGATATCGGCATCGACGAGGCCGACATGTACACACATACACGTGCATATACATGCGAGATCGTTCGCTCGGATTTACCTCTTCGTTTTTGCCCTGACTCTCTCGCCCCGCTATAATTTCCACGTCAAGTTCGCGAGGCATGTGTATGTGTATTTCGCGCACGCCGACCACGCGAGCATTGTACATATATAGCTGAGAGTTGAGCGCGAGCGGGTGCAAAAAACTTTTGCCATTCTCTGCTGCTTTCATATACACACCGCACCTCTCGACGGTTATACTGCGCTGCATTTGACCGGGCACATGTATATATATATAGTCGCTCTCTCTCTCTCTCTTGAGATCGCATCGTGTTCGGTACGTCATTATTCGTTAATTCGAGTTATTACCCAGTGGCACAGAAGCAAACGCGCTACTACCGCTGCGCGCTATCGCTATAAGTATATATAAAGTGACAATAATCGTCTTTTCGACCTTTCGCACTCTTTGAAAATTCATGAGCTCCTGCTATATACTATGCGCTAATCACGCGAACGGATCTTTTTTTTCGTTCTCGCGTTGTATAGATCGCGCATGATGTTACGTGCATTATTGTATTTACAATACAGCCTTAATTGCATTTTATCGACGCCCCACATGCACTCGCGTAGGCGTCGAGAGAAATATATGTGCGTATGAGTGTGCGCGTGAATGTATATACATATGTGAATTATGTTGATAAATAGTGTTAATAAGTATATTGATGGAGCAATTTTACCTCTTTGTTTCAGGTTAGTATACGTGACTACCATATCGGTGGCATGGACACATTGATCTCCATGGCACAGCGACGACTGCTGCTCATACAATTTGGCATTTCGATCGGAAACATGTCGTAAGTCGCGAGCTTTGAGCTTTTTTCCCCTCTCCAAAATTGAAATTACGATTCGCATGAAGATACGCGCGCTCTCATGCGTCGCATCTAATGCGCACGGGGTCGATATATATAAATGAAATCCAATCACGTGTGTATAGCGAATACATATAAATCGGCCAATGAATAATATTCACACATTGGATGCATCCAAGCGTGCAGAGTGTGAAACACGACACAATTTCAAAATATATATTCGTATAGGTATTATATATTGGATTTTCTTTTTTTTCTTTTTATTTCATTGGGTACACACGTATACGTATATATATGTTATAAAAATAAAATTACAAGAACATTATAAGTAGAATTCGTAGAAGAAAAGACTATTTTAATGCTCACTCTATACGCATACGCGGGTATATACGCGTGCAAAACGTTTATATTTATATATCTATGGCTCATCGAGTGGCCGCATATATAGAGAGATCACTGCACTATTCTGCATTAATTCACTAGCGCTCGGCGTTCGTTATGCAAACACTTATTCGGGTCGCACTTGCACACGCGTGAATACAAAAAAAAAAATCATCCAGCGCTTATAGAATACGAGTCGGGTACCGCAAATTAGCATCGCTTAGCAGTATAGAGCTGAAGTGGCGCGCGACTGTTGAAATCGTAACCGCGGCAATGTTCCAGGTGTGTTCAAGTGTAACGGTCGAATCATCGAGGTGATGGACTGTTTGGTTTTAGTTGTTAAAGTGAGCATGAAGACGCGTTGTTCGATATTATGACAAATTGTATATTATATATATACGAACATAGAAATGTAACCCGAATAATCTTAGGTATAGGTACCAGTGTATAATAAAAAAAAATGCAAACCCATGTATACACTCCATATACGAATTCACCTATATACGACAATGATTAAAGCCCGCTCGATTCACCGTAAATCAGAAAAACAACCCCTCAACTCTGCCGAAAAATTCTGCGCCACTCCAATCCTCCCCCTCCTCTCTCCCCACAAGCGAAAAGAAAAAAGAATCTCACCCTCTATCCATCAACATCTCAAAACGTGCCCCACATATCAAACACCTTTCCACCATACGTCCTTCTTCAACCTCGACATTCCATTCCACGCCGCAAAGTAGAACGAGGGAGAGACACGCGGTATCAAGGAATAAAAAAAACACAGAGGGAGAGTTATATAAGGAAGGAATATCATCTCGACCGCAGGGACATTGCACCGCGACGACGCGCATAACTGTGCGCGTATACGCTAATTTCACGAGAGCGCTCTCTCATACTCACGCGTGTGTGGGTGTACACGTCAGCGACGCCGCATGCCAGACGCAAGCTCCCCTCTCGGTAGGGGTTGACATCGGTCGAGAGAGAGAGAAAGAGAGAAAGGCTTGAGAGGGGAGGAATCATCCCTCTCTCTCTCGTTGTCGCTGTATATATATGTAGGAGAGTCAGCGAGAGTTCTATCCCATTAAGGTCTGTCCACAATGCTTGTTCCTATACACGCCTATATGTATGTATGTGTGAGTGAATGTATGTGTGTGTGTGTATATATGTATATATGCGTAACTGTTCTCGCTGATCCGGAAGAGGTAGCATGCACGCTAGATTACCAACGGGGGTGTGAATTCGATGGTTCTCATAATGGAAGACATGTAGAGGGTACACGATGCGAGACAATTAAGGGAAACAAATAAATGTATGGAATTATCGCATATAACTATGTACTTGAATTTTAGAAAATTCATTTATATACGATCATCGTTATATAATTATACGAGCAAATCAGTTGCCTGTATATATATAAATTTATCTGACACTATACGTGAACTTTCCACAGCTCCACCTAATAATACCATCCAAAGGGAGTCGCTACACATACAGAGAGACAGAGAGCTAGAACGTATCCTGCAGCGATTGTGCCCACACTGTATATGTATATATATACCCTCAACCTCCACTCTCTCTCTCTCTCTCTTTCCCTCTCCACGCAGTAGCGCGCGAGAGAGAAACGCGCGCGCGCTCGCGTCCGACGTAACGAAGGCAAACACCATGTCGCCTGGGAGATCGTTCTCTCTCTCTCTCTCTCTCGCTCTCTCTCTTATACATGCCAGAGGGGGTTATACTGCGCTGCTGTGCTGTGCTCCTGCTGTCGGTGCTCGCGCGCGCGCGCGCGCCAGCCTAACTAGGGATCTAGTTATCAACGACACCGATGCTTTAATAATGGCGCCTCGCCGGGGCTAAATTTGTCATTCGTTAATTTATACGCCGAGGCAAGCGACGCTTCAGCTTTCCTCTGTGTATATATATGTGTGTATATATATATGTATATCGAAACGTATATATGTGCATACGCATATATAGTGGTGAGTAGTATTGCACGCAAGTATATATGTGTATAACGATTGCGCGAGTGTGTGTGTTATATAGCCTCTTGCGGCTAGGTCGAGTTGGCATCTAATTAATCAATTTGGAATATTCATGGAAAAATGTTAATTAACCCCGCGGAGAGAGAGAGAGAGAGAGAGCTTATATATACGTACTGTATGTGTTTATATAGATGTGTAAATGCGTACGCCGCCACGCGTGTGAGTATATGAAAAGAGAGGCAAGAAAAAGGGCAATAGGAAGAGAGAGATTTTTTGCAGCCTCTCGACGGTCGATGAGATTCGTTCGAGGTAATTATTTTTTTGCTATTCACAATGCGAATGAGCCGGGCGTACGTTAATTTTGAACGGATTTCAGATACTGCAAGTATACGCGATTATTGAGACAATGTGGCCTGACAGCGTACCCTATACACACATACACACGGATGTATATAACGCAACGTTATTTTAAGCGTTAAACAAGAATATTGGCCCCTACGAGCATGTAATTCGGTTAAAAACCAATTTAAAGTTAAAAATACCACGCATTAATATGAAAATATATAGGATTTTACGAAGTACGGTACACATGCGTACCACGGCGTATAATTTATTTCACGCTGCGACCAATGTATAATTGCGGTCAGTGTATAATTTTTTGAAAAAACTTTTTTTGTCCACACTTTTTCGAGTATAAATACACGAGTAACGCACATAAACGTGCAGTCTCCATTTAGAAATAAAATAAAAAAGTTTTAATCCACGCAGGAAAAAAAAATTCCAAAAGATTAAATAAATAATTATTACGGATTAATATATACACAAAAAATAAAAAGAAAATTTAATCAAGCGCAGAGTTTTATATAACGCTAAACCCCACTCTGCCCCCTCTCTCTCTCTCTCTCTCCCTCTCTCTCTCTGTAAAGCAGAATTTAATATAACAAAAATAAAGAAATTTTAATTTCGCGCAACAGCGAGCAGCGAACATTTAATATCACCGCGCGAGAGAGTGCGCGCACGCGCGTAATCCTCTTCTCGAAAACGTTAAAGAGGGCATTTGCGCGTCCCTCCTTCATAATTTAAAGAGCGGAGAAAAATAATCCCTTTCGAGCAAAATATACACACGTACGCGGCGTATATATAACCTTCTCTCTTTTTCCCTTTTCCCCACATACACACACACACACACACGCATATACTCTAACATATAGTCTCATTAATTAAAGCACATTCTCCTCTCTTTTCGTCGTTCCCTCTCTCCTTCTTTCACCCTTTTTTTTGCTACCCTTTGTCACTTGCCCCAGCAGCTCTCGGACAATCAAATTTCCAGACCCATACACACATACACACACATACTCGTCTGCATTACCAAATCTAACGCACATATTATATACAATGTTGCATATATATATATACGCAGACACACACGTTTAAAAAATTGCTCTAACGTCCGTTAATTTTACGGGATTTCCGATAACGACGAAGAGATCGCGTGCGCGTATAAAATTTACGGTACCTCGTTACGCAGCAGCACCACCACCACCACCGCGCAAGTTCCGCAAGTGAAAGTTGACCGATAAACAAGAACGGAAAGGGGGTGCGAGGGGGAGGGATAAGTGCCCCAGGGACGTTCGCAAGCGCTTGTTCTTTCTTTCTTACCTACCACGTCCTCTGTTACCCCCCCCCCCTCCTCTCTCTCTAGCTTGTATATAGTATATATATATAAGGAAAGCGCTTATTAATGTCCTGAGTAAAACGGCGCAATGCACGCGTGTTTATGTTAGAAAGCGGCGCAAGGGCCGACGCCGCTGCTTGGGCTATCAAACGCCTCGAGTGCTTACGAACTTTGCCCAGTGGAAAAGTGTCGATATATATCGAGGGGATATGATGTGCGGGATGGAGGGGAGAGTGCGTGTATACTTGAGAAGTTGTGAGCCTGGTGTCTGGTGTATATATATATACTGCGCTATGTAGTGTAGTATACGGAGAGTATAGTTAATTGCTTGTGGAGGTGAATTAAAGGGTGCGACAAATGTTGCCTTTTAATAACGAGCCGAAATTCTATCAGTTCGATGATTTGATGTTCTATTTTGTTGGTTTTCTTGCAATTTCAATTCGTTCGAATACTTCATTTATCGTTTGTTTCTATACAGTTAACAAAACAAAAATAAATAAATATAAATGGCGGCATTATACTTTTGTCAATGAAACATGCGTCGTCTCCGCAAGCACATCGTCAAACTAAAACGTATTCCTCTTCGACTTTGCTCTCAGGATTTCACTCTTATATATGCACTCTGTATTGCAAAACACACGCGGTGCCATCGGCGTTAGGAAAGAAAAAAAAAATTTCCAGTCTTGTCTCCCTCTTACTCTCTGTCAAAAATAAGCACAATACGCAAGCGGTTCCCCGGTTGTCTTATCCCCCGCGCAGCCTTCAGTCAATACAAGATTCATGAACTCGGAGTGAACGTTCACGCCGACTACTCGCGCGACGAGGAATGAAAATTTTACGCTGCACACCCACGCTTCTTTTCTACTTTCACGTAGATGCATATATAAGTATACAGGCGACCTCGCGGCTTTGATTTTCCAGTCGGTTCGGTTGTACACCTCCCCCATATATATATAGTATCAACGCTGATCGGATATACGCAGCGATGGCAGCTCAATGGTTAAAGCTAGAAAGTAGTGTATACATA
>JAWWEQ010000055.1:1376176-1498038 GCA_035583055.1 Torymus tubicola | reverse complement strand
ACACCCTTTTTCGTTAGAATTTCGCGCTCTACCCGATCCCGTTGAGTAAAACATACAATTAGAGAACACGTTGTATACATTCCTCTCTTTTTTTCTCTTTCCCTATATATATCCCACTCGTCCTCTCTCTCGGGATCCCGTAATGACGGCTATTTATCTAGACAGTTGCAGCCCCTCTCATGCGACGCGTCCCCTGCTATCTGTCTATTTGCTTCCGCGGCGTATATAGAACGCGCGCGCACGCGTGTTTCTTATACGTCTTTTTGCGCGGTCGCGCGCGTATAGGGCGAGGTATAGCTGCGTGTGTTGGGACGTATTAATCTATTACCAGAATCGGGGTCCTCTCTCTCTCTTTCTTTCGCGCGACGTTCCGGATACTCGTGGCCAGGTTTTTTCTGCTAGGCTTTTTTGCTAAATTATCAGTCGTCGTATAGCCAAATGAGCTGCATAACGATCACCAGCCGTCGCCTCTTTGCTTCTCGCGTCAATCCCAGCCGGATCTCGGATTTTTTTTCTCTTCCCCTCTCTTTATCTCTTTCTCCGCTGTTAGCTTGGCTCTCTTCTTTTTTTCTCCTATCAAGGGCATCGGTATTTAAATTCGTAATTATCCTGTTTGTTTAATTTATTCTCAAGAATCTGCGTCTTCATTTTGAAGAACCGCAGACTTACGAAAGTATTTGTGCGCACAATTAGAACTTGTACATATATATATACTCGCTTGAAATACACGGGATTCCTATCTAATTCCTGAGCAGAGGAGGATTAACTCCAGAACGTGAACCGATTGATTCTTGTTCGGTCTAATGCTTAATAACAATACACGAAGGTATTCTCAGTTATTCGCGATTGTTGAAAAATGAGTTGTCACTTTTATGTGTATGTGTGTGTGTGTATATATATATATATATATATATATATATATATAATATACACATCGTTAATTAATATATTCTTTGCTTCTCGAGACCAGTTAGTATTAAATTATGGAATATTTTATTAAAACTAGCGAGAAACGGCAGGAATGAAATGCATTTTGTAATCCTGTCACTTGACTCTTCAACGCAATAACGAAGAGATTAAACTCGACTGTCGGCATTGATGACTCAATAAAATTTGATCGGATATTGATTTTAAGCCCCGAAATACCACAATAATCGAGTCTATATTTTAATTGATCCTCGACACACAAACAACACTTCATATATGTATATATATATATATAGATCTATCGAAGGTAACAACAGGATTGATGTGGAATCAGTGCTAGGTGATCTCATGTTCATCAGCCGCGAACTCTTGATTCACTTGATAGTGACCCTTTAGCGTTTAGCCATCGCTGCCCACGTAATTACCCGCGCTAATCAATAGCATAGTATACGAGATACATCAATTACATCTTTTGAACTCGTGAACTTTCACGCGAGAACATACCGCATATATATATATATATATATATATATGCAGATACCCTATCAAATGTCAATCGTCGTTCTGTCGTTATTATTGCCAGTCTACACCCCGAGTATGTATATAAAAAGATATGTGCAGTCGATATCAACTATAAATACGTCGGATATTCTATATATACCGATTTTACCGAAATTCGAATGAAACCATCTATTATACAATCGTATATACATATAATAAGAACAATCACCCCTTTTCCCAGTTCAAAGACCTTGTGCTTGAGAATAAGAAAAAATTACAGCCTTATATACCTCTCATTCTTTCTCTCTCTCTCTCTCTCTCTCTTCCTTACTTTCGTTCACTCGTTTCTCCCTCTCCTGTTTCACTTAAAGCAGTCTAATTAAATTAGCGTGACAACTCACCTCGTCGCGATCCGATACCTATATATACATACATACATACGTACATACACACACACACACATAGACGTCACAGCGCGCACACGTATATACATAACATCGCTGTACGCTGTAGCTAGCGCAATAATTAGCGAGCTAGTACCGCGCGGGAGAGCGCGGGCACGTGGCAATTATTCCTCTGTTTGCCAGAAATCCGGACGGTTCGAAGCAGGCTCTTAAAAGGAATTCCCGACGGCAATAGCCGCGGAATTAACACCGACACCGTCGTCGTCGTCGCTGCCACCAGCGCGCCGATGTGATATTGATCTATCTACCCGAGTATATACGCGTTCGAACGCCAACCTCCCTTCCCCCCCCCCTCCGCCCCACCTCCCCCTACCTCACCCCTTTAGCAGCCTGTACATTGCACGGCTAAGAGAATCCATTTGCGGCTGTGTACTAAGCGAAGAGAGCGAGCTGAATGGGCTATTGCAAGTAGAGACCATAGCAAGGGAAATGGAAGGAGTAGGAGAGAGAGAAAGAGAGAGAGAGAGAGAGATGCGAAAAGCTCCGAAGGGTATACTGGGTGAGCGCGTTGTGTGATGTATGTTGACTGGAGGCCGTGTAGGTCTGCGGTACTGAGCTTTGTTTTCCAAAGATGTGCGAGCACCCATGCGATTATTGATATGATGTCGGTTTAATAATGTTTTATGTATTATGCATATATAAATATAAGTTGGCGTTTAGTTAATCTAATTACGGGGTATTCTGAAAAGTATAATCTAACGTAGAAGTGCAATTTAGAACATTTATAATTTATACAATTGGTATTCCACATTGAATTATTCGCGTAATTTGAATATTTTATTTTTTAAAGTCGTGGATTTTAGTATAGTTATATAGAATTGTTAAATATTATGCACTCAGGTTCTTATGATAAGTTTCTATGAAAGCTGTATGAGAAGGAAAACGCGATCAGACTTGCTGAACGTGAATGTTTAACCTTCTTGCATCAACGCGACCTGCGACTTCCTGCCATTCTTTTGACTCGATAATATGATAATGAAACGGAAATGTCGCGTAATTCTCTATGACACTTGACTAAATGAACTGTCATGCACTTAGAAAAAATTTTAATTGGGTTTCTATATTAATCGACTCGCAAAAGTGCCAGCGTTCATATAATATTGCTGCGTATATTCTGATATTATTCATTTATTTGGTGATCTAGAAAACCTCAGTATATATATAGAGAAATTCATCTCTGCTTCGTAAAAGTATTACTTTTCTATATAAATCCTACTATTAACTTATTGTATACCCTATCTTGAGAGAATGAAAGAGACCAGCACCTAGCACATTTCTCATCATCACCTCGATTCTTAATAATCTTGCGTATATACCGCCGCAGTAATAAACCCTTCAACGCCGAGGATTTAACGTCACGTGTGCGCGAACCAGTGAATGAGAGCTGCTGCCTTTCTGTATGACCCGAACGTTTGAATAAGGTTTGAAATACCAACGACGGCTCTCTATACTCTTTGGAGAAGGAAAATGCGGCCGGCCGCTCTTTTCTCTCCTTTCAACGGCTCGCCGAACCGAATGAAGAGAAAATTACTCCCAGTAGTTTAGTTCGATTTCAGTAGTGTAAGATTATACCTGTTCCGAATCTTTTATAATTTGTAATTTTTGTCACACGGAATTTCATCTATTTCGTTATTACGAAGTAAAACTGGGGTTTTGACGAAACGATTTTACGTGTTCTCTTGGTAATTTACATATATCTTTGATTAAATAAATGAATTATACCTTTTTGAAAAACCAATTATTTAAAAAAAATGTGCGGCCTTGGAAATTGTATCAAAGTCATTTTACTATAGAACCCTTTGAACAATCACGTTAATTTTATACTTTCCGGGACAATTTATTTTTACTAAGCGCGCGCATACGCGGGTGTGCAATTCATTTCGTTTCAAATCCATTTGGGATAATCTCAATTTTCACAATCTTTTCCCGTATGATATTTTCAATTTCACATTTCATTCCATTCTCCATATTCGAATCTGTAAAGGATAATTTTCAGGAATCTGATGGGTGTGCAACGCAAGCATAAATAAAAACCATTCCCTTTGCGCGAAACCTCGAAAATCCGGCCATAAGCTTCTAATTCCACAGCGTAAAAATTTTCTGCATTCTCTCTCTCTCGTTCTTTCCGTCTCTCTTATTTTTATATTACGCTGGCGTTTTCGCGTTCTGCAAAGCTTTTATCCAAATGTCGATCCTCGTCCACGCTACACTACTATATATACCATAAACAAAAAGCTCGCTACATTTCCGCGACTTGGTAATCCCGAAAAAAAAATAAATGTTAATCCTCCTAAATGGCGCATGTACTCGACTTTACAACCCAACCGCATATCATAACCACTCTTTCTCTTCTGCTGTCTCTCCTCTTTCTTCTTCTGTCACTGTTACTCTCTTTCCAACAGACAACTCATAGCCGATTACGAGTAGAAAGTTTTACAAGCTCGGAAAAAGTTAAGAGGACAAGGTATGTACGTGGTAAAAAGTGCTACGTAAACGCGACAACGACGAAATATCAACAACTATATACAGAAGGTACTAACACTGATGCAAAATATAAAAATAACATAAACAGGGCTAAAGGAATTGAGAGAGAGAGAAAAAGGGAAGAAAAATCAACGACAAAATTTCATATTTTCAAAATACTTCACAGACATTGCACTCGCATAACTTTATTCCGACGAGCTACTCGCAATGGAAATCACTTGAGCAGAGTGAGATGAAATCGATTTCATTTTGTGTTGAGATCGATTTAATAACATTTATGTAAAATCATTGAAATCCAATAAATAAAACTTTCTTTACTGACATCTGTGACCTTTGAATCGATGTTCTATATTTCACACAAATAATATATCAAATATTGTCCAATTCCGAATAGAAAATAATCCTGAACTTGTCACCTTTGTTAGCGCAGAGTCTAGTTATCATCCTTTTTCTCTCAGCCCCACTGCATATACACTCTATCTGCATTCCGTCATGATAACCGCTACTGTGCGTGTCTGTATCACGGTGCACATGCTTGCCAGATGATAATAACCATGAATTATTTCTGGATTTCCAAGCAGAGTATCCGCGTGTACCCATGTGTGATGTGTATAATAATAACACGAACACGCAAATGTTTTCGAGGAATTCGCATCATCGGGTTTTTGTATATTCTGCGCGTAAAAGTGTTAATGACCAGGTTGTAAAAGATAAAAATATTGAGCGAATCATTTTCAAAAGAAACGAGGATTGGATCCTACTGGGTAATTGAAAAGTTCTGATCGGTGTAGAACAGTCTGTCTGCGCATTTGGGGTGCATTTTTCTGTTACAACCAGTGATGACTGGTAATTATACCTGTCACGATTTTTTGTTTTTTGCAAATTTAAATATCGAAATTGAATGTTTCGCGTATATTTTTTTGTTACTCAAATCTCGGGCGTTATACTGAAGGGACGGCAGACCGACAAACAAAAAAGCCCGAAGACTTTTTAAACACTCTTCTCATTATTCTGCGGAGAAAAGGAAACAATTTACCATATAATAACTGTAAGAAGTATGAATTTGAGAACGAGAGGAACAGCAGCGCATTATACATCTCATTGTTGTGGATCTGAATAACCAGGAAAATAAAAAACAATTAAAGTTAAAGGGGCACTGGGATAACTCTTATAGTCGCAACTTTTTCTCTCCCTCCTCCTCGTTTTCTCCACCGCCGTATATACACACATTCGCGCATGATCGCAAGCGCTTGCGTCTCGCGGGTTAGTTCTCTCCCTCTTCTCTCTTTCTCTCTCTCTCTCACTTTATGAGCGAAGCAGGCCAAGCCAAGATGAAAATTTCCCTGCTCGAGTGCTTGGGCAAATAAGCACAGTAAAGCAGCAGCAGCAGCAGCAGCAGGATCTCTATACCGCACTACCGCCATCGTAGCGTCTCCTCCCGCTCGCTAATATCTGGGTCGAGGCTCTTCCGAAAAGTGAACATTCACGAAAATGCAAATGTTTTGCCGCACGCGCACGCGTTATTAGTTCTTCTTTCTTTTTCTTCTTCTCTTCTTCTTCTCCTTCGCCGCGTGTCTTGGTTTCATCTTTTTTTTTCTTCTATCCTTTATCTCGTAGCTGTAAGATTGCACGTGCACGGGAGCGTGATTCGCGCTAAGAGAGAGAAAGCAAGAGAGGGCGAAAGAGAGAGAGAGAGAATGTGGAACGCCAGGCGCTTGCCACAGGGGATATTATCGCTAGGAAATTTTTTTCATTTGCATTTTAACAGGACGACGAGCGAAAGAGGCTTTGTCTAGGATGAGGGAAGAGGGGGATTTGATAGTTTGGGTGCAGCAGCGCGGTATTGTCGGCGAATCAGACTGAGAGAAAAAGTGAGAGAGAGAGAGAGAGAGAGAGGGAGAGTGGGGCTATATTCGCGAGTGAGAATCAGAAAATAGTGCAAATGGAAAGTTTCGTGGTTTTCAAAATGTGCAGATGGAGAGGTAGATTTTCAGAAATATTGAAATATCCTTCTGAAATTCTCATTTGGAATGAAAAGCATGATTGTGTGCGTTGATTAAAGGTTTGCTGGGAAGCAGGGCACTTTTTTTTACATCGCTAGTTTTCTCTTACCGATAAATTTTGGCAACGATGTGAATAATTGATTCTGCGTGCTCGAATGAAACCAGTCGAATTAATCGCCGAGTTGGTCGTGCTCGACGCGGCCGTCGAGCTTGAGTAACTCACCGATCAATTTGCCTCGCTTACCACTATATATATATATATTCGGGTTCATGATCAATTATACTATAAATGAAGATTAAAAAATTTTTACCAAGAGCCGCTATACTAATGACGCCTCGCATTACTTATTTTTTCATTGGTTCACATTTGAAATATATATGAGGAGCTTCACATCAACTCTACCAGCGCGGTGAGCGAGCACTAAATCGTGCTATTTTCAACTCATATTGATGGTATTATAAAATACCTATAAAAATCGTTTCATAAGCTATTCAACGATTTGTGCAGTTTTATAAAAAATTTCTAGGTACATTTTGGCATCATAAACGTGAGTTGCCAGAATAAAAATGTACTAAAATTTTTAAATATGACAGGTTTAAATCCTTTTTCTGTGGAAACGCGTTCAAAACAAATTGGTGTGTATATCGAGAAAAAATTAATCATGTTTTAAATCGCTCTCGTACTGAAATATCTAACTAAAAAAAAGCAGGTTATTTGAAACCGAAAATTTTGTAGAAAATCCAAACCCTTTAATTATAAAATACTCAAAATTTGGCTAGTTAAAAATAAATAGCGAATAATTCAATGCTTGTAGCTTTTCTATTGAAACTCAATGATTGATAATAACGAAAAACACTAATATACAAAAGAAACGCCTAAATCAAAGCCTTTAATTTTTTTCAAGAACCGAAATCAGAGATAAGAAACGTTGTGAATCATAAAAGCTTCTTACACGCTCTCACGGATTTGATACTTGTATTTTTTTTATTAATTTCAAACGGTAATATCTTCGGATCTACAGATGCTAGAGACTTGTTCCAAAAGAAAAAATGAAAGGCTTTAAAGTGAAGCTTTACTTTTTAATGCGTTAAAAAAAATAAATAAAAACTCCATAGACTATACACACACTCTTAGGTATTATTACGTACATGGAATATTGTTCAAGGGACAAAAACAATTGCTACCTAAAAGTAATGCGTATAAAAACGTGTTTAGAAAAGGAGCACGGTTCGAAATGTCTTTTTCTCAGTTCTGTGAGCTGGTATCATAGTTTTGTGGTATAACAAACCAACGAGGACGGTCCGGCCGATCCGAGATAGTCGGGACATAAGGGACATCCTTATATATATATATATATAGATATCTGTTTTTTCACTATACGTAACTATCTTTCTCTCTCTTTCTCTCCCCCTCTCTGCCTTCATCTTGGCTCCCACACACAGATACGACACACAACATTACCTCGCAGAACAACCCAAGAAAGTCATTACGGATAATCCCCCGAAAGCTTACCCGCGTTTGCTTACGTTGCGTGGCTTCGCGTCTGCGCGTGCACTACTCTCTCTCTCTCTCTCTCCCACAAAGACGCGCCTCTCCCCACCTCCACGTGTATCCTGCTTATGCCCGGCCGCGTGCGCGCGTATTTTCGCTAACTCATACAAATTCAAGAAGGCTCGCGTATTTATCCCCCGCGGCGTGTATACGTATCAGTGTTGCCTGAGTGCACGTACCGCGTCGTCGTCGTCGTCGTCGTCGTAGAGAGTCGGCTACCACCACCACCACTACTACTACCGTCACCGTTGCATTGTAGCCGGCGGTGTTCTCGAGCAATGTTGATTGTTGCGCGAGTATACAAGGGCTACCGCTTCCACCACCGCTTCGTCGCTATGTATATGTGTGTATATATGTCTAGGTGCGTAGGCGAAAGGAGGGGTGAGGAGGAGGAGGAGGAGGAGGAGGAGGGGGGTGACGTGCATACCACCCGGCCAATAGATGCGAAGACGACGAGGTAGCTAGAACGAGCGTCGCTGTCGCTATATAAGCTCGGCACACACGTAATTAAACATGTTTGTGTACATGTGTTTGCTCAGACAATTACGCATGCACATATTCATGCGCGCACGCCTGAGCGTACTACTGCTCTTGTCTTACTTACTCTCGTTATGTATATATATGCGAACGGTTTTGAACGTACGCAAGAGAGAGAGAGAGAGCGTCAGAGGATGTGACGAGTTCATATTTCGCGAGAGTGCGTGCGATGAATGGCTCGAAGCGGGAATACATATATATAGGTACATCATGTGGATACGTATGTGTGTAAGCATTCGTCGTTCGGCTCGATTACTGACTCACTGCTCGAGACGACCCCTCCCCCCCTCCCCCAACATTTATGTCCAAGTGTGTGTGTGTGTGCGTGTGTGTGTATGTGCAGATGCGTGCGTGGATCTAGGTTCGTGAATTCATAATGTTTCATTACTTAGGAGAATGGGATAATTTATTCAGAATTAAAAAAAAATACTGTTGACTATAATAGTAATTTTCCAACTGAATCTCGCTGCATCATTAATATTTAAATAACTTATTCAAAAAGTAGGTTCTGTTGGAGTCGAAACTTTGTTTTAAGACTGGCTACCTTTTGTACGAACATTTTTGCTTCCTCCTAGAGGAAGCTTTGTGATAGTAAAAAAGAAGTTTCTGAGATAATGTATTAGGAATATTACCGATTTTAACGAGAGAGTGATAATTTTTTTAGATTTTGTTTCCACAGTTGGGGTCAATTATCTATTTGTGTAAAATTTTTTTTAAAGCCATTTTTACTTTTTAAAATTTTTATTTTCGATTTTTTTAATATTTAGACCGAATATTGTTTATATATTATGAATTCTCTGTATCTAGGATAAAATTCTCTATAATTTAAAAAAAAAGTCGAGATAGCTATATTTCGTCACAATTGTTATTGATGAAAACGTAATATTTTGAAATAGGTTATATTTCGAAAATAAAAAAAGATATTAACATGATTTTTTTTATTATAAAGGATATTGAGTACTAAAACTTACTAAATTTTTAGATTTTTTTATTCATTGTTTTTGGAGAAAAAAATAATTTATAAAAAAAAGTGATTTTTTGTCGTTGCATAACTAGAGTACAACTGATTTTGTATACGAATCGAGACAGTTCTTTGGGCAGATTGATCCATCGGAGATATTTAAGGTTAAAATTTTTTTCACTTTTTTTTAAATCGTAATATTTCTCAGGAACGGCTCTATTACCTATATTTTCTAAAAAAAATAATTTTCTAGCTATTACGGCTCTTTTGTTATTAACAAAAATGTAAAAATTGAAAAATGAAAAAAAAGAGTTTTGTATGTTCAACCGTTACCGAAATGTATTACATAAAATAAAATAAATTACAAATGGAACAGCAATGAATAGCCATGAAATATTTTCCATAAAATATTTCCAATTTTTTTCGTGAAAAATTTATTTTTTGAATTTCAATTTAATAAAAGGAATCGATAAATTAGTTTGAGGAAGCTAAGTGCCAATGAATTGACAGTGGTTTTTAAAAAAGTTTTACAAACTTTTTCTCTCAAATTTTGTTGAAAGCTCTTGAGCTTTTATATATATATATCCATCGTTTAATAAAATATAAATACAAATAATGCTTAAAAAAAATATCATCGTAAATATACTAAAGGTGGGTTAGTTGTAGACTATTTATCACTCGTTTTTGTATATTCTGTCATCGATTTTACTATCGTAGAAATCAGTAAATTAGTTATTGTATTATCTAACATAATTTAAGGCGAAATAAAGGAGGCTCCTCGTTCAAATTCTTCACGTAAATCAGTGGGCTTTCTTTTCAATTTAGTCAAATGAGTGAAAATGAGACATAAACAATATCTTACTGGAATTTGTCTAAGAAAATTAATTTTACTAGTCATCTCTAAGCGCTCTTCGCGTGCCACTTTTGTTTCTCTAACCTAGCAACCCATATGCTTCAACCAATCAAATCACGAATAAAATGATTTCACAACAAATCCATCATTTTTTAAAGATAGGAATATCATAACGATTCCATATTAATTTCATTCATAACTAAGGAATCGACTGCATAATAGTCATTCAACCAGTACTCTTATTCGATTCTATAGTATGTCTGGTATTGCATCGAGCTTTTTTCTAGAAAGGAGCTTCACGATAAAGATCAATAAAATACACATCACTATATAGCAATTTTCTAATTTAGTATTCCAAATTAAATTCTACTTTATTATTTGAATACGCAAATTTAATTTTATAGGAGCCTTTCAATACGTATGGAGGCATACCTAATATGACTAAGAAGCACAGATTGATGCCATTTAAGTTTTCAACGTATATGCGGCTTCCGCGTGATCTATATTTAAGGCTTAAGGTGTCGTTGCCTTTTAAATTACTTGTAACTTGTGTACAGCTTTCTTCGCGAAAAAATATTTTATTGTAGTTTGATTATTTTTAAATTTTAACCAATTTTTAATGTTCCAGCTATTTTTAAGAAGAACATAATTTGATAATCTTCTTTTTTCTAAGAGTAAGCGATATCAACTATTTTATAGCTTATTTAGCTATAAGAAAGTTTATAACGAATATTATATGATGCAATTTATGATCGCTTAAAAATTTACAAACTAAATATTTAACGTACACGAATTCACAATTCAAAAGTGTAATAGAAAAGACATAAATTTTGCATACTATCATTTTTATGGAGTATGTACTTTTTTTATCACATTTTGAACATTAATTGCCATCTCTACGCCTTTAATATCTTCAAGTGTCTTTATTTATCTAGCAAAATCTATAAGCAAATAACCCAACCGAAACCATTAAGCATATAACTTGAAAAAAGAAAAATATTTTCAATCTTCCTTTATTGCTTACTCTAGCCGACATTCCTAAAAAACCTATAGTAGTTGGACAGCACCACGTCGCTTTCTCATCCCTGTAAATCTAAAAATCGAGAGGAAATATAAAACATAGCCCTATATATATACACACGACATATACCTTCTCACCCCCTTCACCTTCTTGTCCCATACCTTTCTCCTCGTAACTCGCTGAATCGGCTTCTTCGCGCTGGCACTTCGAGGCGACACGGTCATAAAGTAACGTACGTCTCGTGACCCGCGCGCGGTTCATCTTGATATTTCGTTGCACACTATACCCTTCCTCTATATATATATATGCCCTTCTACACCCCCTCCCCCCAACACCAAGGATCGTTTCGATTCGCTCGCTCGCGCTTGCGCTCGTTAATGCCTTCATTAATCACGCACGGGAGGAATTCCACCACCCTATGTACCCCTACTTCTCGGTTACTCTATCTGTCTCTCTTTCTATATATATATATATATATATATACATATATATACGTGCTCGACGCGAAATGTCGCGTCCGGCTAATTCAACGCCATCGGCGCTTGTGTATGTGGGTGTAATAGACGCATAGGTATGCGTGTGTATGTGTATACATATATATATATATATAGAACTTGTACGTTGATCAAGAGAGAGAGGATCTCGGATCGATCGGCAGTATAACTCCTAGCTGGGATACGGGCCCCTAAGGGTTACTTGAACGCTCGGGTATACATATATAAGTACGTGTACATATACACATACACACACACCTGCGGGGCAGTGGTGTATATTCGTACGTGTATGTATATAAATATCGAAGGAAAACTTAAACCTCAAAATTCGTACTATTATAGTTGGTTTTATAATAATTTTCAATATATATATAGTTTTTGTTTCATGTCCCGCACGTTTAAACGTGTTTTCACGTGTATTATTACTCGTGTATATATATACGCGTCTACTATGATCTAGTCGTCCCTCGTTCCCCTCCTCCCTATGTTCTACCAATAAATGCACGTGGCAAAGGCGTGCGTATCTGATACGCATACATTGAAATATACATATAACGTCGCCTGTTCAAACGTAGTTGCGTCGCAGGGTTAGTTAGTTATTGCGCACGCGTATAATGTATAGACATAGGCATGGCAAATGCTTGGATATGGTAGCTGCTGCTGCCGCACATCGGGATTCTCTGTGCTCTGCTCGACCGGTTCCATTACGTTATTGGCACAAATATGTGCGTATGTACATATACATCGTTAATACGAGAACAATATGTATATCTCTGTATACATATACGCATGTTTCTTTATTATAACTATTCGTCATCTATATAATTATCACAACTTTTGTTCGTATTCTTAAAAAAATGTTTGATCTTTATCAAGAAAAAGAAGGGTGTCATCAAAACGCGATAATGAAATTTCCGCAGAGATTTGATTATAATTAATAGATCTCAAGTATAGTGAGAATTAATAACGGTATCTGTCAACTCATTTTTTAGACCTCTGAAGTCCCGCAGAACATTCACTTGGGCCTGCTACTTTCTTGTGTATACATTAATGTTTTATGTAGAACAATAAATAAATAAATAAATCCACAGCAATGAATTTAATTTCAGCCTGTTGGTAAACGAACTTGGTTTGAAAGCACATGAGTGAGTGAAAGAGAGAGAGAGAGAGAGAGAGAGAGTCTAATTAATCAGGGTTTGCGGAGTCTTTGTGAGCCAGAGTAGGAGCTGCGCGAGGAGTCGCGAAGCGAACGATGATTCCCGTGCTACGATCGATGCCAAATGACGGCGCCTATATGGAGTATAGCATAGCGCCAGGTGAAGGGGTGAGGAGAGAGGTTCGTTATCGGAAATCAGCCGCGATTGTGCGGGTACGTGATGATTGGACCAGAGGCGGAATAAGAAGAAATCGCGTCGCGGGAATGACGAGATTTTTCGAAGGAGATCTCACGGGTATTGGGAAAATGTAGAATCGTGCGGGTTGCTGTCGCGCGGTTTCGTTTCATTTAAGATATAAAATATTACTAAAAAAAAGTACTTATATATAGTATTATGCAAGTCCTTTTTTACAATTCTGTTAACTATTCAAACGACATTTATAATATATATTTTTAATGCATTCGATGATATATCAGCTGCTGTGTAATAATAACTATATATACATGTATATCCTGTTTTAATTATTATTTTTCTGATATTTATACTATTATGCATCAAACATATTCAATTACCTTTACGAAATAATTTAATGAGAGTCACGCTTCGATATTCGATACGATTAAAGCGATCGCACTCGGCAACCCTTTTAACGACTTTATTTGTACTCAATGTTGATTTAGATTAAAAAAAAAAAGAAAAAAACGAAGTTTCATATATATTTAGCCATTGAGCAGTGAAAAATGTTTTCGTCATTATGGCGCAAGATCGTGGAACTCGATTATTTGTGTATTATATACGTGATTCGTGATTTGTGCGTGACTAAACTTTTTTCCCTCTGTTTCGTGAAAAAATACCTCGATGACACGATTACACCTACGTTGACGTAAAGTTAAAGAAAACGATCCCGTTAACTCTTACTCTACCCAGGCTTATAATACTTTTTATTATCAAACGTTAAAATAAATAATTCATAAGAACTTATATCTAATTACTTTGTTCGATAAAATATATCTTTTTTCTTAGAATTTACTAATCAGATAAATAAAGATTAATATATGGATTTGGATGGTATTTGGATTTTACTAATGATTAAAGTGTTTTTCCATCTTGTTGTGAAAAATGTTTATTACCCGCTATATATATACGTGCTCATGCTAAATTGGTATAATATTTTTATTCCTTTGCCCCAGAGAAACTGGTCGTTAATGTTACAGTTTTTATTAACATTAAACATTGTCTTCAAAATATGGGTTACACGTAACAAGCAATACTATATAAAAAAAGATTTAAATTTAACATTTCAAGAATATTGAATATATGGCATAAGTTATTGAATAAACGCATTAACAAATGTTAATTAAATCAAGCCTATATAGATTTCCCCATTGCAAATCCCTTAATCGAACACTATTACTCAAGATAAATATAAATTCTCAATTTCACAGAATCATTGCCTATTACCCTAACTGCAATCACTTCTAGAAGTTCGCACGATCAATGCATAATCTTAATTACAATAATCTTACAATCAATCTAGTCAATTGAGTCAACACCACGTCATCTCTATAATACTAAAATCTCTCTGGCGCAGACGTCATCTCCGCCTCTCATACATTTCTCTCCCTTCGATTACCTACTCGTCTTTACGTCATCTTCGAGACCCTCCGACGACCTTTTCTTCCCCCTTCAAATATACGTATACGCGAGTGCGTGTATGTATATCTGTGTGTGTGTAGAGAGAGGCACCGCAGTCTTTACACTTCTCTCTCTCTCTCTCTCTCTCTCTTTCTCTCTCTCTCTCCCTCTAAGTCATCGCACAGAAACACGGAGGCGATGCAATTATCGTTATTATTCCTTACTCCATTGAAAGGTCCCCGCTGCCTCGTCATTATTCCATTGAGCTCGTAAGAAGTGGCCGCGACGTCTCGCGCGACATCCTGTGTCGTCGTCATCGTTGCTGTGTACGGCTCCCTCTCTGCGGTTCTCTCTCACTCTCTCTCTTTCTCTGTACAAGCTGACATCTCAATCTCTCGTTTGAGCCACTCCACAAGCGTAACGATCATGCATTTACGAGGCGACTGATGGGTATTCAGAAAGACAAAGTGAATGTCTTTTTGGGATTTCGATTCGCGAAGTGCAAAGTGCGGATGGGATGTACTTCACGCGGGTATGATTCGTAGAATTGTTGAATTCGAGTGCGCGAGTAATTTGAATGCTTTTATGATGATGAACGCATAAGGAGAAAGAGCTAGTATATATATAGAGTTATCGTTATACGGCGAATAAAACGCGAGTGGTGAATTAAAATTTTATACGACAGCTGTAAAAATCAATGAAACGTCATCACCAAAAGAGTAAGAGTCGACGAGAGTTTCGAGAACGCTCTCTCGCAAATTGATGAAATTCGAGTGTGACACTACTGTTTCAAACTCCCTCTCTCTCTCTCTCTCCCAGTCCTATTCAATTTCCAAATGAATTAATTACTAGCAGATCAAGCGAGCTAATATCGCTTACAAGCTTAGCACGTTCTGCATTCGCCAATCAAAATTCAAAGCGCGCGGATGTAACTACTACAATCAGCCCTCCCCCCTAACGTTCCACCCCCCATCGAAAATTTCCACTAGTTCTCCCTCGTGCGCGCGCGCGTACACTCGACATTACGTAATACATATACATATGTCCAAGCCCGCACGACCATTACAATTATTAAATCAGCCAGAGACACGCCACTTAGTCTAAGCCTCTTAATTAATCTATCGGTCCCAATCATACATATATATATATAATACATCCATAGTCTCCCTCGACTAACCGCACTTCTCTCTCTCTGCTTACAGACGGAGATCCCGAACGCCAGAGCTTAGTCTTCCTCGTCAGCAACCTCAGCAGCAGCAGCAACAGCAGCAGCAGCAACATAATGGCGCGTCTCTTTCGCCATTGTTGTTACTACTGCTACGGCCGCATCTACTGCAATTACTACTACTCGTCGCTTGGAGTCTACCTGGACGTACGGAAGCGACAGCAGCGAGAGGTGGCGCCACTATCGTGCAGGAATACACGACGTATAGGCCGTCCATGACTACGGAAATGGTGTATCAAAGTTTCGCCATTGAGCCTATGGACCAGACGGCGGTGATCGGTAGTAGAGTGACACTACCTTGTAGGGTGTTGAATCAGAAAGGACCGATACAATGGACCAAGGATGACTTTGGATTGGGCTCGGGGAGGAATATGAGTGGCTACGATAGGTACACCATGATCGGCAGCGACGAGGAAGGTAAGATATCTTTTTCTTTTTCATTCTTTAATCGTAATTGATTGGTAATTAGAAACGTTCAAGCGCCAAAGTCAGTAAAACTGTACACTAAAATGTTGAAAAAGAAAATTATACGCTAATTCAAGTCCATGTAAAAGGGAGATTGATTTGATTACATTGTGCAATTGATTACATTGAGTTGTGCAATTAATTACAAAAAATGATATTAGTACAAGAGTAAGAAAAGAGATTGCTGATAGTAATTTATATATATCCCCGAAACGAGCCATAACATCAGGTTGTATATAGAGTATTCTGTTTCTTAAACGAGTTATTTACGAAAAACGAAAAATTAAGAAAATTAATTCCACAAGATTTAAATTTTAATAGATTAAAATTAGATTGCAGTATTACTGCTTATCCTCGCTGGCATTTCAATTTTCGCAACAACAGTAGAAATCCGTAGTCTCGGAAAGATTTACATAGACTCTGACCTAGTTGCAGAAATACTCAATCGCAAATTTGCATTGATGTCTCGTCAATAATATAGATCTCGCTGAAAATAACAACCCTTGACGTTTTATCTTCTAAAAAGAATTTAAAAAAAAAAAGAACCACAATATCGACAATGCGTTAAGACTTTTTGATTAAAAAAGCGCAATTCACGCAAGCACTCACTGATGCAGGATGAAACAAAAAAGAAAAAAAGAAATATGAGATCGCCGTAAAAATTCTAGCGTCCCTTAACGAAAAATCCATACCAGCGGGGTATAGGGGACGATTTCCTTCACACACGTACTATACCCGTAAAAAGTGAAAACAAGCTTTTTCGCAAGCGAACGAGCACAGGCTGGGGATAAGGGAGGCGTAAAACCGCGGCGCAATTTTCGGAAATCCGCCGAGTCACCGGATCAATAGAAACAAACACCGGGCACTTCCGGACGCCCCGTTGGCGAAATAGCTTTCCAGCTACTTTTTCACGTCCAGTAGTCGCGTAGTCGTATCGAAGAGAGAGAGCACATATACGTGAGAAAGAGACAAACGCTCGTCTTCTCCTTCTTCTTCCTCCTCTCTTCTCTCTTTCGTTTTCTCTTTCTCTCTCGCATTCACCCTTTTCCTATAAACGTGCGAGAGACTTATACGAGGACCATCGTATACCTATATGTATAAGAATATTCCAATGGATTTCGCGTTTACAAGGTGCCCCAGATAACAAGCATTAGTTATATACCTCTGCGTTTTCTTCCCCTTAATTGCGGTCCCCCGGTGTGTTTTGTAAACTTATTCGAAACTGCGACTTTTCGCAGTGTATTAGTATATATATATGCTATACGGTATATCGTTGCTATATAAACTAACGCGGAAACGCGAGATTGCATTTTGAGCGAATCAAAATATTAAAAGCAGACTAGGGCAGGAGTAGCAGCACACAAGCCTCGCAACCGTCGCTCGTCGCGGTCGTACGTGCGCGCGCAAGAAAGTTTTTAACGTTGGAAAACAGGTAAAAGAGGCAATTATGGTTATTCTGGCTCGACTCGCGTGACCGCGTTATTGTGTAAATATACATTTATGTACGCGTGCGCATACTGGGGGTAGGAAGAGGATAACATATATATATATATGTAGGTTCCTTGTATGCATTTTACATAGAGCCTGGTATTAAGAATTTCGCATATACGACAAAAGTTTAGGACACACCACCACGCTTGCAACCCGCAGCGACCGAAATAATATACATCTGCGCGGTGCCTCAAAATGCCCATCATCCAGCTAACGATATATACCGAACAAAAAAAAACTAAAAAAAGAAGAGAGAGAAAGAAAGAATAGAAGTAAAATTACACGGTCTGCGTAAAACCGAGACGACGTCGACGACTACCTTTCGACGAATCGAATTACGTGGAAAACCTTCCTCGAGAAAGCTAGAGAGAGAGAGAAAAAAAAAACGTCCCTTGCGCGCATAAGTACGGCTCCCGCTTACGAGCGGCGCATTCGCGCGTATAATTCGAAATCGCGCCGAGTTTAAATTAGTTCTGAAACACTCGGTGTGCACGCCACACCAACCTTAGATCGATACGCACGAGCGACTTGTATATATATATAGCGTGTATAATGTATACATATATATATGTACATACTACACCTGCCTGTAGGAATCTAAAACTCCTGAACGTGGCCTTTCGATCAAACCTATACTCGTCTAATCGTCAGGAATCTTTGAATCGAACTCTGCTATACGCTAAATCTACTCTCTTTTCAATACCTATACGGAGGGCAAGGCCGCGGCTGCCGTGCCCGTCGAACGGATTCATCAGAGGGCTTTTGTGTACGAGCGCGCGCGCGCGCGCGCGGATGTGGGAGAAAAGAGACGGGATCGAGGTGAGGAAAATACCACCGGGAAGACTCGCGAAACGAGGTCAGCGGGGATTTGGGTGCTCTACTGTTACGGTATATGATACTGGTGTATATATATATATGTATATACGGCGCAATGTTGCAAGTTGGAAATCCTTGACTTTTTTTCCCCCTCTATATACTGATGCTGTTTATCGATTTTGCGTGATAAATAATTGAGAGTGCAAGCTGGATAGTATCACGAATTTAATAATAAATTCGGCACGTTGAGAAAAGCTAAATTCAATTGGTTCTATATTAAACGTGATTTTGTGAATATAGGGACAATGAAATGATTTTATCGATATTACGTACAAATATGAGAGTGCTGAAAGTGTGATGGTTTCATTACGTAAAAATGTTTAATGAAAGACGTAATATTTTTCTTTCGATAAAATTATTTCACTGTTTGTATATTCAAGTACAGATTTAATTGAGTCAATACAATTTTTTTCCAGCGATGGGTGAAGTGATATTTATCAATAACACAATATATAAACGCATACAAATCTGATGATGAGCTATAATTGAGGAGATACGTTCCGGGAGCGCTGATTATACAAACACTTGAATAATTGGGTTACGTTGAATTTCTAGCGCTTATCAGAAATGCTTTACCAATTTAACATTTAATTGTTTAAACGAAATTCAGAGAAAAATTGAATTTTTAAAGTTTCGAGTTACAAACAGTGATAAATAATTACAGAATTACATATACAAACGGTCAAAACTATAAAAATGCACATTCTCTTTATTCAATAAACATCTTTTACGATCATTATACCACAGAATAAACGTCTTTCGCACGGCATTCTGCGTAAAATATACGAAAACAATCACCTTCTCTTTTTATCGCGTCAACATCCCGGCATGAACGCTCCTCTCCCGACCGCCCGTCGCGTTTATCTCATATCCCCCTTTTCACGACAATACTTGTCATAAAAGTACCCACTCAATGCCGCTACGTAAGGTATATTACATATACTCTTTACACGTCTGTTTTCTAAAATCCGTTGAATGATCGTTCGCTAAGCAACAACAAAAAAAATAATACAGAACCGTACGATATAATTATACATTTATATTTTTCACGCGTATACATATAGAAGGTGAGAAAAAAAGTTAACGAAAGCTAAAGCGCGCGTGAAATAAACGAATTAAGATCTTTCTTGGCTCGACGCGCGCTCATGCAGCACACACAGGCATCGTAACCGCACGATGGATTTAACGTCACGACTGTCAAGAGCAATCGGTACTCGCGAGGGCGACGGACGCGCGTTACGTGTGCGCATGCCAGGGGTGTAGGATTTTGCGCACCGGGATTGAGAGAGACGAGAAAGAGAGAAAGAGACAGACAGACAGACAGACAGAGAAAGAGAGATGCTCGGTTCTGATTTCAAACTGCGGCGCGGCGTTGAGAGTGCGACGACTTCCGGCTTCGGCGAATAGCTAGCTAGCCGATGGAGGGCTTCGAAGAAACGACGGACAATGAAGAGGAATTAAGGGAGATCGTTTGGATTGTACTTTTCGTTTGATTTTATATACGCGTGTGGAGAATCTTTGATCTTTATTAACTAAAATATATAAAAGCAATCTCGTCAAATTGACAAAAAAATCGCGGTCAATTTATTAAAAACTCTTCGCTATATATATCAGTATGTGAATTCTTCAAGAACGTGAGCGTAAAGGTGGACAAGCGCGAAGGTGCCGTAAATTTCTGGAAAATGACGAAAAACTCGCGAAGGTAGAGAGGGGGGACCGAGGTTATGGCTCAACCATAATTCACGAGGTATTAACTTTAAACTATAAATTAAAGTGGCTCTCCCAGTATAGGATTCGCTGCTTATATATGTGTGGGTCTCTGTGTGTGTATAACGCGTTCTAGCACAATAACGGCCGCTATCTTCGACGGGAGGGGCAGAGAGAGAGAAAGTTGCTGCTGCTACCGGGTAGGTAGGATGAAGAGGTGCAACAGAACAAAATGAACCCCTGGTAAAGTTTTGGCTATATACGACGCCGATATGATAACACGGACCATACGCTGATATTCGCGCGGTTCCGGTGTGACTCCACGGCTAATGGTATAAGCGAGGTTACCAATTCTCGTGTAATATATAGGTTAATAATGATTTTTGGTTGTTTTTTCGGTATAATTCTGAATTTGTAGTGCATGATGGATGTATATAATTCCGTTGTGGAGGGTTTGGAGAAAACCAACCTTATCACGTAGCTTTACGAAGGTTGAAATCCATTTACTTAAACAGGTTACTGGTATATTAGATTGTAAAATGTATATACTTACAGAGTTAAGCAAATAAGATTTTCATCGCATTCAGTAAAAAAAAAGTAGACCTTTATTTTAAGAAAAATCCAGACCCCGCGCAGGTTAATGGACATAAGTACGTTATTACAACGAAAGATCAGAGCGAAGAAGAATGAAACTCTATCATCAACAACTTTTACCAAGCGAAAGCTATATGGGGGCGCAATCAAGCGAACGACTTCCCCTCACTCTTTGGCCGACAAATCGTCGACGCACGTCGCGTCTGAAGTATACGACGCGAGAAAAAGTCAACTCTCGAGAAGGCAGATAGCGCACGAATTCCAACTCGGCACACTGCGTATAAGTCAATCATACAGAAAGAAAGAGAAAAAGAGCTGCTACTATGCCGGGCTAATCCGGCAATTTACTTGCTCGCTCTTTCGCTTTCCGCGCCCGTCGTCGACAATAGCTCACGCGCGCGAAGAGTGTCGTCGTGTCCGCCTCCCTCGTCGTCGTCTTCGTCGTGGGTTGAAGGTATGTGTGCTTTATATATAAGGCTTATCCGTTGGATACGAAATTCGGGGGGATGACGACGAGACGTGCGTCGTCGTTCTTTGGGGGGAGAAAGGTTATCGAGACGATCTTATGCGCATTCGAAATAATTGCAGTGGTAGGAGGCTACTGCTGCTACTAAGAATATAGCCGTTTTGATGGTAATATAATGAAAGTGTCCGCACGCGCGTGATTAGTTGTATTTTTGTCCGAGGAAAAAAATGTATAATAAAGTATTGTAAATGTTGATACTTCACTATTCAAATGAAGTAAAAAATGTCAATAAATATATAGTCCTTCCTTTATTTGAATCGAGAAAGAATACTCTATATAAAAACATTTTCTAAACTATTACCCACTGTTTCATTCTTTTACAGAACACGCGTACAATAAATATTATTTTTTTTTTTGTTTCACACAAAAGAAAATAAAAACATTGATTTTCCATCCACACATTATATAGAGACACATTCTTTATACCTTCCACCCTATATATACACACGAGCGACGCATTATCTATTTCGCAAAAAAAAAAAGGAAAAGTGCATCGCTTTCCGCGAACTCATTTCTCACGACTACAAACGGCGAAAAGGTAGTTATCGGAAATATCTCAACCGCGCCACATGTATAGCCTATAGTATATAATACAGCAAAAGAAGAAGGTGAGAAGGTGTTCGGAACGCAATATTCAACAATAAAACTCACTACCTTTACCTCGACGTTAATTATTAGCGTGAACTCGGCGAGTTCATTAGCGCGTACGACGTTATATATAATACATACATGTATAATATATATGTATGTACACGCGAAGGCGAACTCAAACCGATATATATATATATATATATATATATATATATATATATGTACAGGTGTATAGAGCACACGTGTATATATATATATATATATGCATAAGCGTCTCGTTCGATAGGCTTCGCTCTTATATGTATGTATGTACATATATAACTATACGCGCGTAGAGCGCGTGCGCTTGCAGGCCAACCGATACTAATTTCGCGAGCGAGTTATGGCCTCTATTACATACCTACGTGTAATTCCCGGCACGAGCCTCCTCTTCCCTCCCTCCCTCTCTCTCTCACCCACCTACACACTATCGTTCGCTCTCGCTTGTTCCGGCCGATCTGCCCTCTCCCTCTCTCTCTCTCTCGGGGCGTCGGCGTCGGCGTTATCGACGGCTTCTGATTTAGTATGGCAATAAACGGGACGTTAATTACGGCGACGTTTCTCTTATGCTCGGACGGGCGCGAGCTAGCAAGCGGTTTAGAGGCACGCGCAGGTGCCGGGGCGGCCATGGCGGCAGCGCACGAGCAGCTCGTTTGCCGTGCCGGGATTCCATGAGCCGGTATGGCCGAGCGGAAAAGTGAGTGGGTGCGGGTATGGGATGAATGGGTGAGAAATTTTCAAGGGCGCTGTGATATGTTGAGAGAGAGAGGAGTGATGAAAGATAATCGAATGTCGCTGATATAAGATACGGATATGAAGGTTAAAGTGTATATGTGTGTTGGAGATTTATATGCTGGTCGATATTTTATAGTAAATTTTTTAATTTCGTGAATTATGGTCTCTTTTGAGTTTGATATACTTACAATATTAAATGTCAGTTATAAATATACCACTAACTTGGTATATCAGTTTATATCAAATCTAAAAGTAGAAAAAATTAAGTTCTAAGCATATTATACAATCTTTATCATAAAAAACAAGAAAAAGCTACAAAACAGCTAAACAACAACCACTATACTTTTCCTCCCTCATAAAAATAATTTCATAAACACACCCGCTGCACACTTCCTCTCCTTAACACCAGCTATACCTCGAGCTCGTACAGCGCAATCTCCATTACCAACTTACACCGCTGAAACCTCTTCTAAACTACCGGCCGCTAAACTGAAACAAAACAAAAGAAAAAAAAAAGAAGAAGCGCACGAACGCTCTTAGCACTGCACTCACTTTCTTTTCCACTCTGTACTTGCCCGTATCTTTCGTCTTTTCGCGCGCGCGCGCGAACGCTCGAAGCCAACAATAGCAAAAAAGAAAACACAGCCCAACCGAAGAGACTCTTTTTACGGTCTGTGTGTAGACAGCTGGTGGTGATTCAAGGTCGGCAACTGTAGCTGTGGTACTGGTGGTGGTATACTATATAGCCATAGTGTGTCCGGGTGTATTCGACTTGACGAATGCTGGGTTGCGGTCGAGAAGGGTTAAGTGCGCTTTGATTCTCACACGCGCACACACCCGGAGATGCGGTCTACTCGGGAATTGTACGCCGCAAAGACTGCGCGAAGTGTGTGTATATATATATACAAAGCTTACAGTTTTAAAGTTCGTTTGCGGCGAGAAAGTGGTAGCGAGTGGAAGGCCATTAAGTTCTTGGCGATTTTTCTTTGCTGGAATCCTGGTGGATATTCGAATGGTAATAGTGTTCGTGGGTCAACTATCAAATATATACAGGCGATGTCAATGTTGAATAGTTTGGGGAACGAGATTCATATATGTATCATTAAAACTGAAATTCTATAATTTAAAGCTTTTGGAGGATAATATTATTCTTAAGAAAACTTAAGAAAACTCGCAGAAACACATGTTGATTTTTAATTGTATGAATAATGAATGATATTGTATTTTCCGATACAATGTAGGTAATCGAGTAAGACTTTACGTATTCTAGAAATTATTTCGGAGAAAAGTGGAACAAGACCTTTACACAGACGATACGGAGATACACGACCCAATTAAGATATAACGTATTTGCAATATTATTTCTTTTAAATTACCGTTATAATTAATTTATAACGATATACCTATAACAGAGTTTGCAGTCAATTTTGCATTAAATGTCCGCACAATGTTCTAAAAGGCGTTAAACAGCAATTTCTTCTAAAAGCGGAAAGCTATGTCAGCCACGGCAAAGGAAAATTAATTAAAGCAAAATTTTTTTTTTCGCCGTCTCTCACTTACCTACCAGCGCTGATTGAAGTTTCCTTTATACACAAATTAAAAAATATAATTAATTTTGTTTTACATTCACAAAATTTAATTTATATTTACTCAAAATTAAGGCACACTCGTCATCTACTACATATATAGCGTACATACCAACTCTTTACCTCTCGCTATGGTATTACTCTAAACCACCTTAAAAAGAAAATAGAGAAAGTTGCACGAGTAAAAAAAAGAACTTTGATAAAACGACCATTCATTCACCGCGACTGCTGGCTCAACGGCAGCTACCTCCTCGATGACTCTAACAGCCTCAGACACAAATCCTATACCTACTTTCGCGGAACCTCGATTTTTCAATAACTCTCGCGCGCTTGCGTCGACCCAATTACGCCGGTCTACGGTAATGATGTATGCCGAAAAGCTATGGTGATACGTAGTGACAACAATACGCGCACACATCATCGATGACGATGATGACCACCTCGATGCGCCCAGAGATTATATAAGCTTCTATTCTTCGCTCGCATGCATTGTAGAAGAAGTGTAACTAAGTATGAGGCGCATCACCGCGGTACAGCCTCTGGCGTCTAAAAGACACTCCTTTTCACGAGTTGAAGAGCGAGTGAGTGTGTGTATGTGCAAGTGACATGTCTAATTGACCGCGCGTGTGATGTTGCGGATGGAAGGGCGAAGTGACTGAGAGATGAGAAGTAAAAACTCCTGAGCAGAGTGGCAGTGAAAATTAAGAGAAGAGCTTTTGTGGAGATACTTTTGTTTTCTTTTTCATATTCAGAGTGCAGAATTTTCTGCCTAATTGAAGGGACATTAGTATATTTTTATTTTCGTATTTTACTTGTTGATATGACATTTTATATTTGCTATATGTGTGCGTGGATTGTTACAATAAATGCATTTAATGCTCGGCAGTATTGATTAATTATTCTCTCAAATTCCATCTAGATGTTATAAAATTCTCACATATCATCCGCAATTCTCGATCATTATTCTTTTGTTCAAGCAACTATAGCGCGTATTCACTGCGTATCGCATGGTGTTTTTTTATACACATGTAGCTGAGAATTAACGAAGCGCAATAGCTACTCTTTAGTATAGAGAAAGTACGAATGCGTACAATCAAAGATTAACTCGTATTACACTGTTATACGAGCAGTCCAGCGCGCAGAATCATGAGGCGTTGCTACCGCACATGTACGTATGTATATATGTACGCATATAAACCTACGTCATTTCATATACAACCAAAGGTACTCGTATATCCAAGAGCATAAGTCGCCCAATGAAACTTCCCTCCGTCCTCTCCGTCACGCGTTCGTTATACGAGGAAAAAAAAGACCATTATCATAGCTGTAATAACAGCTATATGCCGTGCATAAAGCAACCAACCCTTCGCGAACTGAAACTCGAAAGTCGTCATCAAGTTTATATTTACGCGACATTCTCCCATTCTCTCGTACGTATATGTATTCATACACACACATTGATGAACAACTACTGTTACAGGAGAGAAAGCACGTATGTGAAAACTACGCAATCGTGATGGTTACCCCGGCTGAAAATAATTACGTATAGTTTTAATAAACTAATAAATTTAAATTTATAGATAACATAGTCGTATAACCCCTTTTTCGTGTTATTATCCAAATGGTACTACCATTTATGGCAACTAGGATACAATCAGACGAGATTTCATAAACTTTCTGTGAATAAATATTATAGCTTAAAATTTTCGCACGTAACGAAAATCCGTATCAATGGTGCGTATCAAAAGGTTCCAATTCTTTACGTGACATGTCACGTGTCAAACACGTATTTTGTACGTGTTTTAAGACGTAATACATATTAAAACTAGAGAATTATTTTCAGCTGGGACTCGAACGTGAAACTTGAACCAATAAGTCGATTAAGCAAATTATTACGTCGGGAGGGTCCTCTATTATTTTTATGACCTCGTTATGTGTGTGTGTGTATATATATATAACGATTAAATATATACAATATATTTGTGCCGGGAGCTTTCATATTTTTAACTGAGTTCGTCCCGACGGTATAGATAATGAAAGACGAACATGCGCGACGGTCGGAGATGAATTTTTCATGTGGACACAGTAGATGGCGGGTGAATTTCTAGAGCTATGTCTGAATCATAAATGGGGGATGTATATGGATATAATGTCGACCGCTTGAGAGATTTCAACAGCGATGACGCGGGATGGATTGCCGTGGCAAATGTAAAAATGTTGCCTGAGCTTTTTCGAAGCCTCTGAGCGATTTCGATGGAAATACTCGTGATCGGATCGGACATTTTTTAACAATGCAGAAAGGAAAAACTTCTGGCTTCTACAGCGCGGGATGAAATTTTTTTTTTCCTAAAGGTGCAGACTATATGTATGAATTGATTTTTAAAAATCTTTGGATTACGTGATTTAAAGCTGAATATCTATATAGCTAGAGAAGGATTCAATCATGGAACAATATCGATTCTCGCTTTTTTCACTTTCAATTTGAAATTTCTTGTAATCATGGAGAAATGCGAATAATGCCTGAGTTATAATAGTAAAAGTATCTGAAACATAAAAACTTAGAACATAAACTTTGGTTTTAAAATAGTAGTACGGAATAAAAGTTTCGGTACTTGTTCTTTTGCTAAAAATATGTCGCCAAATTACGTAAATTTTCTACTGAATTTTCAAAAGGGAAATGTGTGACTCTCGAAAGATTTTTAACATTTTTTATGCAAGTTATTTCTAACGTTAATTCCATATGTCTAGCTGAAAACCTGGATAATGAAATTCATTAACGTCTATCTATTTCTATTCTCACAATGTTCTAATCAGTGACAGAAGCTTGTGGTGCGCTTCCCAGAGCAAAGTACATACATATAGCAAATATAACTATTCACAGTAGTACTAATACAATTTTCAATGTTCAGAACTCGAACTCATTTTGCGACTTTTTGTACAAATAACGTTAAGTAAATTTTAAAATTATTTTAACATTTTGATAAAAAAATTTTTGATTTATTAAAAACACGGAAAATTAAAAAAAAAGATAAAATAGGAAAAAATTATAAAATATTACTTTATTTATTTCAAATTCATTATGAAAAATTATTATATTTAAAATCTAACCTTATACCATAGCAGTTAACTGTGTGTACTTTTTTGCATGGAAAATTTTATAAATAATCCATACCCAAATATAGCTTCGCTGCACCGATTTCATAGGTTTGTTTATCAAGCACTACATTACTCCTACTAGACAAAATAGACAAATGACCTTTAACTTCGTTTTCGACTCTGCTGTTCAGAAAATAAGAAAATTATTCAACACGCTTCTGAGCAAAATTGGAAATCTTAACATTGTCGATATTTTCAAACGTAGACTAAGATCTTTTATACGTAATTTTAATTACAGTTCCAATCTATTGATTTTTTATTTAATTTAGTTTAATTCTATTGTATTTGCGCCACTTCTACTTATGATCACAACTTTTAATTATGTAGAACGGGTCTATTTTCCATCTACATTTTAAATAAAAAATAAATGAATTTTGAAAAATCCAGCAAACTGGAATTTAAAAACAAATTAGTTATAAATATAATTCTAATCCGATTTTCCGATCATTCTATGATTTTCCGTGAATATCATGGATTTAAATTTAGGAAATCATCAATATTTCTACTATTTTGAAATGGATTAATCCCTTGACTGGCAGTGTATCATATATGCACATATTTAAATTACTTTGATAATTCTCTAAAAATTGGACGAAACTTGGTACACTATAGTTTTTGAGGTCGCCGAATCTAAATCTGACATCAGAATCACAAAAATTCAAATAACCTTTGAAATGAATTCAGTAACCCCAAAAAATCCTAGAAACGTAGTTTTCCCATAACTAGACTGAGTTTTCATGGCTACCAGTTTTGGCACGAAAAGTTGCAAAAGCCCTGCCAGTTAAGGGGTTAATAGTAATCGGTGTAAGGAATACAAAAGATTTACATACAATTGCAAAAAAATCACCCTTTTATTAACTATTATGATTTAAGTACTATTAATGAAATAAAAAACTCTCTCATTCTAACCTTTGTTTAATCCTAACGACTTCGTAAATCAATCTCGTCGATAAACAAATATTACACTTACCACTTCTTATTTTTTCTCTCTCTGTCTCTTTCTCTGTTTCTCTTTCTCTCTCCCTGTCTCTTTAGTTCGCTAGTACGCGCTCGGTAAACACCGTAATCGCCACTTTCTATACGCTCTGACTCCTCCGGCATTGCTTAGCTCGTTTCGACCTTTTGTTCAGAATGTCTCTCTCTCTCCCTCTCTCTCTCTCTCTTTCTCTCTCTTTCTTCCTCACTCTTTCTTTCGCAGATGTTTGGTCACTACTCACCAGAGTCTCGGGGCAAGCCGCCGCTCCACGAGCTTTTCAAAACTTCTGCTGACAATGCTGGTAAAAGAAAGAGACACGACGAGAGAAAGAGAAAGAGAGAGAGAGAGAGTAGAGGTCGAGCTTTTCGAGTGACTTGACTATAGGTACTTGCCGTACGGCTGTTTTCTTCCCACGGCGCTCGATTCTGATCGGTCGTTCTTGTGCCACTGGATTTATAGACACAGCAGCTGCGTCAATACCGATTTTACGCTTGACTCGTTCGATTTGGCGCGCATAACCCGCGCGCGCGATTGCGCAAGCGAGATATATAACACTAATAGGCTTGCTATACTATAGCATCGTTCATTTAAGAGCGAAATGGAGATGAGCGAAGGAGACGTGTTTGTTCTTATATTTTTATGGTACTTTGGTTGCGGTTGTCACGAGGATCAATTATTGTCGAGGGGCTTGAGTAGTTCTTTTGCATCGTGGTAACTAAACGTGAAGACAAAGTAATCGTGTATACATTTGCTTGACATCGAAGGATTTTTAGTTTTTTAATTATTATATAATGTTATGATAAATTTCACACATATCTCGACTATAATCTCTCTACTTTCTATTTTCTTTCCGAAATTCACTGGTTAAATCGAAAAACCACAATCCGCAAGCGAAATATCGTACCGTTTACGAAGATAGAAAGCGAGGGAGAGAAAGAGAGCAACCCGTAAAAATCTATCGTAATTGCGTTAGAGCTTCGATCAAAATACGCGAGCGACACGTACACACACACACACATATATATACACAACGCAGAGGGGAGTCGAGAAAAAGCGCGCACATATCGACGGTTTACGCGCGAGCTCGCTGACGTCGAGCATATTTCATCGTTGCACTATATATATATATATATATACACATACACAGAAAGATATATCTTCCTCGTGCACTCGTATTATAAGAAATATGGAAGTCGTAAAAAAAAGCGGTGAAAATACCGGTCCACCATCAGCCGAGGTGTTTTCCCCTCTCTCTCTCTCTCTCTCTTTCATCCCAAAAAATCTTTCTAATAAAATCAAATTTGTATCGATTGGAACTCAGCCACCCGCTTCCGTCACCTTATACCACCCGCACTGCGGTACTTGACACGTTTGCAGGTGACAACGCACGTGCGCATAAGAGCAATCAAGCACGATCGTAAAAGGCGACCGATGCACGTGGAGAAGGCCTTCGTTGAATCTTGTCGCATATATATATATATACACATAGCTTCGCCATGCTGTGGGTATTTTACCCTCTAATAGGTATACCAGAGAGAAAGACAGAGAGAGGGAGGAAATTTCTGGGAACTCAGGAAGCGTCGAATGCAATTGACAGCAGCGGTGTCGTTAAATTTCGAGCCTTACATAATTGGATAAGTTTTGCGAGGTCGGCACACGCGCGTATTAGCGGAAATGTGTGTGTGTGTATGTATGTGTGTGGTGCAGTAGAAGGCGGCAAATGAAATTAATTATGTTACGCGCTTAATTCGATAATCGTTTTGTAGCAAGCTCCCCCCCACATCCCTCCCTTATACTCCAGTTGCGTATAGGGTGCACTTTGACTGGATGAACGGAGAGGGGATGAGGAAGATTGAGAGCTGATACTTTAATGAGGTTTTCCCATGAAGTAGGTTAATTTAGGTTATACATCTGGGCTTTCGGCGCTTGAACGACAGCTTTTACCTCAAATCCACGTAATCTTTATATATGCTTAGGGATTTATTCTTTTACGATCCACAACTAATTAGCTAACTGTATTTAGAATAAAACATGCGGTTTATTTCATGACTACGGCTTTATATATACCAAAATACCTTATATACAAGTTGCTGAGTACTCTATAGTTTAGTTAATTGCACTAATTTAATACGCTGCACATATATACCACCGTTTCGTTCAATCATTCCAACGATTTATCTCAATAATATATATAAATTGACTATTTTCAACTGTGAAACTCTCGCGCATACTTTAAATGCAGCGCGTTTAACGCTTTTTGTTTGAAACAAAAATATTCAGCTCCCGAATTACCGGCGAGCTTCCACATCCCCTACCCCCCACCCCCACCCCCCATCACCGAAAATACGCTGAAAAGCGGAAATACGGATTCCGCTCTAAATTAACACTGGAAAAATCGCACAAAAAGCCAACTGTACGCGGTGAGATCTCTCTTCTTCCTTCCCCTCTTTTCACGCCCCCTCAGGCTCGCTTCGTGTTCCCAAAACATCGTATTATTCACTCGACAGTTCGTTTATTCACTTGGCCGAACCGCCTAGCATGCAAAAACGATCTCATAGACTGCATATATACTCGCAGGAAAATCTTCCTACCGTGTACTCTCTTTCGCTAGCCTTATACCCTCCTCTCTCTTGCATTCCCCCGTATATAGATGCAAATAAAAACGAACGAACGACGATAAACAAAAGCTATATATATATATATATATATAACTCTTTCACTTGCTTAAAGTTAACGGTCGATGGAAAATTTCTAAGCGTATATACGTTCTTCCATGTTTCAGGTGACTTCTCACTGCGCATCTATCCTGTGGAATTGGAGGACGATGCGATTTACCAGTGCCAGGCGTCACCGACGAACGATGGCCAGCCAGCTTTAAGATCACGATTCGCTAGGTTGAGCGTGCTCGTGCCACCCAGGAATCCTGTGATTGTCCAAGGCGACTTTCTTGTCACCACTGAGGATCGCAAGCTTGAGCTAGAGTGTATTAGCGCGGCTGGCAAACCCCCTGCAGAGGTGAGTCTATTTGATTTTGTTTTATTTATACTTTGAGATGAGATTCTTTGTGTAGGTATAGTATAGTGACGAAAATTGCAGCAATTCGCGAGAAAGCTATTAACGCGTTTCGTTTGGAATTATACGGAAAGAAATTGATTTACGCAAATAAACTTTTTAAAGTATATATTCTTTTTAAAATGAGATTTAAATGCTTGGAGTTCCAGTTCTATTGTAATAGCCACTTTAACGTCGGAATCCCGTTTAGAAATAAACAGAAATAAAAGGGTAAAACCTTATCTTATAAAGTCCTATTTTTATATTACTAATAATAGTGATCACAGTTGTATAATAAAGTACTGTTAACGTTATTGATCATGATGCATACGTAAAAAATTATAATAATTATCATATAATAGTATATAAATAGATAATTTTATTAAACCAAAATTTGCATTTTTAGTACGTTTAAATCTGTTCATTACGTAATGAATGAAAAAAAAATCTGTGTATTTGATTTCATAACGTATCGCGTTATCCACAGTAATACAGTTTTGCTTGGAGGCCAGAGAGAAAGAACGAAGTTTTTTTCCTTTAAAGTCCACATCGGGGGAAACGAAAACAGTTTCGTTTTATCATTGCGTGAATAATATACGTGTCTTATGAATAATCCACTATCTAAACGACGGATCTCTGAAAGAAAGCGAAAAACAGAGGAGTTAAACGTTTCGCGTGCTTTTAATGCGTATACATAACCCGCGCTTAATTCCTTAATCCGACTAACACTCTTACTCGAAATACTTAATCTCGTTAAAAAAAAAAAGAAGGAATGAAAAAAAATTATCGTCAATCCTCGCTTAAACAAGTGAAATTAGTTTCGGAAAAAAATCCACAAACTTCCATTACCCCATTATTGCTATTACTCACGCTCTCGCTTGTTCGCGTTGAAAAATGTCGCGTATACACTAATAGTTTGTTCTGAGGGTTTTTTTTTCGAAAACTACAACAACAAAAAAAAGAAGATATACCAGGTCACCGATCAATGCGTTCCAATAAAGGTGCACGCACACGCGCAAACTGTCCATTACGCAAGCGCGCCCTCAATTTCAATCCCCGCGCGTGCGCGCGCGGCCGCGAAAAGACATTAAACTGCATTATTGTTGCGCGTCGAGAGGGCAACGGCATCCAGGATGGGCACGGCCTGCGATAATTCCGAATTATCCGTTCAATAATGCATTTTTGTAATCATTATTTACCTCTCGTACGAGCTTCCACCACCTCTCTCTCTCTCTCTCTCTCCACCATCGCTCTATTAATTCTTCTATTCGCTTCTCGCTTTATCGCGCACCTCTCAGCCGTGCCATAACGAATTTATAAGCCGGGCCGAGCGTGGCCATAGCTCCGCGGCGGTAGCGTGAAAAAGCTCCAAAGCACAAACTCCACTTTTGCGCTATACTACCAACCCACGTTCTATATATATATATATATACATATATATACATATATGTATATATCCTTCCATCGACGCAAGCTATACTATATACCTGCGGAGGGCATGCGCGCCCACATAGATACACAAACACGCGCGAGCCGCGCGTATATGTATAGATGATGGAAGTAATTTGGGATTGAGGTTAATCCCTCTAGTAATCAACGCCTGGAACCGAACGATCGCGCGCGGGTGTAGAAGAGAGATGAGAGTGAGTGAGAGAGAGAGGACCCACACGGGTTATAAGATATGACTTGTAGATTGAGTTGTAATTAAATCGAGTTTAACTGGCGCGAGAGCTGCTGGGGAAAGAAACGCGCGCGTGAACTTCCATTAACTGGATACACCTGCGCGGTATACCGTGTGAAAGAGAGGAAGGCAAACTCGATTCGCGCGCGGTGTGCTTCTGTTTGCAAAAAAAAAAGAGAAAAGGGAAAACGGTTAGTGTGAGGGAGATGAGATTCGACTGGTACGAGGAAAGTCGAAGTACTGAATGGATAAAAGATATATATAGCTGTTGCCGAAAGGGCAAAAGTCACGTATGGTGTTTTAGTGGTAAAGCCGATTTGGGTGACAATCCAGCAGTGATGCATAATTATAAATTATTTTGCAGTGCAATGTTGTTACAAGAGTTGAATTAAAACCCGTGGGACAAATTAGCTCAGTTGCGCATATATATATGAGCTATTTCACGTCAACTGCGACAGGTCAAATTTTCAAATTTTTTCAAAATTCTTTTAATACTTCCAAGTTAACCTCAGCTAGAATACAAATTTTAAAGCAAATATGCAACCGTTTAATAGTTAACATTTTTTAATTGTTTGAAAATTCTGAATATTTCAAATTTTTTTAATCTTTATGATTTTTTACTCAAAAACTTTTTGTACAAAACATTATAAGAAAAAGTTTATAAGAAGTTTCAAGTTTTTGAGCTAAAATATCATAAAGATTCAAAGATTTTCAAATATTCAAAATTTGTATGCAATTTGTGTTGTGCCTGTTGTATATTTTGTTTTCAAGTTTTTAGAATTGTATTCTTAAGTAAATGTTGACCTGTCACAATTAACATGAAATGCTCCATATATATATATATATATATATATATATATATATATATATTTGAATTCGAAATGAAATTTTCGGAAAATCATCTGGCTTATAGAGACGCTACAAATGAATAATTGAAAAATGAAATAAGTTGTTACGAGAAAAAAAAAATGTAAAATCATGAAATATAGCGTTCCGGAATTTATTTTTAATCCTTATTTATACGCGAGCATTTTCGAATGTGTGTATATTACGCGCTTGCAGACGCGCGGTTCAACTGAATTCGTATACATATACATATATCTAGGAAACTCATTCATTTCTGCAAATGCGCCATTGCGCTGCATTCAATGTCATAATTAAACTCAATTTCCGTGTACGTACACGTGCATTAATTATATCTAGTTGTATTACGTATTCATATCCTAGGAAGGGACGTAAACATGCATATATAGGTGGATGCATGATTAGCGCACACATACACACATGTATATAATGTTCCTTACGAGCATGGAACAGTACAAGAACCTGCAATATGGACGAGCGCACGCACGGTTTGCAAAAGTACCCGAGTATATACTGCATAATCAAAAGCATTATAACTAGTCGAATTAATTTCTGCACAATTTATGAATTTTGCGCAAAATCAATCGAGTCGTTGCGCGGCCTCGTAAAATATAAACACGTAAACTTTCTAATTGCCATCGAAAGTAACGGTACGCACACATAGTATTAATCGATATCGCCACCAGTTTACTGGGAATCTTAAATTTTTTTTTTTTTTACAACGCACCTTCGCGGGCAGTAAATTTTACAAGTAAACTTCGAAATCATAAATACTTTACTGCGTTTCCCTTTCCACTTTCCCTCTCTCTTTCTCTTTCTCTTTCTCTCTCAGCAAGTAATTACAACTTTGGGTCTTCTGAACTACCTAAAATATCGTGGACCGATCTATAAATTTCTCGCCAACTTTTCGCTGTTCTTTCCCCTTCCTCCTTCTTTCCCCCTTCTGAAAAATCTTTACTTCGCTCGTTCGGGCCGCACGATAAAAAAAAAAGAGAACGAAACGCCAAGGAGCGTATAGAACAAAGTTTCGCGTGGTATAAAGTCAGCAGGCTTTTCTAAAACAAAAAAAAAACGGCAAAGAGCGAGCGAGAGAGAAGAAAAAAAAAGCATTTCTCTTCTACGTATATATACGCGGCATACGAGTCGATGGTACGACACCGCAGACGTCGTCGTCGTACACCCTGCGGGTTATATACGCATTCTCATTCCCCTTTCGCATATAACATATATATTCTCGTCCCTGCAATCTCGCGCGCGTGCGTGCCGCCCTTTCTCTCTCCCTTCTTCTCCTGGCAACCCTCCTTCTTTTCTTCGGCACTTGCTTTGTACCCAGCGGCGACGACAAACTGCTCGTCATTTAAATCTCAGTGTCGTTAAGGCTTTGCTCACGTTGTTGTGTATAGCTATAGCCTATAGAAGTAGTAGTAGTAGTAGTAGTAGTAGTATGTTGTAGCAGTAGCACCAGCAGCAGCAGCAGTAGTAGTAGTTCTGAAGACGCGTGCTCGCGACCCTCGAGATGGAATGAGGCACACGCCGTCGACGGTAACAGTAGCTCCATTTCGCATGTAGTTTAAATACAATTAGGCCATAATTACAAAGTGGCCCCTCGCGTCGCCGTCTCCCGCGCCTCCCCCTTCTTCCCCACCCTCTTGTCTTCGCGTAATTAGGGACGTGTTTGTCTTGCCAGCGCAAATCCGAGAAGTTATCTCTTATGTGTGTATATACACGCACGGACTCGCTCATGTATGTATGTGTGTGTATGTGTGTGTATGAGTGTGTCTGCGAACCTTTATGTATATACGCGCGTGTGCTTACATGTGTATATGAGCTTTTTCTCTCCCACTGGTGCTCGCTTCTTAGCCGTCTTTTTTTTCACGTTCTTACGCTCGTCGCGTTCCCTTCATTATTCATATTCCGCTAATTATTTCGTCTGCGCGCTAGCGTTGCTTTTCCACGCTAGTTTCGCCCTCGTTATGCGCTCCCTAAGTCCGTTGTTTGTCCGACAAATGTTTAAAAGGGACTCGCTTTTCTCTCTCTCTCTCTCTCGCTCTCACTCTCTCTCGGGATTCCCCATTTTTTCCTCAGCGAGATTTCAAAATCGTTACGACTGCTTCATTTAGAAGAATATTAGACGACTATGTAGGGTGGCGGAATTTCGGATCGGCTGAATTTAATGCAAATTATAAGCTAGATCAACGAAATCGCTTTAAATCATTGATAATATAATGTATATAAAGTCGTTTAACGCGTCTATAAAGTTTCTCCTTTAGAATTTCCGAATCGTATACGAAATATTTCGGCAAATCTGATTTAAAGGCAATAAAAAAGAAGATCTGCGGCATATATACTAAACTTAACCATTAGCGGTATATAGACGAATGGGTCCCCATTAATAATCTGCATATTTCTAGAAACGTATATATACCTCTCTCTCTCGAATATCAATTAACACATTTACATCGGCATTCCAAATAAAAAATCTGAATTCCCTTTAACCAGTCGATTGACCGTTCTCTTCACAAATATTCCATTCGGTCACACCCGATAAGTTTTCCAATCTCGAGAGTCAACATTTCGCGGAAACAGACAGAAACCAAGTGCATTCATTACCAATCTTAGCAAAAGAGGTATACGCCTGTCGTCAACATCCTGCGCGTACGCAAAAAAATCCCTCCTATATATATATATACTTGAAACAATCGCTGGGTTACAGGTTCTCCCGAGCTTGCCTCTCTTCTGTCAGTATAGGAAAAAGTAAATCGCCATATACCCTCGGTTCAGCAGTCGCGTAAGAAAATCCGCGGAAGCGCTTCGGATGATCGATCTGTCTCGTGGACTTATAAGTCCGCAAAGAGAAAGAGAGGGGGGGGGGGGAGAAAGAGAGGTTCTTAACAGGTTTGCGGTTGAGAAAAGGCAAGAACACGACGGACGTGCCATGACGAAAGAGGGAGAACGAGTTGTTAAAGTGGCGAGAGGAAGAAGGGGGAAGAGAGAGAGAGAGAAGAGCAAAGAGCGCGAGCTATTTCAGAAGGTCCCCGGTAAGAAACGGGCGAGTATCTTTTGCACTTAATTACGATGCAATTAAGCGCAATTGCTTCGCGTTAGCGTGCGCGCGCGTGAGCCAGGATGAAGTCGACAGAATTTCAGTCTGTGGAGCTCTCGAGAGAAAGAATTAAACGGTCTCTCTCTCTCTCTCGCTTTCTTCCTCACTCTCGCGCGCGCTCTTGTTCGCCCCACCGACTCCCCAATTAAACTAATCCTTTCCGCGGAATTTCCTTATACGAATTTTCTCGCACCCTGCGGTCATGTTTCTCCCTCTCGCTCTTGTCCCCCCTTTCTCTACTTCTCTCTTACAACCCCCCTGGTTCACGATGCTTAACTCTCTTTGCTCTCTCTCTCTCTCTCCCTCTGTCACTTTTGTGCAAGAGCGCATCCCTTTTATTTCCATCTTCCCTTCTTTTCTTTTATATGATTTCCGATCTTTCATCCGATTGATTATTGGTCTCTGTCGTCTAACCAGCATCGAGCCACGCGGGAATTCCGCCTTTGACCGTCGACTAAAGTACAGCGGGAAAACTTTCGTAATTCGAGATTCTGATGATTCGAATCATTATAATTTCAATTTTCTTCAGACGGATTAATCCAATTGCGTTCGAAGATTTATTGGATGACCTCAGATTTAGATTTCATTGTTACCCTGCCGGTTATAATAAGCTTATTTTATAGTAATAACATTAAAGTTTCTATATATCTGCTATTGTCATTTGTAAATATGTATATAGCTAACCGCGTATCGCAGTTAATTTGATAAACTACACTGCTATCCGATTTCTTGGCGATTCTATTACGATGAAAATTTATTTAACAACGTTGGAAGTAAATTTATCGGCTTTTAAGAACATCATTATCGTATAATATCGAGAAATTCAACTTTTTGAATCAACGTTATTGAGAGCGCTCTTTAAACGGCAGGGCCGCCCATCAAACGAAAAACAAAAATCGTTATTCCATCTGCGTGCAATCGCGCTGCGTTGAAGAAAAGAGAATGAGAGAGAGAGAGAGAGAATGCAAACGGACATGCGACCATGTCCAGTGTCCGACAAAACGTAGAGCGGTATTGTCAATAACAGAACCGCGCGTGTCGCCGACGCGATTTCGAAAATTGGAATGTCAGTTAGACGCGCGGCGGACGAAAATCTGATAGTGGCTTTTAACGCGGCGGGCCGTACTGGGATCTTTTTCCATCTCACTTTTCCCCCTTTCTCTCCATTCCATCGGAAATGGAAACTTGATCGTTCACGGGACAATTGGAACTTATGTGGAAGGAAAGAGAGAGAGAGAGAGAGAGAGAGAGAGAGAGAGAGAGAGGAGGGAATGGGAGAGAGGAAAAGGGCTATAGATGCAAGGTAAAGCACTTAAGGAAAGTTAACGCTGATTCTTTGAACCTGTCCAACCTCAGCCGTTACGGGTTTTCTCCCTTCGTGTGCTGCGACGCTCTTTAGCAGAATTCTCGCATGCTCTGGGTGCAATAAACCAATTGAAGAAACTTTTCGCGGAAAAGCGCGAGCGAGTTAACGCAGGGTGGGTTTTAAGATCGATAATGATCACTGAAATAGGACGCGTCGTCTTTGGCTAGACGATGGCGAGAGAGCGAGAGAGAGAGAGAGAATGAAGTCTCGTCTCCAATTCAGCTGCTTACTCGTGTGTTTGTAGAGTTTTTTCCCGACGACGAGACTAACTCCGAGAGGGGAAACTCGTTCTCGGAGGGTTAATGAACTGCTGCGCGTCGTCATCCCCTCTCCTCTTCCTTCACCCCGTGTGTATACTTTTAATTGTAATTTTCTTCTCTTTCCTTTCCACTCGTTTCCGAACACGGAAGATGCTTATTTTAATCGTAATTAACCTTGATTTTTTGTTTCGTCAAGAACGTCGCAACTAAAACAGATTATAAAATATCAGGGATATAATTAATTAATTCTATGAGGAAGAACAGAGGAAAAATTGTTCATAATTAATCGACATTCTTAAGATTCCCTCTAAAAGCAACATCTTCAAAGATCCATCGACCTGTGTTACTCTATAATACACAAGACTTCCATTAAGCTACCTTGAGTAGGTACAAAATTTTAATAACTGTCGTAGACTATAGCCTTTTAAGAACACAGGAGATGAGCTAAAATGCCCGCGAGAAATCGAAGTAAAGAAAGCTTTCTACTTACAACGATCGCGAGTTTTTGATACGTACATTGTTTATATACTATATACTGATCTTTTGAATTTTTACGATCAGCGACTCGCGTCGTAGAAATTTTATCGCGCTAATCAAGTTTCGGTAATCGGTGTGAAAAAAAAGGGAGAGCAAAATAAAGAGATAAAGAGAGAGAAGTCAAAAGTGGAGTTGAAAAGAGAAAAAAAAAACGAAGGAGTATAGTTGCATAGTACAGAGACGAAAGAGGAAAAGGGATAGAGGTGAATGAGAGATAGAGAAAGGGAAATAAATTTCTCCGCGCGGCCCAATGAAACAGCAAGAGTCAATATAAAGTTGGAAAAACCGTTTACCTTCGAGCGGCCCGATGAGCTCGCGCGCACGAGGTTTCCATTTCCACTGACCAGTATAAGGCTGCGGACCTTTGTTGTTCGCTTGTTAGCCCACGCTGGCCAATAGAGCGGCTTCAGTCTCTCTCTCTCTCTCACTCGTCCTTCTATCCCTTTCTCTCTTTCTCCTTTCCCGAGTACGCGCACCCACACACACACACACACCGCATATATATGTATATACATATACACGGCAAAACTTTCCATCGGCGAATTGGAATGGACGTCTGCTGGAAAGTTCCTTATTAGTTTCCAAAGCGATTGGGCGCTACTTGTATATATATATGTATATATATATAGCCTTTTTCCTTTTCTCGCTCCCTTCTCACCCATTCCAATTCGCCCCTATGGCGACGGGTATATATAGAAGTAGAAAAAAGGGGGTGCGCACGCGCTAAAATCCGCGACGATAATGTTGTTTATGACCGCGGAAAACGGCCGGAATAATAAAGAGGCTGAGAAAGAGAGATGTATATATATATATATATATATATACACGTGTAGCCTTTCTCGACTACTCACGCGCATATATATATATATATATATGTAGGGTTGTAAAAAAAAAGGGAAAAAGGCCGTGGAGAGCAAACCCAACGAACGAGTGGAAGAAAGATAAAGGGAGATTTGCCCTGGAGCATATGATGTCTCGAGAAATACAAGAACCAGAGAGAGAGAGAGAGCAAGAGTAGACTCATCGCGGCGCATGAGACACGAGGTGGAAACAATGCGGAATGTATTAAGCACTCGCTCGTGCGCATTTGTGCGATGATAAGAGGCGTATAGTGGGCGTCGCGTGGATTGATTCGCATCGTTATCGCCGTATATATATACGCATGCGGCTGACTGGACGCCGCGCGCCAGTTGATGAGGTCAGTGCGCAAGCGCTCGCCATATACCAACCGCGGGTGAAAAACGAAAAATTAGTCTCCCTGTGTGTATCGATTGGCAAACGGCGCACCGCCACGCGCGCGCTGCTCGACTCGATGAGATTTGAATACGAGAGTAGTGGTGAGCGCGAGCGCGCGCGAGTCGATGGTTGAATTTATTTGCTTATCGTTAGCTCGAAAATTTTCAGTATTGGGTGTATATATACTTGTGTATTGACGATTGAAGGTGTATTTTTTTTGTACGCGCTATTTCAACGTTAACGTGTACAAATTTTTTTTATACAAATGGTATATTATGAGATTGTAAATTTTCGGCTGTAAATTTTCGATCTAAGGTAAAAAGTTTTACGAAAATTCAAAGTGTCTGGATAATTGGTTATACCTATATATAATGCATATAAATATAAATCAATGGAGTCTCATCCGCTTTAGAAATGAGTACACGCTTGTCTTCATTAGATTAAGTTGAATATTTTTACTTTCATTTTGAAATATCCATCAAGGAAATGGTCCGACTAAGTTCAGACAACATTTTAAATATATAATGCACTTGCATTCATCAAATATCGCCCAAATTTTATTAGAAAATTTCGTTTAAAATTTCATTTTATAAAATTAACTTAATTTAATGAAGAATCTGTGTGTGTATATATATATATAAAGACCTTTATCCATTATTTCTGGGATCTCGGAACCTTATGCTCAGAGTTGGACGCTTGATTAAAGAAATAATACCACTGTGGCCGAACTCTCAAAGTCGGGACTCTAGAAAAGTCCCAGAAATAGCGGTTATATGCCAAAATTTAGTTCTGGGATGTCCCAGAAATAAGCGATATAGGTACGGGTGTGTATATATATACACACTCACATAACCGAAATCCATCAACCGCTTCCGTACAATCTTCTTCCAAGACTAAAAATATAAAACCCAAGCGACTAAATTATTTTCACACACGTCCTATCTCAAAGCCAGACTCCTAGAGAGAAAGAGACGCCGTTCAAATCTTAATTTACCTGAAGGGAGGGAAGGGAGCTTTGCACGACTCAGCAGAATCTTCCAATTATCCCTAAACCTTGCCTCTACTCTCTCTCTCTCTCTCTCTCTCTCTTTCTCCCTTAGAAAAACCATTGCATGCAAATGCAACCCAACGCTGGAAAAGTAGTCTCGCGCGCGCGTTGATAGACGTGAAAATCAGGCAGTGGCGCACGCGCGGTAGTTGAGAGACCCTGAAGGCACGCGCCTGCGGCCCGCCGAAAATAAATTGGAGCGCCGGTAATCACACTAGAGAGAGAGAGAGGGGGAGCGAGAGAAGCAGTGGTGGTGGTAGTGGTAGTGACTCGCCCCCGCTTGCTCTAATGCACGGCAGTTCTTATCGCGACCCTTAAATAAATAGCCCGTAATATATGGAGCCTGCAGGTGGAAGCATGCACACTCACACACACACATACCCGCACATATACATACGAGGAGAGTGAGAGTGAGAGTTTCGTTATCCACAAGGCGGTAACGGCGCTCGTTAATATGATATACCGGGCGATAGGATGGCCAAACTAATGACGGGACCCCCTTTTGCCCATCCCATTCACCCACCGAATTCTGTATATATATATAGATATATATACTAGTATATGATATGTATAGTGAAACCATGCACGTACATATATATATGATATACTCACACATAGAAGCGAGAGAGAGAGAGAACGCGTGGCACAGGCTCGCGCATATACAGGCGGAGATTCGATTCGGAGGCATGCGACTCTATATTGCCCCGGCTACTACGGGATATTATATATGAGCGTGGGAGCGAACGAGGCGAGCTTTAGCTTCAGGGGTAGAAAGAGGTGGGGGAGAGGGAAGAAAAGACGCATGGAGTGAGAGAGAGAGAGAGAGCGAACTACTTGCGGAGGATGAGTTGTGTTTAACGACGCGACACACCGGGGACCCATTGTACGCGCATTTTCGCGCAGGAAAATATTATGTCCTGCTATATAGGATATATGTATGCGTGTTTATATATATCTATATATAGATAGAGAGAGAGAGGAAGGGTGGTGAGAAAGAGGGGGAGGGGGACCAGAGGCGAGACGAAATTATCCAACACGTGGACGCGATCGTTTACTGGGCGGAGAGGGGAGATATTGCGCGGGGTATAACGGCGTCGGCCGCCTCCTAATTGACCCCGATTCCTCGATGGATTGCCGATGGGCTGATCCTTCGCGATAATCCGTATATGCCTCTATATATATATATATAATATACTCCGGAACGAGTTTATTTTAACTACCGTTTCGCTCTAACTTTGTTAATAAATATAGCGCGTCCGCGTATTATAATTCAACTTTCACGTATATATAAACCGTTGTTCGCATCGTGCTCCTATATATAAAATATACGCACACTTTCCGTCAAATATTTTCGAGTGGCGAGTATACTATTGAAAACAGAGATTTTCGTTTAGTTTTACGATCGCACACACACTAGTATGTATGTGTGTGTGTATGCGTATACACGTATACATACTCGTGATTTCTCCCGCACGTGTGGAGGCAAATTGACGAACTTGTTTGTCTTTGATAAATTTTTTATGGCTATATATATGTGTGTGTGTATATGTATATATACGCGCCTGTGGATATAGTTCATTTCCAATCGAATAAACACGCGATGAGTGTGCGCGGAGGCCCACTACCTATATACTATGAGAAAGAGAGAGAAAGAAATATATAAACGCGTTCGATAACCTCTCAACGCGCAGCAGCAGCAGTAACAGCAGCAGCAGCAGCAGCACTTTTTATTAAACAACTCGCCGATATATTTTTTTTTCCCTCGTTTTTAATTTGAAAGCCAGCCGAGCCGCGAGTCCAAATGAAACGGCCGCGAATAAAACTTAATGAATATTCTAGTCGGCTTCGTTAAAAATGGAGAAAAAAAAAGAAAAGAAAATGGTGTAAGCGGTGTGTGTGTGTGTGTGTGTATATGTATATACGTAAGCGTGTGCGAACGGGGTTTTGTCTGATTTATCGCCTCATCTGGCGCAGATAAACTCGTCTCACTCACCGCCTGATAATTGCCTTACCGGGAACACAGCTCCTCGCTATATATCCTCCTTAAAATGCAAACTATTTCGGGCTGAGTTCCCGCGCGTCACACTTGAAATTTCGGTTTTTTCCAACTATACCGTCAAATTCATCTTCCCGGTTCTACATGAATACTACACGACTCACCTCTACATCATCAAATTCGCCGCCCGTTTAATTAGAGCCTCATATATATATATAACCCACATATATACGATTTCAAATTAGCGTTCATCTCTTTTTTGTATTATTGTTTCTTTTTCGTTTCTTTTTCTTGTTACTTTTTAGTTTGAAGTTCGCGCTTAAGGAGATATTTTCTCAGAGCGTTAATTAAATGATAATTCAAACAAAAATAATATCTCGCAAAATGTATATGAGCGCCGTATCGAATACATCTATATCGTACACCATATACATATAATAAATCAAGTGTGGCCAGTCCAAGCGACGTAGTCATCGTATACGCTATACCAAGACGAGAGTGTGCATTAGGGTTGAACGTTTATATATATATATGTATATATATATATATATAGAGAGAGAGAGAGAGAGCGGCTCGCTCGATTACACCGAGCTAGTGAGCTAATGCGCCGGGACGGCTGCTGCTGTTTCGCTCTCTCCACCTTGCGCTAATCCGATTACCAAACATCCGATTCAATAATTCTCCGACGACGATGACGACGACGACGACGACGATCTCTCCTTTGCTCTCTCTCTCTCTCTCTCTCTCTCTCGCTCTCTCTCAGCGCCTCTATATATACCCATCGAGTGTAATACGTGTCGCGAGATGCGCGCGAGCGAATGGTACAGCATACACGCGAGGCTCTATATATCGTAGACGAGCGACAAGCGAGCCCAAGCCATATAAATTATCCGCTCATCCGATGCGCGTTTGTATAGTTGGAAGGGAGAGAGAGAGAGAGAGAGAGAAGGAGAAGTATCGATTTCTCGCTCTTGCCAATTCGTAGCTAATAATTTCCTACTTCATCCCCCTCCTCTCCCGCTACCGTATATATATACACCGGCCGATTCTCCATCCCGTTGGAAGCGCGCTCGCATTCCTCGAGGGCACGTATCGAATAGTTTCGCTCCATTCCAGAATTCCGTTCCACGCGTGCGCATGTATACGCCTGATGGGCTCACTGCCTGTACCTCGACGTTGGATGGATACCGTATGATGATGTACGTCGCGCGTGTCTATGTGTATGTATATATATATATTATAGCTGCCGGACGTCCGAACAATCTTCGATGACGGTATGCGTGTATAGGTTGATGGACAGTTTTTGGTATCGTTTGTAGTAGTGTAGCCGCCGGCTCTATTATGAATTTGACGATTTGCTGCTGGAACTGCTTTGACGAGACTACAATAATTATTGTACGCGGTTTCGCTAGAATTATCTGGAAAAACAAAGTAAGAATTAAAAACAAATCAAATTGCTTGTAAAGATTTCTCCTTTTTACTGTTATATACCAACAATTTTCAAAAGCGTTGCTAGATTTAATGAGGATTAGTGCATATTTTTTTCACACGACGTAAAATGCTATAACCTACATGATTTTTCTTTTACCTTACACACACGATGGTCAGCCTTATAAAAATTTTCAAAGGCCTGTTCCCTTGACTTTGAATGCATAAAGCGAATGCTCGTACAGCAGCTAACTGCTTCGTTAGAGGAGTAATATCCCAATCTTCCTCAAAGAACTCGACGGCTCTACTACTGCAGCAGCACACCATAAACCATAAAAACTCGAGTTCTCCAGCTCTCAAACGAGTATTTACTCAAAGCGAGGGGGTAGGTAAAAAAATAGCCTTATGCTATACCCAATCGTTCTCTCTTTCCTATAAACCGCATCATACTCGTCGATGACTTCACTCGTCCCTTCATCTCGATAAATCTGTATAATATGTACCGATATAGTCAGCGTCAATTATCGCTTGTGGATACACGTCTATATATGAAATCCACCGATGATTCAAAAGGTTATACGAGCAATTTTGCGCAGTAACGTTTGGATTGCGATCTCCTGAGGTTGGAAGGATGAGATGAAGCACTAATGAGCATTTCCAAATTAACAAGCTCCCCATCTTTCGCTTCTATCCGCAGCTATACATATGAACATCCGGTTGGCTCGAAACCTGTAATACTCAAAAGATTAAAATTAATATAGCTTGTAAAGATATATAAGCTTTATTGTATATAATTAATGCGATAATTTATCCTAAACGTACGTGTATTATTGAAAACTTTGTGTGGATATGTAGAATTTGTATAAACGGTAACCAGGTTAGTATACCGTAGAGTGTGATGATATACCTACTATACTGAATACTGGTTCATAAAGCAGTGACAATACGCCTATCGCGAATCTAGCGCGGGCGCCTCTATCTGAAATGGGACATCATCCTATTGAGATAAGCATTTCTCGACTGAGTCCAACGATAGAGTCGAGATGAATAGATCTTGATAATATCCGACATATTTGACGATAATGAAAGTAAGCTGTTCAACAGTAGTCTTCTTCAGAATGAAAAGAAAAATTGTTCTAAAAATTTCTGTTGGAAAAAATTGCTCATTACTCCCACGCTTCTGGATATTTAATACTTATAAATGTACTCTTCTTATGATTATAAAAACAAAAAACGCGAGACGTAGACATTTACTATTATAAGAGGTGAACTAGAATAATGGTAGCGCTAGTATAGTAAGTAATTTAACATAATGTAAATTACGTCGCATAGTTATACATAATATATTGACTGAAAAGTTCATTCCCCTGATATTACGACTATATTTGTATCAAATATATCTATATATACGCGTTAAATATTTCTCTAAAAGTCAACAGAAATATACTCTTTCCACCTAATAGAAAAATTTAGCTTTATTGATATTTTAACCCGTACTATATCCGTCTTCTTGATCACCTCTGCTGCCTTCCCACCACATAATTTAGATCGCCTTTGTGCATGGGCAAATACAGCCGAGCGGAATCTTTGTGAAGCGCGATGAGCCCTCCTACCAAGCTAGGTCTAGTTAATTAATGAGAATGGGAGTGCTTTCAATCCCCCAAGCTGGATTTGCTCTCGTCGAGCGAAAATTAAGAAAAAAGATACAAAACAAATCTCTCGTTTCCTTTCTAAAGTCAGTTAATACAATTGTAATTCGATTTAATAATAAATTTTCTTGATTTATTCCTTAAAAAGTAAAGAATTAAGTATTGTTTTTTTATTGTGCAGATAACATAATTCTAATGTTCATGAACATTTAATGAATACTCCTTCTGTAGCAAAAAGTATAAACTCACCGATTTTAGTTCGAAAGTGAATGTTTGAATCATATCTTTGAATTTTAATGCAGCACGTCACACAGTTTGATGTTCGAAAAAAAGAATACCTTATATACTTAAATATTCAGTTTCTCGAATCCTGGTAAACGTTCCGATATTCATTTATATATATGTATAAGGCCAAGACATAAAGTCACATAAAGAGTCATAAAAATCCGTTAATTCAAAATACATGTGTACAGAATAGCGGGTTCGTCGACATTACTCTGCTTGAGGATGAAATATTTTTTTTTTTTTACCTTTTATAGAGCGTCAAACGCATTCCCGATACCCAACTTTTACGGCTATGCGGGCCGGCAGGCGAAGGGAAAAAAATGCCAGCGATCGAATAACCCGGACATTGCACGCGCATATATCAATTGGCGATATTCAACATTTTGGCACGGGCAGGAGAAAAAATAAAAAAAAAAAAGTTCCGTGAATGGAGAAAAAATATTTCTACCTACTCGCTATTTTTGCGCGGCTGTGCAGGACAAGGCAATTAAATAACGATGTCCATTGTTTTGATAATGGGATAATGGGATTAATAACGAAGGGATAAAAAAAATTATACAATGACGTTTTACGATTCTGGTTGTTCAAAAAATAAATAAATAAATAAAAACCTATAGAGTGCTAGTGTTTTTTCAATGTTTTGATCAGCAATCATTTATTTTATATATTTGTTTTATTAATTTACATAAAAACACTCTGTCCGCCACCGTGAAATATCCTTGTACAGTAATCCCTAATACATACATAGAATGAAAATAACCAAAAAACTGTGATTTGTCATAATTTCAAATTTATTATTTGACAAAAATGTACTCTGTAATCCATTTTCTCGAAGCTATGAAAAACCATTTTTCTTTACATAGATTCAATGCCATTGCGTATCTTTTTAGAATTAAAAAAAAACGAAACGCACTCACAGTCGCAAAGCATTCAATAACGAGAAACGTGCCGATAGCACCGAAGCTTCTTATCTGACCATATACACGCGTAACAGATTTCTCATCGCTCGGTCTCTAGCATATGAATTCGTCATAAAAAATAAAAGTCGATAAAAAAAACTACCGGCACATAGAAAATGCGAACGACTTTTTAACAGGCACAGTGAGCCCATGAAAGCCATATGCATTACCGTACGATTTTGTGACCGTGATAATTTTTGTATTCATAAGAGGCTTGATGGCGTCACATGTGCGTACGATCTTCATCATGCTGATTTGCTAAAATACGGATAGAACGTATATAACATAAACATTTGATCGTGTGATTTGGTTTTTTTATTCTTTTTTAAAAGCACGCATAATATTAATTGGACAAAAGTATACATATTAATACGATTTACCAAACTATACATTTTTCCCGTAAAATTGTAACCGGAAACGCCAAGTTTTAGGGACTCATTACTACCGCGAAACTCGAACCTTGGATAAACTTCAACTGGTAAAATTTCGCGAAATAACATAAGAGCGTATACACATACACGCGTGCATGTATTTATACGAAGTCCGACTAATACCGTACGTAACTACTTGCTAAAACTTTCCCCCCCGTATGTTATTCCTTTACCTTCGAAGCGCGTATCTTCCAAACTTACGTACATATTATTTACTCAAATACATTTTCTTTTGTCATGCCACGACATACACCGAGTTTCCATATCAATTCACCAAACTAAATACACACATTATATGCACAAATCGTTATATCCCGTAAACACGCTCAAATCATTTCCTCCCTACTCAACCCCATCCCCCACTATATATATATATATATAACGCAATCGACATTTGCAAAAGTTATACGCGTATTAGCACTCGAATCGTCGCTCTACCTCGCACAATACTAAGCCCATCATCGTGAAATTACTCATTCAGAAGCCTGGAGAGCGCGCGGTCCGCGGGACGCGAATATATATATACGCACATCCGGACGCGCGCTATATATACTGCTGCGCGAATTAGGAGAACAACAATGCACGGAATTTCATCCGTCCGTGCGCGCAATCACGATCGTTTAATCCCATTATAGAACTTCTCTCTCTCTCTCGCTGTTCCTCCCTCCCTTTCTCTATTCCCAGTTGCAATTTCGCGTCATCGTGAGGGCGGAGGAGGAGGAAAAAAAAGAAGAAGCGAACACGCGGGCGAGCACAGGGTAAAGAAGTCGTTGTCGACGTCGTCGTCGTCGTATAGTTCTCTCGTCGCAGTAGCAGCAGCAGCAGCAGCAGCAGTAGAGTAGCGCAATAACCTATGTCCCCAGCGAGTTCTTCGTGTATAAGAACTGTACACCTGCCGTCGTTATAATACGTATATATATATAAAAATATACAGACTAGGAAGACGAAGAAAGTAGAAAGTAGAAAGAGAGAGAAAATACATATTATACCAGAGTATATAGCAGGTGGTATTATTCCGGTCAAGTAGCTTTTCCTATATAATACACTTTACAAGGAAGCAACACACACGTTTGCTGGCAGGCAGGAAGACAGCTATATATATTATATCCAAGAGAGATATTGTTGCCGCTGTCAGAAGCGAATGTACATACATGCGTATATATATATATATATATATAGATAGATCCACGTGGGGGGTATGTGTGTGCACGCGTACAATGCGCATTTTCCAAGATGAAGAAAATTCGTAAGATTCTCTTGCAACGGGGGAGGGAGAGTCGTGGCGCGGCGATGTAGAGAGGATCAAAGCGTAACAAGACCATAGCAGCAGCAGCAACAGCAGCTAACGTGCCTCTGGATATGTGTATTATGAAAAATAAAGGTACTATAGGAGGGACGAGGGAGACGTTTATTTCGGTGTGTATATGAGAGATGGGTATATAGAGACGATCGATGCTGCATGTTTTTCGCTAAGACGTGCGGCGCGCGGGTGGTGTACGAGCGAGTGGTATTATAAGAAACAGGATCAAAATTGTGATTTCGCAACTTTTGCGTGCTTTTATATATATATACGGTATACGCACGGTTTAATCTAGTATGTGACGCGAAACATTTTATATGTAATTCCGTTTCAGTTTTTATATTAGATCCACTTAAGATACGGGGCGAAAATGTCGTTGGCGGAATTTGAATTAGATATTTGTGGTATTATTTCTACAATGCATACTTATGTATAGCGTTTTATTCAACTATATATCTTCTGCGAAATGTCAGACCAACTATAAAAAGGTGAACACATAAACGTTCCAAAACTCTGATATATATAATATCACGCTTTCCATTTAACCCGAGTATATATATATCGATTTTCACAGGCCTAGTCCCAAGGGTAAAATAAATGAAATCCTTTCCGGCGAAACATTAACCCGTTCACCTCTCCCTCTCTCTTTCTCTCTCTCCCAATATACCACCACCACTACAAATCACCCACCGAAAAAACAATAAAAACCTTTTTAAATCATAGCACGACGCGTGTGCGGAATACGCGCGATTTTCCAATCATTCGTTCGTGTTCTATATATTAGCGTTCGCGCGCAAGCATTTCGTGTATAGTATAGCTCTCTCTCTCTCTCTCTGGGTTTTATAATCACACGGCCATTAGTCTTCCCACCGTCCGAGCGATTTCGCGCGACTCTGCGCGCATTACAATCGCGCACTTTAATCGTTACGAGAGGAAAGCGAACTGGTCGCTCCGTCATTACGTAATACGCGTGTGCCACCTGCACGCAGTCGTAATGCAACCCATAGCAACTGAACAATTCCACTGGTATACGAGTGTAGGTGTGTGTGTGTGTGTTTGTGTGTACACGCGCCCGTAATCTTCGTATATAGGAGGGAGAGAGAGAGTGAGAGAGCTATTTCGCACTTAAACCTCGCCGCACGACGTCTCTTTGATCACATGTTGTTGTTGCTGTTGTTATTGTTGTTGTTGCTACATTATACGGAGGGGTGTGTCGAGGTTGTGCGTTTGTAACGGTGTAGAGCTATTTTTTTCGAGGTTATACTTTGTAAGGGAGGGGGATTTCTTTTTTTCTTACAGAGACCGATGACGACGGCGTTGACTTGTGCGAATATGTATATATATATATAGGGTAAGTGTTGCTTGGCAATCTGCGCGTGATTCAAACATGAAGCCGAGTGATATGGCTATTAAGGTAATCGCTGTTACTTTAATGGCTGCGCGGCTAAATTTATTCCGACAATTATTGCCATTCGAGAAATTTCTCTTTGTGCTTCGTATACGATGGTGGCGAAAAGGTCATTTGTATACGACATTTGAATATCGTTGCGATCTCGATTTGTCGAGGAAATGAAAAAGTAATACTTTTTCGCGTTAGATTGTTTCGTTACGAATTATGTTTTTATTTTATTTTATAACGATGATTATACGTGAAAGTAGATATTTACGTTCTACTTTTGCAGTAGAGCCGCAAGTTGCGCTTGAAAAATTTTTAGTATAATCTACCATCTAGAAAATCACATTCAGCGCAAGCTAAGCCAAATTTGGGACTTAAATATAGCTTTGACTAAATCCTGAGGAAATGTCGCTTCACGTTAAGTTAAATCTGCTAAACTTTCGTAGGGCGAAATTTCACTCAACTCGAGTTAAGTAAATTCCGCAGCGTTGGGGGGGAGAGGCTCTTTCAGCGTAATGTTTGGATTTACGTAATCTCAGGATTTTTCTCTGTACAGTTCATAGTTTTACATTGCGGCCGGCCGCATCTGCATTTATATCGAAGTAGAAGTAGTCCAAGTCTAGTCGGACACATAACTGACAATGGGTTGCGTATATGCGTTTCTTTCAGTTCCTACCCTCTCCGCGCGGCTCTTTCATAAATCAAACGCATAAAAGCTATATTTTTATCTTACACATCAGACGGAATTTCAAACGTTCGGTGCGTTACGCTTTTCAATATAACAAAAAAACAAAAAGAGAACTGGAATTTTTTTAACTTTAATTTGATCTTTATCAAAGAAAGCTGAAACGTTATAACTTGAATAACAAAAATCTTTTTATACTCTTGCTGGGAGTATTTTCGTTAGATGCCATGCGATAAATAACGTTGGCAATAAAAGTATACATGTTTTTATTCCAAAGAGTGAAGTATCCATTTCGTTACAGTCGCGTCTATACGTATATACCAACATTCAAGTGCTTTTTATGAATCACGAAACAGATTGGTATATACAACAACGAATAGAAAGCAAATTTTTTCGTTTTACCTATATGATCGTTACGTCTGCAACTCTCGTCACTATATATACACGTACATCCGTTCCCAACTATCACAATATTTCTATATATATTGTATATTAATCAAGCGTTTTTTGTTATCTATTCTGTTTCGTGCAGATAACGTGGATCGACGGCCTGGGCACAGTACTACAAGAGGGCATTGAAACAGAACAGATCCCGTACGAGAATGGACCGCTTATCACGGTGAAGTCTAAGTTGACGGTGACGCCGCGCAAGGAACACGACAACACGACGTTCGCCTGCCAGAGCCAGAACGCCGCCGATCGCACGCCACAGACCGCCAAGCTACGCGTCAAGGTACGTCTTAACATATAATACACACACACACATATGTATATACGTATATAATATGTATATATGTAAATGTTTGACTAAGTGAGCGACACATGTAGCTCGCTGGCGTTTGGATTATACGCATATATTTGTGCCTGCATGGCATAACTAAATAAGTCGACTTTTTTTGAAAATTGAGAAAACTTCAGATATTGTAGCTTCAAATAGACCTTTTTCACGTTTCCTCCGATCTTACGTATCAGTTTGAACATTAAAACCCTTTTTTTCCGGAAACTTGAAGAGTGGACTTATGTGGTTATGCTACGATATGCCACAGATACATGTATAATAATATTATATACACAATATGAATGGAAGTGAAATTCTGGCGCATATATATATATATATATATATATATATATATACGCTTGCGTATCGAAACTATGATGAGTAATTAAATTAACTGTCCGCTTTGGTAAAAGTCGCATTATGAAAGCTCTTAAGCTTCGATTTTGCTGATGATTAAATCCTCGGGATTGTCAGTCTATATAATAAATGTGACTGCGCGCGCTGTATACTGGCGCAGACTTACTTATGGCGAGTAATTATATTGCCATCAGTGTGATGACATTAAAAACGTATATTCTACCCTTCCGCGTCGTCGATGGTAAAATTAGTTTTCGAATAACCCGATTAATCAAAGGTATTACAGTATTATATCCGTGTTATTTGTCACACAGAGAGAGAGCCGCGCGCGTGTACTCTACTGAAATATTCTCCGTGTTTTCGTCGACGCGGACATCGAGGAACGCAAGCTTGTGCGTGCCTCAATTATAGATTTTCCGAAAGCCATATCAAAAGTAAATGAAAAGTAATTAGCCTCGTTAAGGTTTTGGAAATGAAAATAGAGACGAGTTTATGTATATATTATACACGTCGAGTTATTATGCCCCCGATAAATGATATAACCCAGTGATGATACATTTGATTGACCTAAACTAAGTTATATAACGTCATTGGTCATGGATTATTATCGAGTGCGGTATAGGATTATTGTATACGATTGAGTTACGACAAATTTGTTGAAAAAATTCGCGAGTGTTGGTCGTACTAACGCGATATACAACTTCTGGTGCCCAGAGTGCATGAAATCCATTTAAAGTATATACAATTAAAACTGATAAAACGTATTGTAGGAGTGCTACCTTAAGTTGCCACAGTCATTTCAGGATTAAATCCTGTGCTAAAGTTAACTTTTTACAGGCCAGATCAATGAAATAAGAGAACATGCACACTCTCGCGTCTATAAAAGGAGACGAGTCGCTAACCCGAATAGGAGGGTGGGGGATCCAATTCGCTTAGAATATTTACTTGAAAATTGTAGTTAACTATAGACGTACTCTATTCCGAAATAAGCTACTGCTGATTCTGCAAAATTTAAAAATTCCACACTAAAAATACTGATTTAAATAAAAATTGCTATAATACATAGTAACGTTAAAAGATACTTGCAATATCAAAGTAATTATTATGTTCTATAGTTGACTACAATTTTGTAAGTGAGTCGTCTAAACATTGGACACTCCCTCCACCCAAATATATATATATATATATGTATATATACAACTTTGATCCATTCCGCGTTGGCGGAGTGAAAGTTTGATAGATTTAACTGTCTTGTGCGCGGTAGGTTCGTCGAAATTGACGGGAGAGAAAAAAAATTTCTACGGACACTGTGGAAAATACGGGTTAGTCGATTCTAGCGGGTGCCGATGCCAATATGGGGTTATATTGTTCGAGTTTTATATGTTTGGCCCGAGTCAATCGTATTTCGTTTTGATGACAGCGTAAATCTGATATTTTTTTTCCTTTTTCAACATTTCGGGGGAACTACCATATCTAAATCGCGTGACAATGTTAAAAGAATTTTTTAATAAATGTATATTTTACGTGAACTCGGGTGGAGAATGATCATACAATCGTAATTTGTAATTGAACTGTGACATTTTATTCTCTGTAAGCGATAATATTAAATTTTATTATAAGTAAATTACAAAAACTTAATAAAAAAAATTGGCAAAAATTATTTTTGCATGATACTATTACAAGCTACTTTTAAAGACTAGCTAAAATGTAAAATTAAATAAAGAAATATTGGCAAATTTAAGATAATTCAATTTAAACTGAATTACTGTTCCGAATCTATGGTTAGTTCTCAATTTGTATCTCTTTGAAATAAATTAAAAATGTTACTTCGTGCAAGCTAAAAAAATTACTTTGATTGAAAATTGTAACTTACAAAAATTCAATTCAATTTCAACCGCTGGCTCAACACCTATATATCAATTACTTCATTGGTTTAAAATCAATCTAAATTTTATTTGTAACAATTATAATCTTGAAAAATATCGATTACCGTTACTATTTTCCACATATATAGCGATAAACAGAATTAGTTTGAAAATGATATTTGTTGCGATCACATTTATATATATATATATATACATCAGGAACATGAACCCGGATACCAGTCAGTCTACCTTATACTCGAGAATTACTCAGTTCAACGAGCACACAGCAGCGCGCGGGTATCGCTGTGCAAAACTTGCTCCCTTTATTCCCTCTCAACTTTGAACCATCCTTCTCTCTCTCGCACGCATACGCGCGCATTTCGAGCTCGCTTTTCTATAATTCGTATGCATAATACCTCCCGGAGGCAAGCTCTATGTATATATATACCCTCTCTTGCGCCGAATTTATTTTTTAAATCGGTCACGCTGTTGGCCCAGAACTCTAATTCGCATATAAAGTAGTCGAATTTACCGGCCGCAAGTTTGAAGAAATTTTCTCTATATCTTTTCCAACTGCCCTATGCTCGACTACATATATATATAGATAAATATATATGTATACACAAGCGAGTGTATGTATGTATATATGTATAACCCTGCTGCTGGTGCGCGCTCTTTACGCGCGTTTGCTTCTCTATACCATCCCTCGTCCCTCTCTCCGCCTTTCACCCCCTTCCCTCAACTGCTTCGTTTGGCCCGAAAAAGAGAAACGAGGATAGACGGGGGAGAGAGAACGAACGCTCGCGGCCTGCCAAGCGCGTGGGCGCGCGCACAGAGGAAACGGCGAACTTTCGCGCTAACGAACACCACCGCGCATGTGTACCTATAGATATATATATGTGTATATATATACGCCTGTGGCAGAAAGATTTTCTCTCTTTCTCTCTCTGTACTCTCGGCTAAAGGAGAGAGAGAGAGAGAGGCAGAGAAGAGGAGGAGGAGGAGGAACGGAGCGCAGTTTTTAAACTACTTTGTATTCCTGTCCAGGTCCGTTACGCGCCGAAGGTTTCGCTGAAGATTCACCCGGGGCTCGCGCCTGGCGAGCGGATACGCGAGGGATCGGAACTTCGATTCAAGTGTCGTGCCGAGGCCAATCCACCTGACATGGAGTACAAGTGAGTCACGCTAAATTTATCTATCTATCTCTCTCTATATATATATATATATTTTCCTATACGTCTGTCTAACCCTATACATGTATGTTACTACTACTTTTATGTGCACATATATGTTTGTGTGTGTGTGTGTGGATGTTTGTCTGTATGTACCGCACGTACATATACGGGAAGAGAAACTCTTTCGCAAATTAGGTATACCGAGTGATTACGGAAGTCGTGTTTCGCGTGCAGCGATTTGAATGGACGATTGGATTGTGTATAGTGTAGTATAGACTCGCGCTTGCGCTATTACTTCTTTTTCGGTTGGGCTATTGATTGATTGCATTCGGGCATGTATCTTCATTGAGACAAATTGCCTGTACTTACGTCAAGTTATCGCTGTGAATCAATGATGACTCGCGTCGTAGTATAGTGGAACGAATTTTGTTGATTTTCTGATCACTGTTGACACGTGAATTCATTATTTTTAGCTTGGATAATGTAATATGTTGACATTGTAATGTATAATAAAATATTTAGTAGAATAAAAATTAAATGAAATTTATATGAGGAGAGAAATTTTGAAATGTAGTTGATGTATCCATCATTTTACTACTGAATGCGTTGAATGACAAATTTATTTTTAACTTCTTTTGGAAAAATTTGATGCTCTTTTTTTGTAACTTCACCCAGTTCTTGTCAACTTATTTTTGCAATTTCATATTTCAATAAACTCTAATTTAATATGATAATTTGGGACAAACCCAAGTTAAAATGGAGTATATTCTACGATTTAGCGAGTTTCATTTTTTAATGTAATAATAAATGTCTATTAATAAAAAGGTAATACAAAAATCAGCTACATTTAATTATATAATTGTAAGAAATTAGAATGTATTAATCAGATAAGCATACTCCCACGTTTACGCCACAACTTTTCCAAATATTTCTCGTAAAATCAATAGATATAAAGTCCTTTAGACTATATTCACGCAGATATTATACACATACACTCATAGCATTCACTTTCGTTTACGGGAAAATGAGAGCGTAGATAGTCCTCGAGAGGCAAAAGACAGAAAAGAAAAAAGCATAACTGGAGAGGAGGAAAAAGACACCAGTAAACGTGATTTTTGAAGCCTTCAATCGATACAATAAATGGAACAATGTCAAATCTGTCCTCTAATTTCAGTACTACTGGCAATAAAATTTCTATGACATAGATTGAAGAAAGCATATATACAGATATATGCATAAAGAAAACGTCATTCTTCGATGTATACACAATGGTCTGTCAATCTCTCGAGCTTTCATATTGTTTAAACTAATACTACAGCTGTGCCCTAATTCTAGCTTAGCGCACGTGCCTTATATACACTCAGGGTGGCCGAATTCATTCGTGTTTATTTATATATATATATATATATATATACAAACACCTACTTTTTCAGGCCTACTTCGCACTTTTTGTCACTGATTTTCATGCGCGCGTACGACAAGCATCGTAGAATCGCGGCAATAGATTATATTTATTTACACAGCGTAAATACGCCGATATTTACAAGCCTCGCCTTCACTCGCGCACGCTATGTTGATTCACGTAGCTTGAGATATAATCAACCCGAGCGATTATCCTTGAAGGGGGAAGGTGTACTCGCGAGTATGGAGGGGGGGTTGGCTATCGCGCGCCCCGGTTAAAATGTATGAAGAATTTCCGCGGGACACGAAAGGCGTTTTTCCTCGCAATGAGGATGGGTTATATGTATACCGCAAGAGCTGGTTCCAGATTTTTTACGCGGGATTTCGCGAAATTGTTCCAGTGAATAGGAGATGAGATAAGAGTAACGTGTTATTGAATGAGGAAAACAAATTTTGTTCACTTTCAGAACGGAATAGAACTATTTCGGACGGTTTGTAATGGTTACAAATTTTTTTTTTGAGGGTAATTCTTTTATCGCTGAAGGCTGGTTCGATATCGTTATACGCATTAACTTTTATGGTGTATGAAATATATCCGGTATGTAGGGGTAATTCACGTGAGAGATTACTTAATTATAGTATTTAATTAGTACTTGTTTTGAACGATATATAGTGTGGCCAATATTTCTGTCAGATTCTACAGATGATAACAATTATTCGTTTAGGGGTGAAACTACCGAAATTCACATCACGCAGCTACTAAAGCTAAACAATTAAGTAAAGCAGCTTCTATTAAAGAAATACAGACTTATAAAGTTCACATGAGTGGAACTATCACAGTAAATATTAACCGGTATAATGCTGCAACATTATCGTAACTCAGAACTCCCTCCCACCATAACATATTAAAGCGATCGGCTCGATCCCCTACCCCTCAAATATACTTCCATGACAAGACAACGAGGAGAAAACTTGGCCGTCCGAACACACGAGAGATTGATCCATTTGGTAACAATTTTTACTTCACTATAATATACTCGTAAATGTGAAGTTTGCGTGCGTGCGCGACTGGCGCGCGCGATCGCCCTGCGAGATCGAATACGGAAAGAGTTCGTGTGTGTATACGTATATTACGCGCGCATCGCACTTTTGGACTCGGCAACGGATGAAGTTACGAGAGCTTACATCACGGGGTCCCGAGAGTTTATCGTCAGTCAAACTTGGCCGCACGTCGGTAAACTTTCTAATTTTTCTTCTGGAAATTCAACGGAGCAATAAGTCTATCTCTCTCTCTCTCTCACACACACACACACATATATACACGCACTTTTCTCGAACTTGCGCAGCGTTTTCCTACTAGCCAACTATCGAAAAGTTGTTATACGTTGCCCAAAGCAATTTTTCTATATTTATAAACGATCACGTGACTGCTGGAAGTTTGGTGCTTTGGAAAATTGAAGGACGCGTATATAGAGATAACAAACGGTAATGATTTCATTATTGTATCAGAACTTTTTTTTTTGCCGTCGAGTATAAAAAGAGAAATGATGTTTATGATGTGTATGTGTATAGACTACGTAACGTATATATTATACCCAAGGAAACAAAGCAACGTTTCGTGAAGACTTGCCATATAAACTTACCACAATATTACGAAAGATAGGCGCGTATGTAAGACCTTCACCCCTTTTGATAAGATTCAATTTTCCCTTATCCTTAAGAGAAAAATAAAAAAAAACAAACCTCATACCGTTGATCCACAATCCCTCGAGTTAAACAAAAATTTAGGCGCATGATAATATAATACAATCTCTTGTGTATATAGATGGTACATAAACGACAAGATGGCTGTTGGAGACTATAAAACGGAGATGGTCATTCACAATGTGACGCGTGACTACCACGACGCAATCGTCAAATGTGAGGTGTACAACGACGTTGGCAAGAGTGAAGAAACTAAGACGCTCGATGTTACCTGTGAGTATTTATAAATACATGAATATCTTATAGACATACATATATCCGTGACTTTCCGGAATAACCAATAAGTAACAAATTTTTAAAAATTTATTAACAAATGTAAAACCTTGATTTTCTCGAAATCATGAAAAGTACAGATATGTATGGTTATTTTGGGAAGCGATATATACATGACGGATAGGGAGGTCAGAAAAAAAGGCAAAGAGAGGGGAAAAAAGGGTGTGCATGTGTAACATACGACGACTAAATGCCAGAGCACATGCAATACAGCAATAAGCTGAAAGGATAATCAGCGATGAATCCCAATAACCACGCGGATTCCGTTCCGCGAGTCGAGACATTAATTAAACCGCCGAGTTGTACTTATATATTTACGTATACTTGAGACTTTCACGTTATTCAGCTGTACTGCCTACTATCCTGGAGTAAACGACAGCAAATTTGTTGTTGGTTTTCGAATTCGTTTTCAATTAATCATTGTTTCAGAATGATTATACGTTACTTACCCCCCCCCTCCCCCCATACCAGGGCCAACGGTGATTGACACACATACGTATACGAGCAGATGTCGTATAACGTTATCGTGTCGAAGCTTTGTTCTTCTTACTTTGAGCACGCCAAACTTTTCGATCGGATGATAAGTAGATTGAAAATTGATAATGGATATTTGGTATGTATTTAGAATCACTCGGAAATAATGAATTTTTTAAATTAAGAGCTCAGCCGAAGATTTTCTGTTTGACGTGTGAGCAAATAGATATTAATGAATAATACTAATAAGTAGGCTATTTGTTAAGACAACTCGGGTTTATTGTAAATTTATAATATACATTATGTGCTAGGTAATATACGCACACGCCATTTACCCAGTGTATGCTATAAAGGGATTTCTATTATTGTAACCGTTTAGATATTAACTAAGACGATTATTAGTTAATTTTCTAATTTTTTCCAATTTTATAATCAATAAATCTCGGAATAATTAAGTTCTTAGTGCCAATAAGACCATCGATCAGGCTTTACCTTTACGCTGATCCGCAAAAAGACCGAGGTCGATGCGCTTAATTCAATGCCCCTTTATCTCCAATATTCCTTCAATTTCATCCCCCACCGTCCGACTCGCGAATTGGCTTACTTCTCCGCTTGTAATTCGCTAATTCCCGCAACTTTTTCAAATTAATCGATTGAAACTCACCGGAATTTACGAAAAAAAGGAATCTCATTATGTCTTTTTTTTTATCCCCACACACTATATATGTATATATGTGTGTATGTGCAGGGCGTCGCACTCTAATGAGCCGCGAGCTAACGTTTTAGCCGCATCAGATGTAATAAACACACGCGCGCGCGCTTGCGCCTGATGAAAATGTATTAAATCCGTCGGCCTCCCCGCGTCGTACCCCATTCCATTCCCTTTTCCACCACTCGACGCGTACTTTGAAAACAATTCGATATACGCCGACCGAGTTGTCAACGCGACTGAGCGAGTGCGCAATTATCAGTGTGTGTATATTCACTCTAATTATTCGGAATATCGACGAGAGGCTGTTTGAGCTGGCACACAATGAATAACTGAAAGAGTACAAGATGCGAGTTACAAATGACACTGAAATAACCGTTCAAAGAATTAACCGCTTTGCTAGAATTGCGCCACGTGAAAATTTCGGCGCGGATAGGTGGTATAAAAAGCACAGATCAATCGGTACATTTTCCATCGGATCATTATTTAAATTTTCGGTATTTCCGACAGGTTCTTTTGTGATAAAATAGTCGAAATTTCAAATGAGAATTCAAAATTTAACTTCATTCATATATATATGTACTCATCATTATTTCACACGATTGACCTTAATAATTATCATGAATGGAAAATGGACAAGTTTAAAATTACTTTAGTTTTTTTCTTCGAATACAATTCTTTATTTTTGTTAGTACGTTGACAACGATATAAATTAAGTTTTTAAAGACGTATATATGGCGAGAGAAAGTTGGGGTACACGAAACTTAAAATGGTAAGGGATGAGCTTATGTTTCACAACTTAAAATTTACGGAACTCGAGCGTAGTTGAATGAAATAAGTTTCTCATCTAAACATTTTGCATTCACAAGAGAGAAATTTTTCAGCAGAGTCACGTAATAACTTGAAGTTTTCTCAAACAAATTAGTTGAATTACAACTGACTCTGAGAATCATTCTTATATTTTTGCTTCTTCCTTATCTTTGCCTTTATCCAAAGAAGTCTTTATCCAATCATTACAGTTCTTTTTTGAAAAAAAATCTTTTAAAAATCATTGGAAATAAACGTGTATCCAGCTACTACCTCCAAATAGCTTGGATCATGCTTTTTTCCGTGATAATACTCTTACAAGCTTTAGCTACCAAGAGGACGTAACATTTTCCTTTGTCGGGAATGTTTACATTTTGATGGAAGGTAGTGAAGCGCTTCACGATCAACATGTACTTAAACCTACTCGACAAAGGAAACAGCTAAGCTCTCTGAAGCTAAAGCTTGTAAACGCATTCTTGGGGAAAGAGTGTTAAGAAACATCGACATGCGGAAAATACCTACAATAGCTAGTCTATATATTTTTAACAGCTCAGAAATACACTTTCCAGTATAATAAATATAGTAACCAAAAATTCACGATATAAACAATAAACTATATAATAATCTTGATAATTTTTCCACAGATGGGCCACAATTCCGCCACCCACCAACCTCAGTCGAGTCACATTACGGCGAGGCGGAGATCCTACAATGCGACGTAGACGGCAACCCGCGTCCGGAGATTTACTGGACATTCGAAGACTCGGAGAAGATTATCGCAAGAACACCAAACATCACAATACTCGTGCGTCCTGAGACATTCGGCCGGTACTATTGCCACGCGCACGTACCCGACTTCCCCGAGCTCATGGGTTCGGCTAACATTTACATACGAGCACCGCCGAGTATCATATCCCAGAGGACTCAGTACGTGCCTGACGAGGGCCATGTCAAGGTATGCTGCACTTTTCCTAGTGTATCTATATATGCACTTCTTTGATACTCTGTCTCTTTCTCGCTCATTCGTTCTCTCTTTGTTACTGAATTCTCACAGACACCATGATGTTGTAGCAAGCAACGGGTGTAGTCGCCTCCGGGAGTTTTTTTTCTATAGTCAGACAAAATTCCCGGCTGTAATTCGTGGGCTGGAAACAAGCATTTTTACGAGCGTATTGTATAATAAAGAACTGCAGGCGTTAAAACTTTTAATAATTGATTAGTATTTCGAGTGTGTATTTTTGGTTTCCATCGTCTGCACTGTTTGTTTTTATAGAAAAAATGTATGCAATGCCGAAATTGTTTGTTTACTGGAAGTCGAAGTTAAACGGTATAAAACGTAATATTTCAATTTATTTGAGAGTTTAAAAAAAAAGAAAGAAAAGTGCTTACGGTTTTCTGCGCATTTTCACACGTTAACGCAAATAGTGTGATGGTTAAAAAATAAATGTATAGTCATTTATTATTTAGCAGTAAAACATGTATAATCGAAAATGAATTTTAGAGATTGCAGTTAATAATGATAATGCCATTATGAAGATATTTTAAGTAAGTGAATAAAATAACTTTTTCTTTGTTCAATATCGGTTAATCATACTTAAAACAAAAAAAAAAGAATGTCAAGTTCATTAACTTTTACAAAAATTAAAACTCAATATGAATCCTTATGAAATAAGTGAAATCCAATTAACTGGAAATCCATTAAACCTAAGCGATAACGCGCACCAGCTAAAGCTTACATAGCATATTCAAACGCCAAAATAAAATTTTTAAGAACCTCGCGAGCATCATTCCCGGAAAATTAATTTCGCAGACGCGATCCATACATACAATTCGATGAAATCTAATGCAATTCGCTCGAATCCGTTTGAAATCAATAATACACACGGACATTCCGCGACAGGTTCATCGTCTTCCTTCATCCAAAATTCCTTCGCGCTAAATATAACACAAGCGTCGTCTCTGATTAGCCGTAATATATACTCGCACGTGACATTCGTCGACGATATATAGTTTTCGAGCGAGACCCGCCGTTAATACTCACGCCGGATATTAAATCTTTGTACGGACGCTTGGAAACGAAAGAAGAAGCGGAATATCGGATGTAAGCGTACTATAGTAGTTGGGAATGTCAGCGAATGAGAAAGAGAGAGAGAGAGAGAGAGATAAAGGAATTTCTATATATACATATATATCTATCTATATACATATATAATACAATGCATTTTGTTCAATCCACCCCCGGTTTTGCGCGCAGGTGCAGTGCATAGCGATATCGGTGCCGCGAGCGGACGCCGTAGTGTGGAGCTTCGCCGGGCGCGAGCTCAATTTCTCGTCGAACAATACCCCGTTTTACAGGCACGAGGAGTACGAGCCAGAGCGGGTCGTCAGTACGGTCACCCTACTCGAGCCCGTGTCCGCCTACTTCGGCGAGTACAATTGCACGGTGACCAATGCCTACGGCACCGACTCCGCCATCATCAAGCTCACTACCCACGGTAAGTTTTCACCTAGTACTACTACTGCGCCCGCGCTGCGCCGCGCTCCTGCACGTGATACACACGTCTATGTTGTATTTATACATATATATCTATATATACGTGTGTGTGTGTGTGTGTATGGAGGATGTGTGCACTGTTAGAGGGAGAGGGAAGGGGAGGGTACTGGGTGAGTTTGAGCGAGAGAAAGGTCTCTGCGGCGTATTGTGCAGCCAGGAGAATACGAGGCTCTCCGCTGCAGAGAGAGAGAGAGAGAGCGAGGAGAGAACGGCGTGTGCCCGCACGCGCGAGTAACTGAGCTGAAACGGGGAAAGCTTCGTATATACCGCTGCAAATGCGCGCTCGTGTTCTGTCGTTTCAACTTTGTTAAGGGATGGTGTAGTGTATGTATATATGTGTACGTATGTGTGTATGTATATATATATATATATATATATATATATTTGGCCTCCACTGTTGTTTAGTTGCATGCGCGAGCGCGCAATGTTCGCGTTTGTTTAATCGTGTTTTTCTCGTGTTGTTGTAGAGGGATTTCTTTCTTTTTCTTTGCGCTGCACTTTTTGAGGGCGCTTTCGTTGTTTTGATTAAAGCTTCTTTTAACTGCACGGATCAAAGTGTTAACGAACTATGTTTCCCTTTCTTACAAGCCCGTACTGAAGGATGGTGCAAATGTTTTTTTTTTCCATTTCCTTTGTATCCCCCACCCACCAAAGTGCATATATAATTGAAACCGTTGGATGCTTTTGATGTATGTTAGACGAAATATTTTTCGGAGGAGTTATAGTATAGCACGCCTGAAAAATTATACGTTGGTATGAATTTTTATAGAAGCCATTCATACATCCTTGATTATGTTGCTGAAAACGTTTTGCACTCATGCATGTATGCATTTCGTAAAATTTCGACTGTATATTTTAATAATATCGTAAAGTGCGCTTTATTGTGAAAGCACATGCTGCATATCAATCTAATCTCTTTATATACTTTTACACCCGGGCTGATAGGTCATTTACGTTTTAATGTACAATATCAAAAACATTTCCATATACCGTGCGTCCTTATACAATATTACGTTTTGACGTGTCTACTTTATATATGAAACTAATTGTTTGCTTTTAATTTCCGCGCGTAACAGTGAAATAATATCGATCCTGTGCGCCTAGAATTACGTAACCCTGATAAGAGTTCAATCAAACGTAAACCAACCGTTCCAAAGTATATTATTACGAAATTATTACTAGCTCCATTTTATAATGCACTTAAATTTCTGTGACCCGGAATAACCATGCCTCCCATAATAATCTACTTTTTCCATGATTTCGAAAAAATTAAATTTTGAGTTTCACATCAGTGTTTAAAATCAAGAGAAATAGTACTAATGCACTACTGCATATTTGATTTCATGTTTGAGTGGCAAATTTTTCACATATATTGCTTTTCCGGTAATTTTTCATTCCTTATTATTTATGAAAAATTTAACCAATATATTAATACTATTATACTGACCATGGTAATCCATATCTTTAAAAATAGTTTAACTTTACTTTGCAGTTTAATAACATCATTAGTAAATAAAACCTCAGAATTTACATGCTAATCGTGACTGCTTTACAGTAGCATATCTATATTCTGCAAACTCATATGCTTTAATTGTTAACCATCTAAATTCGTCGCAAATGTTAGTAAGATTTGCGAGATACTATGTAATTACTTTTCCGAGTCTTAATTGAAACGTATCTTTCTACCAAAATATTGAATGAAAACAGTGCAAACGTATGGTTATTGCAGGAAAATGGAGGTATGTCATGTTTTCATTGTGCTCATTCGAGAAAAGGAGTGCACCTTATCACTTACTATTTTAATTATATTATAGAGGATTATTTGCAATTACACAACGTTGCATAAAATAGATTTTCAAAAATTTGTTATTTACATACGGTTATTCCAGAAAGCCACAGATATTTTTTGCATCTTAATTTCGAGGCGCCGTTGCTTGTTGGCTTTTCATTTCGCAAAAATAACATTTGCACTGTCAACAAGAGCAATTACTTTAAAATTACCTTCAAACTCTTTCAGTGAATCAAAAAACGATACACTCCACCTCGACGGGACGACGCGGCTTTTTATCAAAATCAGTGAACAATTTTCCGCGTTGCACGCCTACTGCGTGAAAAAAAAAGAAAACAAAAAAAAAATTAAACTATGCAAACATTTTTTTCCGATTTCACACGCGAACCGTGTGTGATATTAACTCTTATTTTTTTTTTCTTTTTTTTTTTGCCTCAAAACATTGCGCATAAACTTCGTTTCAACACGGCGACACCGGAAAAGAGTTTGCCCCCGCGGGCAATCGCCTCGCTCTCTCTCTCTCTCTCCCCGTTTTATAAATATTTATAAAGTGCTGTAAATTAAAAACAAATGAATATGTCGCGGAGAGTTTGTTTCGTTAAAGTGATATAACGACGTCGATAAATTTCGCGAGCACGGGATTTTCATTATTATGGAAAACGTTGGGCGTCAATAATGCCGCCAGCTCCCTGCTCGCTCCCTGGTAATTTACATAGAAACATTTACGCGATAATTTAATTTGACAAATAGTTATTGCAAACCTCCCCGCGTTCTTTTCAGTCATCCGTTCATTATTATCCCGTAAGCAGAAAAGTTATTGCAATGTCATTTTAAAATTCTTCCGGTTGCCGCATGTTTTTACATCCTCTTTGTGCTCATCATAAACCGTTTGCTTATAAAAAGACTATTCAAGATTGGTATTTGTCCTCGCATAATTCTTTGTCATTCTAATTGTAAACTATATGAAGTGTGCCTCAATCAACCACCATTTTTTATCTAGATTATAAGATAGTTTGTAAGTTTTAAAACATATTTCATATAATCATCTCATTTTCATTTTCAGCTCCAACAGAAAAAAAACAAAAGATTCAAGGAAGTGGACATATATTACACATAATATATATATTTTAAGAAAATCCACTTCCTCGAAACTCTACATATATAAAAAAATATACCCAAAAAAACGGCCGATACACGAGCGCGAAAATTATCGCTCTCACTTGTCCGTGTCGCCCCCTTTCTATCCTCCATCACCCACTCACTCGTGTCATTACATGTGTTTATTAAACGAGGCATGACGCTCAGCGTTGATTCCAGTTGACTGGCAGCTCATCCTCATAATCGTCGGTCTCGTCGTATGTGGGATACTGGTTGTCATAATCATCATCCTCATATTCCACTGTCGCGAGCGCATCAGCAAGCAACCACAACCGAAGGCTGTCCAAGCTGGCCACGAGAACGACATGCGTAAGTACAGACGACGCCGAATGCTTCGACCACTTAATATATATATAGATATACTATATAATATGTATGCGTTTGCTATATGAATTTGTCTTCCGCTGTCGATTATGATGCCATAGTTACGTCGAGGACTCGAACAAGGGAAGCCATTTAGGTACCATCGTATAACGGAATTATTGACGGCCACTTGGGGGGGTTGAAGTGCATGGTTGTGAAACTCGCGCGCGCTTAAGGTTATTGGTTTAAGGACGAGACCGGTGTGAGGGGAAATATTTTCTTAAAATTATACAATGATATAGTTTGGTTAATCAAATATATAAAAATTGCCGTAAAAATTATGAGGATCTCGCTGTACTATTTACATGAAATTTTCTCCGTTTATCGGTAAACAAAAATTGAATTGCCTATATAAATTATTATTACTCTTCGGTCATATATTTACTTGAATGATCTTAATGTTCATCATACACGGTGTTCTTCGAGTGTCGATTGAATTAAATACTGTAATCATGAATAGTTTAATATATATATCGTTATACAATTAGACTTTAACATTTCCAAAACTATGCTACGTTTGAACTCGATTCGTATATTACGCTACTCGCACGTGTGCGCACTCGACGGGAATTCGAATTCCACTGTGGAAAACTCGAATAATTAAAGCGTACCGATGTAATGATAATTAACAGATATGTGGCCACTGGAATCGAAACCTACCCGAGAATTTAAACGAACTATGTATGTCAACTGTATATATATATATATATATATGTATAATTCTATATACGCGTACGAGCTCGCGTTGATGCAGACTTTTCAGCGACCGAACGAAGCTTAACGAATTCGCGCGCGCGCGCGAGCGCAAATTTTACATCAACAGGTGGCTAACAGACTGATTGCTTTCCTATTCCTCTCGACATTCGAAGCTAATCGCCATGGAATGTTCATCGTCACTGAAGCGGTTCCCGCGCGCGCGCGTATATATATGTAACGGCTACGAGAGGGCCGCTGTCGAAACTCAACACGAATATCCTATGGATGCCCACGCGTCTTGCCCTCTGTTATATACCTGTACTCTATCTCTCTCTCTCGTCGTAAACTATATCAGCATCGATTACTATACACACTCACCGCCTAATTAACCGAAGTAATTGTGTATTGACATGCCATGGTCGAAATTATACTCTGAGAGAAAAATACTGGAAATCAGATTTTCAGCAGAGACACGATAATCTTTGGAAATCCCAGAAGAGAGGTGGTGTAGTATAGTATACCAGGAGACGTAAAATCCGCGAATGAAGAGAAAGAGAGAGAGAGAGAGTGGAGTGAAAGAAAGAAGCCATTAACGAAATGAAAGTGTCAACCGCGTGACTACTCGCCATTCAACGTGTACATTAATAATTTCAAAGAACCGTGTAGTAGTAGTAGTAGACTCGCGTGTGCTATTTGTACGGAAAATCCGGTCGGTAAGAGAGTCGGATGGTCACTCTCATTCTATATATATAGAGAAAGGGCCTGTCTATACTCACTCTGTCTCTCTACTCTAATCAGCAAAACAAAAGAGGACAAAGAGTAAAAAAGAGGCGAGCAGAAAGACCGGGAAAGAATAATGCAAAAAAAAGGAGAAAAAATCAACAGATATCCGGATGTATCGCGGTCATCGAGAGAGAGTGGCGGTCCCTCCTCTCTTTTGCGTGCATATACATATATACATCTACACATCTATATATATATATGTATACAGAGACACGAGGGCATCCAGACGACGAAATAATCGACCCACCTCGATACGCGTTTACGACAAAAAAAAAAGCTCCGAGTGAACGATAGAAAGTGAGAGAGAGGCGTTCGACGTCGTAATGGAACGTCAGCGTGTAAAAAGCGAGTAATGGCCAGCGTCAAAACACTGCGCGTGTTCGGTGCGAATTTTGCGGCCAAAGCTCTGCCGCACTCGTGTTTCCACTTAAAAAATAAAAATAAAAAAGTAAAAAGAAAAAAAAAACGCATAGAGTCGAACCACGAACACATCGCGAGCGCGCATTGGTGACATGGTATATATATATAGTGATAGTGAGAGAGAACTTTTGATGAATTACAGAGGAGACGGATTCGAACGCCGACCGTTACCGAGAAAGCGACCGTAGCAGCAATCTCTCGGACGTCAAGGCTGACATTCGTGCTGGCTCGAGCGTCAGTAACGCCGAGAGCGTGACTGCGCTCGACAGCGAGGGCGAGGGTAGCACCAGGGGGGTAAACGCACTCGCCCTGGCCGGACCAGTTGTGCCACCTATCAGCGCCGCAGGCTTTCGATACAGTGCCGACTACACCGAACCTTCGTTCCCACCCAAGAGCAATGTGAGTATTATATATATATGTGCTTTCTTCTATTATTATTATACTATATCTGCTTTTGTCCACGAAGCATCTTTTTATTTTATTCTTATATTTCGGTTATATTGACAGGCGCGTTCAGGGTTACTGCGTGATATATAAAGCTAGAGAGAGACAGAAATATTAGGACACAGGTGAAATTGACGATCGATCGTACGCGTTGGGTTGGCGTCTGTTCTCGTGAAAGAGTTATATACCATCGATTGGCAATTTTGTATATATGTAACAAGATTTGTAATTGCAAATTTGATATTCGCTATGATGGCTTGAATTCATGAAGGTATATAAATTCGTCCATATATATATATTTATATATATATATATTACATTCTCGGCTCTAAAATATTTAAGTGGGGAATGTTTATATATATATATGACAGCAATGGACGCGAGAGCGTGCATTATGTTTATCCAATAACCGGCATTCGAATCCGCTAAAATTGGTACAAGCCTGGCAAAGTTGTTTGGAACCATTGTAAACAGACATTTGAAAGCACGCGCGCATATATACGCACACGTATACAATTCGCGCATTCATATGAAAGTTATTTTAGCTATGTTCGATGAGTTAATTGCCGAATTCAATTTCACTCTAAGCTGTATTAACAATATACGACCGATTTCTCGTGCTTCGGTGTAATTATCATTATTTTTGGTATAATTGTACGTGTTGCGGTGTTACACACAGCAATATTGAAATTTAATAATAATTTGCAGTAAAAATATGCTTCATGGAATTTGAAAAATATATTCAGTTAACAATTGAAAATGCCTTTTATTATTTTAATTTAGTAGCCAATATGAACTTTCGCAAATCCGCATTTCGTTTCGAAATTGTCCGTCAAATTTTTTGTCTAGAAATTCAATATAACGTAGTCATGATAAAAGTGAAACAACAATGCTTTCAATTTTTAAAAAATCAAATGAACACGGTATTGTTACTTTATCGTATTCTATCTCCTTCATAACGGATTACCAAATATGCAAAATTCTCCCATAATAATCCAAGTTAATAAAATCCACAATTATTTGCTAAGCATCCACTCTATTCAATCACTTTAATGCAATAAAACATATTTCATTCTAATTAAACAACCTCGTATCTACTCAAGTACCAATCACCTCGATATTATAACCAACCAGCAAATAATTCTCACATACGCATGCAACCATCTATATTCCTCTCACGCATCATAAACACCTATACATGTAGACATCAACGGTGCGATGATCATTCGCTCACACGTTTATACACACACACACACACACAGACACACACACCTGCAATGCTAATGGGATTTCCTTTTCGCATTACAGGATGGCAGTAACAACAACGGTTACGTGCCCTACGTGGATTACTCGCGCGATTACATGCCGCCAACGTCGCAAGGAATGGGAGCGTCACGTGAGTCTCTCAGTCGGATCCCATCTAGTGGCATATTAGCCTCGAAGAAGATCGGACTGAGCTCGATGAATCTTGGAGGCGGAGGGCCAGGAACGCCGCCGCCTGTACAGACTAACTCGACGGTTGGCATCGATCCTAGGTTCAACGCGGCCTACGGCAATGCTTACCTCAGGTACGATGTGTGAGTATTATTATTGTTCATGTGAATGAATTAGCCAAGACGTTTAGGAGAGGAAATCAAAGGAATTAACCAAATACTATAGCCATTAATTTAATCAAGCTCTGATTTTAAGCTATGCTATATATGAAAATAGAAGATTCGACAAAAAGACCTTTCATTCTTTGAAATCAGTAATAAAAATAAAAATAAAAAATAAAAATATAATAACATAATAATAAAAAATAAATGATTAAAATCGTCCTTAAATGCGAATAAAAGGAACAAATATTCATATAGAGACTAATTTTATGATATGTTCGGCCAAAGTGACGCGATTTCTTAAATAGAATAAAATTATCCTTGAATATCTTACGTGAACTAATTTTTAACTTTTTTTTTATTTTGTTGAAAAATTCTCCATCTCAAATTTTGCTATCAAAATCCTCGAGAAGAATCCTGTCGCAACGAAATCGATTCGATTTTGCCGAATTAAATTTAAACACGAGGAAATATATATATACCCGGCTATAAAGATTTCGCCGCATAAGGATTACTGGAGTGTGCGAAATCTGTAGAGGCCAATAATTTCCTCAAACAACGATCGAGCAAAAGCCAGGGAATCGGTTTCATTTCCCGCGTCAGGATATTTTTCGAGGGTAAACTTCATTAGAAAACGAGATTGAGCTAGTAAACTTTTTCATTGGCGGTAAAGAAAATACCGTTTTTTTGAGCGAAATAAAATTAAAGGCTGTGTGGAGGAGTGGTTCTAGTAGATAACAATCGCGCTCGGAAATCGAATTTCGTTGGAGGTAATAGAGAGAAAGAGGAGAGTTAGAGAGTGAATGGGATATAATAGGGGTAGAAATGAGTTAACGGAACGGTGATTTAACAATGTATTAATCAATTGCAATGTATATTTTTCATAGCTCTAATTAACGTATTGTCATAATGAAATGAAAATAAATAATCATATATAAAAGTAGTACAATGAATACAAATGTTTTATTGTTCTACTTGAAATGTACCCATTGAAGTGTTAATACCAAAATACATTTCTGATTGCTACATTATTATGACCCGAAAGCAATATTAGTTTTTAATTGTAAATATAGCTAATTTCTAGTTAATATTCCCATACCAGAGGGTAATGAGTATAATTAATTCGCTCGGCACCTCTACTCATACGGCGCGAGTTTGCACGAGAAGATGCGCAGAAGTGGCTCAATAAGTCAATAACGAGAACGAAGGGGGGGATGCGTTGGTCAAAGCATTTAAATCAGTATTGACTTCAATTTTATCAAATTATCCTAAACAAATAACAGAATACTTGACTCGGAGATTTGTTTGCCATCGTATGTATAATCTGAACTAAATGACTATAACGTATATAGATTTAATATAATTATATTAGCTATGCGTATTATTCTGATAATTCTATGATAACTATATACGTATTCATCCATCGACCGGCTGAATTTGGTCAATTCGAATATCGACTATATACGTAACCCCCCTTTAAATCTCTAGCACGCTCGCAGGTCGGTGAAAACAAAAGATTGATTCTCCAGTAATACGAGTATATAGGGGATCCACTTCTCTATACACGCGTATACATTCCAATATATACGGACCACAAAGACGTCGTTTAGCAAATGCACACTTGATGCGTATTATTTTGTATATAGTTTATATATATACAGTGCAAACGTTCGCGATGTTTACACGCGTAAACCAGGCCTACCTATATACATATACGTGACTACATGTGGAAACCATCTTTTGCAAATGTGCCGTAGGATGTCAGCGGCGGAACAGCTGCGACACGCACCCCACACGGCAATACCAGGGGTGACGCCGGCGCCGCCACCCTACACGCAAGCCATGCGAATGAACAGCCTGAGTACGCTGAACGGAGCTGGACCACAGGTAATTTTCACTCGTCAATTATCGCCATTTGCCTCTATGTAGGCACAGGTATATATATTCCTAGTCACCTATATATTCCATCTTTCACCTTCTATATATATGTTATTTGCTGTTCTTTTTTTGTTTCTTCCTTTCGGTGAGCTGAGCGATGGATGACTTCCTTTTAATTGAAAACCGCACACTTACACACACACGCGTCCGAGAACGTAAAAAATAATTTTTTTTTTAATTATATTCATATTCTCTTAATATTTTAATAAATGAAAACCGTGGCGGGCGCTATATAAATCAATTTTGAACATCGGACTTCTCGAACGCTGAATATTTTTCGACAAATTAAATTTATCGTATATATACGAGCTTTTTGTAAATTCAACATCTAGCCGTCTATATATACATATATATTAATCTCGCGTAAATTCCGTCAAGTTCGGTAATTTTGCACTCGCTTACAATCGACGCGCGACTATATATGTATATAACGTAGTCCCGCATTAGGCGTCGATTCGCGTTTCACACAGCGCCACAAAATTGACTCGCGCAGTAGCCGCGAGTGAATTTTGCCGTGCGCGCTGGGTAGCCCGAGAAGTAGGATATATATAGCAGTAGTCCGCGCGTTTGGTGTGAATTTAGCCTTACCACCGTGATGGGGGGTATAGTATGGCGTGCTTCAACGCCTAAACGAATTAGAGTCCGCTGCAACGACATCAATGCAAATTCCCGCGTCAGGTCGGTCAGCAGCAACGCGCGCGCGTTATATGTATGTCTATACATATATATATACACACACGAGCACGCGGGTGGCTCTCTCGATTATCCGCATTGAGTGCGGCGACGTTCGCCAAAACTGCGTCGTTCGTTCTCTCCTCTACCCCGCGCGCGTCTGCCCATGCCGTTCTCGTGTCTGACAAATCGAAGTCTGCAAAGCCACTCGCCGCATCGGTCGCTCACTCACTCGCTCACTGTAATCGATTGTATGTTTCACCCTCTCTCTCTCTCCTCACACTTCCTCTCCAGCCCATCATTCCCCATGGACGACGGGCATACGCGCGCTCACATATACACCCACGTAAAGAGAGACAGATAGATCTATAGCTGTGTGTATGTATATGTGAGTGCGCTCTCAGCGTCGCTCGGCAATTAATTAACGCTTTAACCGCTTGGCACGCAGTCTTTGTACGTGCAGGCGCCGGCGCTCTCGGCCCACTACATAACCGGCGGGCCGAACGGCGGCGTCGCCACGGTCAAGCGCACCTCGGCGGTGAGCACGCTGGCGACGCACGTATGAGGCCGGCCGATCGATTCCAACTAGAGCCGCAGCCTAGAGCATCGCCATCGCTACCAAAAGCAGCAGCAGCAGCCCGTTCCCCGTCCAAGCCACAACTACTACTACTACTACTACCAGCGTCCCGAGGAAGAGGAGGAAATTGAGGAGGAGGAGGAGGAGGAAGAGCCGGCGATCGAGGAGGACATCGAGCTGCTCCAACGGACGCTCAACGAGCGAGCCTTTGCCCTGGCACAGCGTGCCTCCGAGGTCGAGGAGCTGCTGTTACGTGCGAGGCTTGAGCGTCGGCACTTGGCGGTCAGTAGCTCTGACGAGTCATCGCTTGTAGCAGCCGCCGCTGCAGCAGCAGCAGCAGAGGACCGAAGGCTGCAGCATCGGGAGCCGATGCAGCTCATCAGGTGTCAGCGTCAGCGTCGCCAGGGCAACGGCGAGGCGCTTGCCCGGGTCGACAGGCTACTGCGGCAGCTACGCCAAGCTAGCCGCCATCATTGCGGCTTGATCGAGCAGCGCAACGGTCAACTCGAGTGTTATCTACGTCGTAAGCTAGCGGCTCAACACGATTGGGCTCAATCTACTTTGTCGCTGTTATCGTCCGCGTCGAGTTTAAGACGCGGCGCCGAGCAGCAGTCGGGTAGGTACAACAGTGGCGACGGTCTTGAGTTACAACTGGTATCCTCGGCGTCGCCTCAACGTACGCTCAGTCGTAGGAACCTAATAAGCAGCAGCAGCAGCAGGCGTAACCTCCTTCTCGATGGATGATGACGCGAGAGTAGCGCGTTGTTACTCGACGTGAGAGTAGCAATTACGCGCTTATTACCGCCAACTTTTCTACTAGAAACTCTAACTAGCTCGCGCGTAGCGTATTTTTTCGCGTGTCTGCAGCTGTGTGCCAGAGGTTTTTTCAATGTTTTTCGAGTATGCGTGCGAGAGAGTAGTGTCTATAATAATGTGCGATATTATTCTGTGTGTGTGTGTGTCTGTTGTTGCACGGATACTCCATGCGTGCGGACAAAATGATAAATGGAATCGAAGCAGGCGCGTCACGACGAGGCGTTTATATAGGACAGTCAATATCAACTTCCATGCGACTTTTTCTTTAGGTTTTAAGGTTCAATCGAGCGCCGTAATACGTTATATAAGCGTGTATATATATATAACGAGGAGAATGGTTTCGTATATATATATATATAAATAACGGAGAGCAAGCAAAGGAGACGAGGTTGTCGTTATATACCGCGTGTAAACCTTTTGCGAGGTGCAGGGATATATTACAGATGGAGGAAAAAAAACACAAATTCGGTCTCGTTGCGTACTACACACATACACAAACACACATATACATGTTTAGGTAATGGAAAGCAAAAAGAGTTTGGATCATGTTTTTTCCCTGTTTCGCGTTCGCAGCTGTTACATACTATACATATCTTCTATATATCTATATACGATATATTATTATACAACTAATCGAACGATCCGCGGCTCGCGCCGATCCCGCGTGTACGTGATAACGTATCTTTTTTTCTTTCTTTCTCTCTCTCACTCTCTCACTCTCTCTTCCTCTCTCTATAAATATATAAAAATATATAAATACTTAAAATCGTCGTGCCGGACAGACGCGCTGTATAAATAAGGTTAACGTTTGTACGTCCGGCGACGAGTCGTTTGCTCACGCGCGCGGGATCGCCAATCGCAAGTTCCGCTTCGCATCGTCGTTCAGTCGCGCGTTAAGCTCGAGTGCTGTGTGAGCCCGTGGTATGCCAAACTATATATATATATATATATATACATATATATATATATATATATAGTTATATATATACACATACACATACACCACACAGGGATACATTATATATGTATTTGACCACAGGTCATGTGAAGGGAAATGCACCATGCACGTGCGCGCGGTAATTAACGCCGCAAGGCTTTGAAATTGTATATATATATGTGTGTGTGTGTGGGTGTATGTGTACACAAAAGTGTAACTATATATATACACACACACACATATGTATTTGTATTTCATAAAGTGCGTGGGTATGAGGATAAGGGTAAAGGGGTAAAGGGTAAAAGTTATACACGGTGGGGCCGCACAGCACGGTATTGACAATCTTCTATCAATGTACTCCTTTTATTCGTAGGATCTCGTTAAGGTATTTAAGTATAAGTAAAAAAGAAAAGCGTTAACCGCGCTTATTATACACCAACGCGCACACACGTTATACATTGACATAATATACAACATGTTAACACATACACACACATACATACATACATACACGCACGTCGACGCGTGTAAAGCCCGTTGCTATTAATTTATACGCGTAAGGGACGTCGACCGACTGAGGTAGCACACGGGTTTTACATTATAACAAGTGCGCGGTTCGTGCGCTTTTTCGTTTGCTTCTGTATATATATATACATACATACCGCGTCTTTCTTAACCGATAAATTGGTGAAAGGGAAGAGGGAAAGGGGAATGATTATGAAATGAAAAAAAAGAGAATTATTACGGTTACGTGAATGTATAGACGAGATGTGGAAATATTTAAGGTGTATATATAAAACTTCTTAAAACGATAAAGTATATAATAATGGAGTGGCTTTGGCGAGTACATTCATTACTTGCGAGGTAAAAGAGTTCGATGAAACACAAGTCATTGAAAAATAAAGTTTTACGTTATTTTAACGGCAACATCGATTTTTGTACTTTTGCGGGTGCTTAAAGCAGTAGTAGACTCTTTTAATTAATGCTTACTACTCTCGTAAAGTTTTATATATTGAAAAAAAAAGTTTGATCGATCCAATTATTTTAACTTTTGTTCAATTTACAACGTATAACTTTTGCGCATACAAAAGCCCTCGCGCTTTATTGATTTTCCTTTTCATTTCTTTACAACGTTATTTGCACCGTCAGTCAAGAACTTTCTTTTATTTTTGGTCTCTGTAAGGTAACACCTCGCCAGGTTCGCTCCAACGGGACAAATTCGTTGTGCGGTAACTGAAGTTGCAACAATATTATTAAAGTCGCCTGAGCGGCAGCGTAGCCAATGAAGAAGAAGAAAACCCCGCGATTATTGCCACACCCGCGTGAATACCTTTCTCTCCTCGTCAACGACGCGGTATTTAGTATATATAGTTCAACGAGGACTAAAGTATGTTTCTCTCGTTCTCGTCGATCGCGCAGAACGCAGCTGCGTCTTTGCAAGAATTATATACTGCTGCAGAACGCGCGCGAGCGACGAGAAGATGAGGAAAAATACTAGGAGAATAATAATAATAACAAAAAAGGAGGCAAAAAAAAAAATAAATAAAGATAAACGTAATATTGTGCGCGGTATAAGAGAAGTATATAGTAGGAAGAAGAAGGAGGAGAAGAAGGAGAATCTCAGTATAGCTTCAGAGCGAGCGAGCCATTGAAAATGGCCCGTCGCCGAAGCAAGTTTCCACTTGGCCTGAAACGTATTATTCCACGAGATATATAAAAGGGGAAAAAATAAAATGTAACGTAAAAATCGAAGTTAACAAAGGATCAGACGCGGACGGCTTCCTTTCGCCCGCCCGCCCGCGCGCGTCTCATTCCCTCGCTCGTTATACCTTTGTACCACGATGGAGAGATCTTTTGTCGACGCATGCGTGCGCTTGAAATATTTGTTTTTCGAAAATTTTTCGTCGCTTATATAGTTTCGCCCGTTGTCTTTGGTCGTAAAAGCCAGTATACCCGACGTCTAAAAAATTAATATTTACAATTCACTTGGTAAAATGTTATTTTGAAAGCTAAAAACTATAAATAATGAAAAGTATAATAACCGATTCGAAAATAAACTTGGCTTTTGTGCGTGGGGGATATGCTTTTGTTATTATTATATATATATTTGAAAGTAAAAAATTTATCTTTTATCGTACAATCCCACGGCAATAATTTGTAACCGTCAAACGTGAAAGGGCAATAAATATTAATTTTGAAAGCCGTCTGCGTCGGTCGAAGTTACGAGCTACATATATATATAGAGGACACGCGAACTTGTATTTCGGCATTTTTCTCTTTTTTTTCGACGACATTTGTAAATTATTTAAAAGTGGAAATAATAACGGGAACGATTAGATTTATACGTATATATCTTTAATAATAAAGATTTCAATGTTAAATAAAAAAATAAAAACATTACATCTGCGTTGTCGACATGAAAATTTTGAATCTATATATATATACCTATTCGAATACAAAGTTTGCCGGTACTAATGAAGCATTTTACGTATATTACATAGATTATTATATATATATATGAATAAACAAAATAAGATTTTGTATCGCAAATTCTATTTCAAAATGAGCGCCCTTGCTTTAACATTGCGAGTGCGACGCTCTTCTGTAAATATATACACGTCTACTTCACACACAAGAGCGAGAGGGTGGGAGAAAGAGAGAGAGAGAGAGAGAAAGCAGTGAGAGGAGGGGACAAAAGTTCGAGAAAGATTATGATCCTGCTATGTATAGATATATATATGTATTACTTTTTAAAACGGTGATTTATCGCGTCTTTGTACAAAGTTTAAGCCCGTCTATTACGTGTTCTGTGGCCCTTGATTTCTATCTCTGGCTGGGACATTGAAGGTCTCTTAGCACTCTTGTCGAAATTTTCCTTACACGCGGCCCTTTTCGTGAGAAAGTGGGTGTGAAAAAGTTCGCGAGGATAAGAAAGCTCTTCGTTCGTGCAATGTGTCTTCGGTAAACAAGGTTTTAAAAAAAAAATGTCTCGGGACAGTGCATTAGCTTTCATTCTCTGTTGTTGTTAGATGAAGAAAGAAAAAATTATATATATATAAAATATATATATATATATATTTTATTTCGGTTTTTGTATTATAATACGTGACCATACGTCATACTTTTGGCTTAGCAATTAGAAAAAAGATCCATTAGTCGTTGCAATTTTACATAGACATATTCGAAAAAAATCAAAGAAATATTTATCGTTATATATCGCTGTAAGTATTCTCATTCTGTCGGTCATCAACGCAAGCGCGTATATATAGAGAGAAGCAAACTATTAGCGCTCAAAATTAAAAGTCAGGAAAAGGTTTTAGATATATCGAGATAAAAAGAAAATACCGTCTATCGATTCCTGATTCGAAAAAAAAGGCGAGAAGAGCGAAAAAGCGCTCGCGCACACTACATACACATCCACACACATACATATTATACAACGGATAAACGTAAAATACATACACACACATAGTCGTATATGAATTCAAGCTTCAAAGTGAAAACTAAAAAGGAATAATCGCAAGAGGCTTGACGGGTATGCAGACGCGAGAGCCAAAAAGAGTTTCTATAGGGATTTCCGTGTATAGCGAAAAATAATTGATATCAATAACGAAACAGGGTAGCCCATCAATTATTTAACGCGAACAAAAGCAAATCGAGAGGTAGAGAGAGAGAGAGAGAGAGTGAAAGAAAGAGAGAGAGAATGACAGAGACCGAATTTAAAAGGGCCTGCACGCAACGCAAAAGGTTTACAGGTGTATATATATACACATTACGCAATACGACCGAACTTCTCACGCTCGCACCATCGCGACTGGATTATGGTGCGAATATCGATGTGTCGAGCGTTCGCGTTAAGGATTTTTCGTTGGCTCGTGCATTTTATAACGGTGCGAAACTTCAAAGAAATGTATGGCGTGCAATTACGACGAATAGGGAGAAAAAAAAGATACTCACGGTTTCGCGTGTATAGGCTGATTTCTGGCGTATGGCGATATGAAAACGCGTACGTGTGTACATATTATATAGCGGAAGTGGATGACAGAAAGGGAAGAGTAAAAAAAAAAATGTGGAATACGCAATCGCGATGTGTAAGTCAAGGCAAAGTATTGTAATTTATAATGAAGGAGAGAGAGAAAGAAAGAGAGAGAGTGAGAGAAGAGAGAAGAGAGGATGCAAACAGAGGTATATATATATATATTGCGTATACATTGCAGAGGACGAATGTATGTGAGAATGAGTCTCTGTAAGATAGTATTCGTGTACATATCGAGCGAAAGGAAGAGAACGAATGTGAAAACAAACGACAATTATTATTATTATTATTATTATTATAATAATAATATCCCTGCACACATCTCTCAATTCTTTCTTCTTCGTTTCCCTCTTTCTCGTTCTCTCATTCGCTCGCTCTCCGGCGCATACATTATACATATATTATAAGTTTAGTTAGTTTTGTAATAACTGAATCACTATCTGCATGAGCGCATATCCTTCGGGGCTCTGCCGTCGGCCGAACTCGTAAAAGAGCTTTCCTCAGATCGTTTTTGCCATGAATCTATGAATAATTTACGATTTTCATGGATTTTCCATCCAGTCGTGTCGTAAATCGTCAGTTATATATATATATATACATATATATAACATTCGCATCGCGACGTCTTGATTGTTTCATTTTAAGGGGATTAAAATATAAATTGCATCAAGGTATACATAGGTATATAAGAAGCGGAGTGATTTCAAAAGTCACATAGGAGACAAGATATTTAATAATTGAAATCGATCCAATTAAAAGAATTTAAAAGTTAAGTGGAATATTGTTGTTTTTGGCGTGATATTTATTTATTTATTGTTGAAATTGAAAGGAAAGCGCTCGGGGAAAGCCATGTAGCGGCGTCGTGGTCGTGTTTCGGTTGACAGCAAAAGCCAGTTGATTCATATCTATAAATCGTTTATAAGAAAACAAAAGACGAGATTTTATACTGTTATCTACTTAAGACTTTGACGTACTTTTTAATTCGAAATGAAGTGTGCAGAAAACAAACAAAAAATATATATATATATTATAAATACAAGAAAATTTATTAATGTATATATAAATATGCAATCACGTACGCACATATTTGCTCGGCATATCGCGGAAAAAAATAATTCGAGCTTGAAAAGCTCGAGGCGTTGTATAGTTGTAAAAGGTCGTATAAATATATTGAAAAAAAAAATAATACGGTGTGTCGTGGAGAAAAAAAAACAATGGAAAAAAAATAAATGAATGAACGGAAGAAAAATAATAATCTAAAGCATCGCCCCGTCATATCTCGCGAAACAGAGTCTGACACACTCCTTCTAACTTTGCACGAGCAGCGTAATAATTATACATATAAAAATAGTTACTATCGGTACGGTACTCAATACGAGATGAATGAAAAAAACATATGAAAATACACATTATCGAATAATATTAAAAAAAAAAATGAAGTAAATAATTACAATCAATGTACTGGGTGGTCCTAGGCAATGTTACAATTAGAAAAGTTTATGTCGTTTTAAGAGTCATAGTGATAAAACTACTAGTAAAAAGTAATATTGAAAATAATTATTATTATTATAACGATTAACGAAGGGGGAATGGTAAAGAACGAGGACTATTTAGATGAGATAAAATTTTACGCCTTTTTCGCTACAGGATCACCCTATACGTATTAATTGGTATGCCTGTCAATTATAATATTAAATTCGATTCTACGTGCATTTCTTCGCCTTTTAGTGACGAGTCAGCCCAAACTCCTAAGTGCCGCCGTCGCCGTCATCATCGTCGTCTTCTTATTCTTCTTAAACGAGCGTCGCGACGTTCAGAAGTGACGTCGGTAGACATCGAAGGAAGAGAAACTCATTGATGGCATTCGGAAGCAATTTTTCTTTTTTCTTTTTTTTTGAATTTATATCGTTGCACCGTCATACCGACTTACTTGCAAATTTCCTGAGATATGCATCAGTATTATCAACACGTCAATCATAAACCCGTTAAATTTGACCGGAGTTATATATTTCATGCACAACGCGTTAATCAGTTTAATAAGTAAATAAATGATGATATTTTTTTCGGTAAGGATAGACTATATGACCGTCTCGTGCCCTCAATATTTCAAATAGAACGTTCCCATTTTCCATTTCACACGTCTATTATATCAATAATTTAAAGATTATATTATTTACTTATCACAAATTTATATCGTCTGTTATTCAGAATACAATGAAACATATATTTGATAGATTTATAAAGACTGCCCTCATTATATTCATTCCATGTTCTCACTTAAAAACAAATAAGTTCAAATAAACAAAGAAACGTATAACAATGAACCCTTGCGCTAATCCAATACGCTGACGTATAAGGAGCGGATGAACAAAATAAAAAAATAAAGTATATATATATATGGATTCATATATAACGCACCTTGGTTTCAGCGTATAATCTGTGATAATATAGGAAAGTAGTCAAATATAGAAAATAATTTATATTACGGTTAAAAGAGCAAAGTATAACGTTAGTATACACTTACTATTTCATTCGCGACGGCTATATCTCAGGAAATCTGCAGCACGGATTCAATTTACAAAATAAAACACATTTGCAAAAGAATTAGCGCCTATAACAGTCGAATCCGATTTTTCATTGATCGGAAAAGGCTGTAAGGCGAAAAGATGAGACAATATAACGTCGATCGATGGTGAACGGCGGCACACAGCTGGATCGGAGTTTTTTTCGACTTTGTTAAAACGAACTTTTCGATACTTTACGACTATATAGGGGATACGGCTTAATTAAACGATTCTTCGCAAAGTCTATAATGCATAACGTAAGCGCGCACGCGCATGCGACGCCCTCGCTATATAGCATACACATATATATTAATATATACCATCGGGAATGAAAATATTTGTTATATTGTTTCCATTCGCTAAAACGAGATGATTTCTCGTGGCGAGAGGCCAAACGCACGCGCGCGCGCGCTTGGTTTGATCGGAAAGTGACTTTTTAGAATTACGACTATACGCATTCGTGTAGTGATATACATCGTAATACTAAATAATAATCTATTTCGAATTCGACTGATCGACACGTAGCAGGAAGATAATAAAAGAGAGAGAGAGAGTGGAAGAGAAGAAAAGTAAACAAAAAACATATATATCCCATATTTTTCTCGATGTTAAGCTTTTCCTCAGACGTCTAGAGTACGATCTAAACAAACGTAACGAAAACAAAAATGAAAAGAAAAAAATGAAAAAAAAAATTAATAATAATAGAAACTTGACACATCGGCTGAATTTTTCATTGACTCGTTGTGCGATTGTGCAACTGAGCGTATAATTGTACATATATACGTATATGTATATGTAGAACAGCGATAATCTCAAGCGATCCAGTTTTCTGACGTACATACATACATACACAGACACATAAATACACACACACACACACAGATATACCAATTGCACTTCTTGTGCCAGATTCGGAATGGAGAAAAAGAAACGCGGAACGTCAACCAAACGATGCAGTTTTTATTCTTTTTTTCCATTTTATTATACAATCTTATATCGCGTTTCTCTCGATTATGCACAACTTTATGTCACTGTAAAACTTTGTAAAGACTAACCGAGCACAATATAAACTCAATAGTGAAGGCAATAATTGAAAAAAAAAAGAAATGAAAACTGCTCGTTAATTCTACTGCTGATAATATTTATCATTGTCTACCGACGCCACGAATGTTTATATTATATACATTTATATATAAATATATACATATAATTCTCGACATTATCGGTTTTTCTATACATGATCATTTCTTACAAGCCATAGAACGTCGATTAAGTAGTTTATCCTATACATTTAACTACGCATCGTAAACTTTTTATAAGACTACTTGGACAAGCTCGTTACAAATTATATTGTGACATATTTTATCCGTGCGTTTGATCTGCTTCAATATCAATCGAACGTACAAGAATGAGAGAAAAGCCCTCATTAATAGTGGTTGACGTTCTGTTACGACACATGCGCATGCGTGCTATATATATGTAGTACGAAATTAATTACCGAGGTGAAGCCGCATTTGACCAATTTCGAACGCTTAGTCAAAGTCGATTGAACAAGTTCCGCGCACAAAAATAAACCAGTGCAATACTCGCAATTAAACTTCATGGTATACTGGGTACTGCTAAAAAAACTTCTCCCAAAAGACCAACACACACCGTCGGCAGCGTATTTTAATACTTTCCACTCAACTCCGACGTTTAATGTGTGAATATCTCATAACACGTTCTCGTAAAATATTTTTATGACTTTTCTATTAGCGCATTTATATATACTTTGTAAAGTGTGCTGGAAAGTATATGTAATCATTCGGATTAGCATATACGCACTGTATCAAACAGACCGAGGAAAAATGCTGTACACGAAAATAATATGTATAATTCTACGAAGTATATATGTTCGTTTGTTTATAGATTTGTTCGAAAGCTCCTCATATATGTATATGTGCGTTATCAAATTAATTGCTTGATCAAAGCTAAATCCACACTTTTTCCTCCGGGAAGTGTTCATCTATCCTAAAAAAGACTGTACTATTACTCTTCGCAAAATGAAACAAAGAAAAAAACGAAAAAAAAAATGAACAAAGAAAATACCACAAGAAACAGAGTAAAGAGAAAACGATCGTTCAGCCAAAGCAAACGAGTCAAAGAAAAGGAGAAAAAAAAAGATAATTGAAATCAAACTGTGAATGAAAGAACGAACAATCGCGAGGTGTCAATTTTTCATACTCGAATGCATATAAGTAGACATAATCATCGCGATTCACCGAATGCGAACGAGAGCAAGAATTTTTGCATTGTAAATAATACACAGTACCGCGCCGTTTACCGATCATTCTTTTTTTTTTTTGTTCAAAATAAGAAAAAAACCACGCGAATTTATTCTCGATAGACTAATATAATTAAGGTGACACTGAATAGAGACCGACTTTTCCAAGTGAATGAGAGAATAAATCGAGAAGATATAAAAAAAAAGACGCTGAGTTCTCGTGCACAATGAATTAAGCAACTAACTGCTTCGAAAGAGTTTAAACGGCTGTTCCATATTTCTGTATTGAAGGAGGATAAAAAAAAAGAAAGAAAAAAAGAAATAAGGGGGAAAGAGGGAGAAAACCGTCGACGATCGCTTCCCCGTTTGCGCGCTCGTACATATATACACACACAGAGGAAACATGTATACACTCATACTTGTATGAAACGATGCGAGGTGAATAAATGAAAGCATTTTTACACGTACCTGTGAAGCGATGAGAACGAGAGCAAGGGAGGCGTGGAAACGAACGTCGCGATGTATTATGTATAGAGATTAACTAAAAAAAAAAAGAAAAAAAAAAGAAATCGCGATGGATGCTTGCATGACGAGTTTATAGTTTCGTACAACTTCATGCTCATTGTTAAAAGGGAATAGGGGGAAAAAAAATAAGAAAGAGGAAATAAACAAGAAATACGAGATCTTCCGTCGGTCGATGTTAACGAGGAGCGCTCAAACGCAAAACGAAATGGTCGATCTACCTTTGATTCTCCCTCTACGTGACAGTGTGCCAATAAAGAATACAAAAAAAAAAGAAAACAGAAATGCATTCTATATACGTATCGCCTAAAAATGAGAAAGAAAATAAGAAGACAAAAAAGAAATACGTTCGTCGAAAATCGAAAATCTTCTCGTTTTTTGTCAATTCTGTTTCAATCTCTCTTTTTTTTTTAAAAATATTTTGTACGTCGTGTTAACTTTATTCCGAGCTTGATGCTAAGCCGATGTATATTTGCCTCGCTGCTTTTGTGCACGCGTATATATATAGGTATACGTCCGCGTATACGTGGCAGTATACTTTATTGTTTTTTTCTTCTGTTGAACATCACGCACGCGCAGCGTAGCAAGTATTCCTTGGCAGAAAGCTCGAATAATTTTTTTGTTGCCAAAGAGACAATTTTTTTTTCTTTAATTATATTATTATTATTATTATTAATATTATTATATTTTACGTTGTGTATATTTGTTTTTTGAGTTTAACGTCGCCCAGCAATAATTGTAGTAGGGATCAATGATTTGTGGCGTCGCGTCCAAAGTGCTTCGACTCATGTATATTTTTGTCATTACATGTATACTTTTCACCGAGACTTCCTTCGAGAAAACATATATATGTGTAACGATACAATTCATTCATCTTTTTTTTTTTTTCATCATATTACTATTAATTTTCGTCTTCAATCTACTTAAGCGCGTAATTTTCCGTTAACTGTAATACTCATGTCTATTCGCTAATAAGTACGTATTATATTATAATTACGTGCCTTTTGTATATTTTTCATTGGCCTAAGTGAGCCACGATATATATTATATTTATAATACGACACGCAACGATATATTATGTAATATCGATTGAGCTGTATCAATTTATTTTATACACTTTTTAGGAAGATTATGTATCGCAGCTGTTATTATTTCATTAAATCCTGCCATATTCTAATTGTACCGAAAGTTTTTATTTTCACATTTATTTTCATTTTCCATTTATCACAAAAACACATTGGATACTTTTTTTACTCAAATATCAATGCTTTTTACTCAATTGAGCCAAATCCATATAACAAATATCAACGTTTAAAGTAACCGACGAAAGTAGTAACATTTTTATTTTTATTGCTAAAATATCATTGAATGAGTAGCAGTCGAATAAAGTACTTTAAAATTAATAATTAAAAAATATATTTAACAAAAAAGTTGATCAGTCAGTATTTATAAATAATGAGTAAAAAATTGAGTAAAACAAAGTAGAAAAGTATCCGTACATTATGCTTCCACGCAATCATTTGCAATTTCGTTCTGGTAAGTTTTTTGTTTTCGTTTTCTTTTTTAGTTTGCCCATCCTAATTTTCAATTACTAACTCTAACACCACTAATTCTCTACACTTTTATCTTCATCTCCACGATAAATAAGTAAATAAAAGCAGAATGAAAACGTGTGTGATTTTCACCGTTGGTATATAAAATGAGTAAAAAAAAAATCGCTGTGTCGGCTTAATCGAATGCTCATATCTGCATGTGTCTAGTTGTACAAAAATAAATAAAGAAAAAAAAACAAAACGTAAACGAGTGAAAAAAAAAAGTTACACTGCTCTAAATAAACAAAAAAATAAAAATGAATCCTGTATCATAAGAACGATTTGTATGGTCGAATAAAAGAGCGAGTGGATTCGTTAGGAAAAAATGAATAAAAAAAAATGTTTGACTTTTTAACTCATGTTGAGTTTTATTGCTCGAGTGAAAGCGCTTTGTTGCGAAAGGTTTAGGCGCGTATATATATATACATATATATATGTGCGCGCTTTGACGAATCCGCGAATAAGAGGAGAACGCCATACGAGGGCGGAACAACATTGCGCAGCATATACCGACGTTGACGAAGCTCGCGAGGATCGCTTTTGGACGGGAGTTATAACGCTATATGAGCAAAAAAGGGGATGAGCGAATTATATAACAGGGGGGCGAGGGGGTGAAGAAAGCGAGTGAGAGTATATAGTATAACGAACGCGTGTGCGCGCGTGTCTAAAAAATAAAAGCCACTTATGCAAGAGTTATATTGTAAATAGTCGAAAAGTCTTCGCGTGGATTAACGAGTGAGGAATTCTCTTTTGTATGACACGAGTATCGTATTTTTTTACATATACGAATGCTTTGTTATTCGACGGTTCTTTGGCGAATGAGGTGATATACGCAGGAGATGAAGGGAAAAATGTTGCGTATATGTAATAGGCGCGTATTTCATTCATGTGTTTGATTTTCAAAGAAAGACAAGACGCAGAGAGTGATGTGTGCGTGTGTGTGTGTTACTTATATTAAAAAAAAACGTGAATAAGTGAGTTATAGGAGCGAATGCGAGACTGAATTCGGAGACGTTCCAGAGGCGATCCCTTCGTCGCTAACGCTCGTGATTGTTCTAGATTGATATATATGAGCATTACTATGTCTACATTCCTTTAACGAATCTACCACTATTACTTTACGAAGCTATCTGTATATATACAAATTTTATATTCCCGCGAAAAATAAGAAAAAAAAAAAACATGTCAAAACATCTTTGCAATTGATTGACTTTGTAGTGACAAGCTCATTTGTTGTAAATAAACATAATTTTCGAATTTTTCAATAAAAAATTTTAAAAATCACTAATACGTATATATGTTATTTTCTTCTGTACTAACAGTGTATATGGTTCCTTAATAAGTTTATACTATTTCTCCTTTTTCATTTAACTTTAGTTTTACACTATTTTATCTTTCTACACGTTATATATTAATACCACTAATAATAGAAAATAAAAATTAATGCAGTATTGAATTTATAAAGAAAAAAGTATTTAAACAAGTTATTTGAAAATTTCTGATTAATTGATCATAATCTTTATTTGTTTTGTTATTTTTCATTTTGATAATAAAAGTTATTGACAGTATTAAATACTACAATATTTATTATTCTTTTTTTTTTAAAGTACATAGTAAATTGTACAAAATGTATGAATCACTTCATTTTACCTACTTTTTTGTACAACAAATTACAATTTATAACAACGAATCAAATCTACAAGAATCTTAATATTAACACCAAAGAAGACAAGGCCAGCAGCCCAAATGTAATAAAAAGAATTGAATCCTTTGAATTCTAGCAGATAGGCAGCAAACAACCACACACTTTGACTCATTATCCAAGCAGCCAGCAATACAACAGTCCTTGTCACACTTATTTTTAAGTATGGCAAACAAATTGGAAGTAAGGATAAAAACCAAAAAAAGTATTGAGATGTCATAACTGGATTAAATGTGACCATTGTAATAGCTTGAGTGAAAAAGGCAAATGGTAACTTTTCCTTTGTTGAATAGCGAAATGCCAAAGTGATTAATATACAAATTTGTGGTAAAAGTGTTAAAAACTTTTCTATGATAGCGACTCCTTCATTTGCTGAAAGATAAAGCATGTAAAAGAATACAGAAAAATTGTGTCTAACATCTTTTCTGACCAGATGATAAATAAGACTCTCATCCAAAAATCTTTTTCCATAAAATGCATAGCATAAAGTTGTTAAATCAAATAAAGCCAATGCACATGGTACCATCAACTTCATTTGTCTTCGATTTGGTATAAGTGAATTCTTTTCTTGTAGATAAAGATACATAACTAGACTAAAAGCGACGGGATAAAGTCTGAAATGTATTGATAAAGCATGAACTATACCAGCCATAATTAGTTTATCATTTTGTAATAAATACAAAGTCCATAAAACTAGATACACAGCTACAGAATCTGCATTTCCTCTTGTCGATATCACAATAGCCAGAGGATTGTATAACCACAAAAGTGCACAAAGATTAGCAGTTTGTTGCTTGAAGTTTTGACATAAAAGAATTTTTCTCATTATTTTAGCAACCAATATATCAACTAATGAGAAAAAAACTTTCCCACAATCTTGGTGCAAATATACATTTGGTACCATTAGCATAGCTAGTAATGGTGTGTACCTATAAGTATGCCGTTCATAAGGTGATCCTCCTTTAGTTATGTATCGAGCAGCATCAGTATATACTTTATAATCAACATCTGTATAAGGTACCTTAAAGTATTTATCATGATAGTTTGCATACGTTATAAGAAGAAGCCTCTCTAAAAAAGCAATTGCACAATGGAATTGGAAGGAAATCATTGTATTAGAATGCATTATTTTCTTCTTTGGCATAGATTTGCTATTTTTGTTATTAGGTGCAATATATTTTGTCATTTTGAAAACAAAATTAGTTTTATATTTTAGTTTTATTTTGTGCTGCTGCTTTTACAAGACAAGCTTTAAATTTATCAAATTCTTGTTTACAATCATTCTTTTGCAAATCTGATTTACTCAAAACACAAGCTGCATATTGTGAAGCTGATTCTCGACAGTGTGATACTAATGCTGGATATTTTCTAAATCTTTTTCGAGCACTTTTTACTGCATCCATGTTTCAAGTATACTTGTCTTTATTTTTAGACTATTTGTACGAAGCTAAGGTTGCCTTTAATTGTCTAAACTCCTCTTCGGTATGAGTAGCACTGTAAATCAAGGGAGCCCAAGCGAATGACACACCAACAATAACTCCAACTGTAATAACTAATCTAGGATAACGCTCTATGAAGGATCTCTTTCCCAAAACTTTTCTTCTAGGATCCATTATTTATTTTAAAGTTTTTTTCTGGAATATATAATTATGATATTGTAGAAATAGAAACATCAATTGGATACTACATAAATATTTGAAAAATGCTTATATATATAGAAAAATAATAGAATAATACTAAATAAATAAAACTTACATAATCTACAGTATTGTGCTCATATGGTTTAGAAATGTCAATTCCCTCACAAACAAGAGAAATAGAAGAGTTTTTCACACAACACTGTCTCAATGCTTCTACAACACCTTCACACCTGGAGGGCTGATATACGTTATCTATGTAAATTAAAAAAAATTCATTTATTACTAAAATAAAAACTTTTAGGTTACTTTTATTCTTAAAAAGTTGGGAAAACTAACCTTGTAGGCACTTCTGCAGTTTACATGCTAATTTCTTGCAAGGATCAACAGCTGTCATCAATACGCCTAAAAAAGTTAATGAATAGAAATTTTATGAATTAACTAGAATATTTAAAAAAACTGCATACTTATTATCACACTATTTGGTCAACTTGATGTGGTCGTATGACTATACGTTGATACAGAGATAACTATTTTGTTGAAGTGTTGGTATTATAGAACGTAAAATAATCTGCTATTGCTATTTACTCGAAAGGTAACGTAGAAGACTAATATTGTAGTGCGGAAAAGATAATGTGCCGACCGAGGGTACAGTTTACTTACCATCAACAGGCAAATATCAATATCATTGTCGATAAATGATTTGAGAGAGCTACATGTGATAAAACAGATTTCTGTAATTTTTATTTAATTCATGATTTTAGTTACCAGCAATATTTTCAGAAATACTGGTCTACAGCAAACTTCTTTACTGATTGAAGTTATTTTCTCATAATTTATTTTTGATGTTTTATGATTTTAGAATTTACCATGCTATACAAAATGTATTAAAATAAAGCAAAATAGTTTTAATTAATAATATTTTCGCTATTGAAAACATAATATCAAATTATATAGTACAATATGTTTTATTATTTTCGTTCTGTATAATTATAAAAATCAAACTGATTTTTGTATTGGAAATTCATTCTATATTTAATAGATAAATTATCTCAGTACTCATGCTGGTAAATTATACGATATTATCGTATAAAATAATTATTAAATTAAATTATTGAATAATAAATACCAGAAATAGTAATGAGAATTTTTATAACTTAGTTTCTCAATTTGTGACAATCCTTGGGTAAATTTATTCTTTTTATAATTATTAGGTACGCATTATAAAGATTTTTAATATAATTAAATTATTCGATTTAATTACTTAAATGATTATTAGTTTTAATATGAGGACCTACCAAAAATTTTAGTCGAGTAAATTGTTCTTAAATGTGTTTTAAAGTGTTGAAGTTTTCAAGATATTTTGTTAAACAATTCAATAAAATTATTTACTCACTAGAGAAAAGGGTAGCATATAAAAACACAAAGTACAATGGTTTATTATCTGAAACTTTCGGGGTGAAATACAAAAGTTTCCGAACCAAAATCTTTAAAGAAAACAGGTCTTTTCCCAACTAAAAAAAACTTTAGATTCAATTACAACCTTCTTCAAAATTGTTCACCGAATTTTAATCCGCAAGTGTACCATTGTCGTTTGGATCCTCTCAAAACAGCTCCTCCCTTACTTATATACCCTAACACAGCAAGCGCGAATTCGTTCTTCGCTTCGAATTTCAATCCGCAACCTCTCGCTCCACTTTTCTCTCTCCTCTTATAAAGCTTTATGGAAGCCGAAACGTATCGTCCTCGAAATCTTGAGAAAATATTTTCCTTTTCCCCTCACCGCCCCAAAGATTCGATCTCGTTCCTGCGCTACTCTCCTTGCCATTGAGCGCGAGTGAGAGAATCGCATCGCTTTAGCCCGCAATAAGGAAAAGCCCCTCTGCCAGCTCTATGCGCGCGTGTGATGTGCCTGTACGGGAATGCGCGTGCGAGAAAGAGAACGCCTTCCTTTGTTGCGAGCCGCTCCGTCGTTGTCGTCCCCGTCAGCCGAAAAGTTTTTACCTGCCAGGCCGAATCTCTTGCACTCGCGCTATGTCGAAAAGGACCGCGCGCGGGCGCGCGCACGCCTTTGTCCCGTGCGCGCGCGCGCCGGCGAGATAGGAAATGAATGGCTCGTCGTTACTCCAGAACGGGAGTGAGACGGAGGGACGAAGGGGGGAGGACGATGCCGCTGAACGTCTGCCCCCCACCTTCGACTGCAGCGGGAGCAGCAGGAGCAGCACCGCGGCAGCAGCACCTCGCCGTCATCGTCCTTTCCCCCCTCCACTTTGCCCTGCAGTCGCGCGCGCGCGACAACCTCAGCCTGCTTGTACAATGGCGCACTCTGCTGCGGCTCCCGCGTACTTCCCCGTAGTCCCCACCATGTCACCCGCCGCGGCGGCGCGAGCGTCAGCGGCGCGAGGGCGAGCAGGCGGCTCGAACGAGAGCGCGAGATACACTAGTCGAGGCGTCTCCGTTTGGCGATCAGTGCGACTCGAGCATGCGACCAGTGAAGGTCGGTTTGTCGTGAAACAACGTTGTAGCGCCTCGTGCGCTGCCTTACAACACTCTAAGTGAACACTTTGAAAATATGCTGGTCTGGTAACAAGTTCAGCAGCAAGGATAAGTTCGAAGTCAGAGGCTCGAGTTAACAGTAAAAAGCAAGTCGTCACATTATATAACTACGTTCATGTTGACGACTTGTATACTACAAACTACGCATACACAGTCACAAGTGTGTACGCGAAGAAACGAAAAAAGTTTAACACGCTCTCGGAGTTAAAAAGTATCAAGAGCGTTCAAAAGTGGTGCGAAAATAGCGTGCGCGCGCGCTTTTCGAATTAAAGTGGAAAATTAGTGCAAGTGCGCGCCCGTAAATTTGAAGAAGAAAACATCAACAATATAGTGTGAGCCAAAGAGTGGAGAGAAGAGAGCCATGGATCGACTCTTATTCACGTGATATATAGCGGCTCGTGGAAGAGAAGCTGGCTCTCTCTCGACATACACTCGAACGCTTGGTTCCTGTAGAGTCGGGCTCCACTTGTCCACCAACGCCCCATCCTAAATAACCACACGATGGCCAGGACAACGTGGACGCAGACGTCGAGCTGCTGGTGGCTCAGACGTTGTTTATACGCGTGCACGCTCCTGCTGATGCTCACAGTGCTTGGGGCGAGTGGCTCGTGCCACTGGTCTGCCGACGGCAACGACACGCGCTCGGCTGTCTGCACGCTACGCACCCTCGATCCCTCGGCCATGGCCGCGCTCTTTCCCTCGCTTGACGGCGCGTTAAAACTGCGGCTGGGTTGCAGTGGTGTCCATCACTTCGAGAGCACGATAACGGGTGAGAGCTGGCACCGGCTGAGTGGCCTGCATGAGCTGGCCATCGAGGGTTGCAAACTGCTACGCATACCTGACGCTGCCTTTCAACCGCTTGCAGAACTGAAGCGTCTCACGGTGCAGACCCTCAACGTCGAGTGGGGTGTAACGAAGAGCCTGGAACTCGCGAGTGATACCTTCGCCGGGATGCGCGAGCTCCAGGTCCTTGAGATCATCGACAGCAATTTGAAGGCTTTGCCTCCGAACGTGCTTTGCGGCCTCAGTAATCTGCAGGTCCTCAACGTTACCGGCAATCAGTTCTCCAACGTTAGCGATGTTGGCTTCGCCGACAATCGCGCTACCCGCACTGATTGCCACACTGACATACGCGCTCTAGATTTGTCGCGCAACGAGCTACGAACTCTGCCAGAAGATAGCTCGCTCTCGAGTTTGCGTCAGTTGCAAGAACTCATGCTTCAGCATAACTTTATCGATGACATCTCGAGCGATGCTCTCACTGGACTTACGAGTCTGCGCGTTTTCAATGTCAGCTATAACAATCTCAACACATTGCCAGACTCGCTTTTTGCGAGCACTCGCGACTTGCGTGAAATCCATCTGCAGTTCAATCAACTCCGCGAGTTACCGCGAGGAATCTTCACGCGGCTTGAGCAGTTGCTCGTGCTGAATTTAGCGGGCAATCGCCTCGGCAGTGACTTTGTCAATGAAACCACCTTCGTTGGCCTCATTAGACTGATAGTGCTTGATCTCTCGTACAATTCGCTGACGCACATCAGCGAGCTCATGTTCAAGGATCTCTTCTTCCTGCAAATCCTCGATCTCAGGAACAATTCAATCAGCCACATCGAGAGCAACGCCTTCAGGCCGCTCTACAATCTGCATACGCTAGAACTCTCGGACAATCAACTACACGCCGTCGGTCTTCAGCTCTTCAACGGACTCTTCGTGCTCAATCGGTTGACGCTCTCAGGCAACATGGTCTCTAATATCGATCCCGACGCTTTCCGCAACTGCTCGGACCTGAAGGAGCTCGATCTCAGCGGCAACGAGTTGACGAGCGTGCCTCAGGCTCTGCGCAATCTCAATTTCCTTAAGACTCTTGATCTCGGCGAGAACAAGATCAGCGAATTTCACAACGGCTCCTTTCACAATCTCCACCAACTTACGGGGCTGCGCCTCATCGGCAATGAGATTGGCAATTTGACCCGCGGTATGCTCTGGGATCTGCCGAATCTGCAGATTCTGAATCTCGCAAGAAATAAAGTGCAGCATATTGAGAGAAATGCATTCGAGCGTAATACGCGGCTCGAAGCTATTCGTCTCGATGGCAATTTCCTTTCCGACATCAACGGAGTGTTCGCCGGTATCACTAGCTTGTTGCTGCTCAACCTTTCGGAAAATCACATCGAATGGTTCGACTATGCCTTCATTCCAAGCAATCTTAAGTGGCTTGATATTCACGGCAATTATATCAGCAAACTCGGCAACTATTACAAGATTCGCGATCAAAAAGTGCGCACCCTCGACGCTAGCCATAACCGTATCACCGAGCTGACGCCGCTCTCAGTGCCCGATAGCGTCGAGCTGCTGTTCATCAACAATAATTACATTAACGTCGTGAGGCCGAATACCTTCATGGAAAAGACCAACCTCACGCGTGTTGATATGTACGCCAACATGATTGAGACCATGGAACAGACGTCGCTGCGTCTTACCTTCGTGCCAGAAGGAAAATTCCTGCCAGAGTTTTACATCGGCGGCAATCCCTTCAACTGCAACTGCTCCATGGACTGGCTACCAGTTATCAACAACATGAGCAATACGCGTCAGCACCCGCGTGTAATGGACCTCGACAATGCAATGTGTCGTATTTCGGGACCCCGTGGCACAGCCATTGTGCCAGCCTCCATGGCCAAACCGGAGCAATTTCTCTGTCGCTATGAGGCTCACTGCTTCGCTCTCTGCCATTGCTGCGACTTTGACGCCTGTGACTGTGAGATGACCTGTCCATCGGACTGCAAATGCTATCACGATCAGACTTGGAATACTAACGTCGTCGATTGCTCAGGACTCGGTACCCGCGAGATCCCCAGAAGAATTCCTATGGATGCCACAGAGGTCTATCTCGATGGCAACGACCTGCGAGAGTTGCAAAATCACGTGTTCATCGGTCGCAAAAACATGCGCGTTCTTTATGTGAATGGCAGTGGCATCGAGTCCATTCAAAACCGCACGTTCAACGGTCTTAACAATTTGCAAGTGCTTCATCTCGAAGACAATCGCATTCACGAGCTGAAGGGCTTTGAGTTCGAACATCTTTCGCACTTGCGCGAGCTGTATCTACAGAACAACCTTATCAGCTACATCGGCAATCTCACGTTATACCCGCTGCGCTCGCTCGAAATTCTTCGGCTTCATGGCAACCGACTAGTCACCTTCCCCGTCTGGCAAGTCAGCCTTAATACCAGACTCACGGAACTGTCACTAGGTGGCAACCCCTGGTCCTGTCGCTGCAAGTTCCTGCAGGAGCTCACCTCCTGGGTGTCCGACAACTCGCACAAGGTCATCGACTCTAACGACGTGTGGTGCTACAACAACGAGGCTCGGCCGGCCTACCGCCGCCGATTGAACGTCAACGAGACTGCCTGCTCAGATTACTTCGCCCAGGGCGGTGTCATCGAGAGCATCATGGTCTCAGATTACCTACCCATGGTGGCCGCCACCCTGTCAGCCATTCTACTCCTCCTTGTCCTAGCCGTGCTCGCGTTCATATTCCGCGAGCCCGTGCGAACCTGGGCCTACTCGCGCTACGGTGTACGCTTCTGGGCGAAGGCCGCAGTGCCCGAGGACAAGGAACGTCTCTACGATGGCTACGTCTGCTACAGCCCCAAGGATGAAGATTTTGTGCTACACACCCTGGCGGTTGAGCTGGAGCACGGTGTCGGTGGTCTTCGGCTTTGCCTTCACCATCGTGACTTGCCCTGCCTCCGGGCCGCGGCGCCCGTTGTCCTCGAGGCAGCAGAAGCCTCCAAGCGTGTCGTTATCGTGCTCACGCGCAATTTCCTGCAGACCGAGTGGTCGCGCTTCGAGTTTCGGGCGGCTCTGCACGAGGCACTGCGCGGCCGGCCCGGGCAGCTCGTCATCGTACAGGCCGGCCCTGTCATACACGAAGCTGAGAGTGATCTCGAGCTCAGGCCTTATCTCCGAACAGCCGTCATCCTGCGCTGGGGCGAGAAGAGGTTCTGGGAAAGACTGAGGTTCGCCATGCCACCAGGCGACGCTCTCAGGCGCAAGTCCTCGTCGCTCTACAGGCGCAACGTTAACACGTACACGTTGGAGGGCCGGCCGGAGAAGGGCACCTCGAGCTTGCGCGTCTCCGAACACATAGCGGCAGGTCACCATCCGCTCTTTAAGGACTCGTCGGAACTCATGCAAGCGCCGCCCGCGTACTCGACCACGGCCACCCTCGGACACCACCATCACCATCATCATCAACACAGCAACGCCACGACTCTAGGCATGGCTACCCGCATTGCCGAGGGTAACATACCAGCGGTGCACGGTGGTCCTGCTACCGGCAGGGACACACCGGGCAGTGGTCCAAGTCCTAGTCCGAGATTGACCATGAATCGGGCGTATCAGGATCCGTCTATGGACGGGCCGAATGACGGAAGCCGACGGCCACTCTCCGAGCACATATACTCGTCCATCGACTCGGACTATTCGACCCTCGAGAGGAACGCCTGGAGGCAACATCAGACCGCGGCCGGTCAGCATCCCCACCAGCATCAGCAGCATCATCTCCATCATCATCAGCAGCAACAGCAGCCACAGTCCGGTCAGGCCTATCTCGTCTAGTTGCTGTTCGAGGCGCCTCGAAGCAGCAGCAGTTCTCTCTCTCAACCGCTCGTTCCTTATGCTGATAATGCGGCAACTGCACGCGCGCGCCCAGCCTCGCCCCGATAAACCGTTATGCGCGCGAGAACGTGCGCTGCGGGATACAGTGAGAGATAGATAGAGTGAGAGAGAGAGCGCGCGCGAGAATGAGAGTGAGCGAGAGAGAAGTAGGGAGTGAGGAGAGAACGGGAGAGACAGAGAGAGAGAGAGAGAGAGAGAGAAGGCAGAAGGGAACAAGTACCACAGGCCGTTTTAACGATCGCTTCCTCGCCAATAAACCGAGGATATACGTAAAGGTTTCTCTCTCTCTTTCTCTCTCTCTTCCTCTCTGTCTTGTCTGCGGTATGCGTATATGTGTGCGTGTGTGTGTATTTGTGCGCGCACCGATATCTGATTCTACGATTGTTCTACGCTTGTATGGTCGTGGAGACTTGGGGGAAAATTCACGCTCGTTTCTCGTATATACTTTGTGCGCGTATTGTAAAAGCTCTTTACTCCGCGACTGCTCGACGTGTTTGCTACTCTGCTGGCTGTTGTTGCTGATCTTTTTTAATTTTCAGCTTTGTGCGCAAGAGATATCAAAGCGGTGCGTTTCTGAGTTCATTTGTAAATTCGTTATTTTTGTATTGTAATTACCGTTTCTTTCGCGAGGGAAGTGACGGAAGCGCGTCTTCGAATAATTTTTGTACATTGAATTTTTGTATATTCTAGTTTTAAGTTAAGAAAAAACGTGGCGTGCTGTGAGTGTTGGGAGAAAATGAAAAAAAAAAGAAAGAAATTGTTTCCAGTGAGTGAGTTTAAAGTTCGGAAAAAGTGCTGTATTCGTGGAAGCGGAAGCAGAAAAAAATGTAATTTTTATGAACTGATAAGAGTAGCCACGGTAAATTACGTGCACGGCCCACAAACATCGCTGTTACGCGGTGACAATTTTTTTTTTTTTGTTCGATACATTTCGTTCGTTTTCGACTGACTCTGTGAAAACTGTCGATGGCCTACCTCGCCAAAATAGCTAGCGGATCGTGTGAGTGTATGTGAAAACGCTTTTACTTAAAAAAAAACAAATATTATAAATGCTTAATGGAATGTGTGTCGCACACGTCTGGACGGGGTCTCGACCACGGCACCCGTTCTACTCGCGTGTGCGCGTTCACACACACGGCTGTACATACTTATTTAAAGAAAAAATCGAAGTGAGAAGGATGGTGACTAAAAGGCAAAATTGAGTGTCAAAGCGTGAAAAAAAACGAAGAGAGAGAGAAAGGTAGCACTGTAAACGATTTTTTGCGATTGTGTGGATGAGAGAATTTGTGCGAGAGATGAAAAATGCGAGGAGACGAGGATGTAAAAGAATGCTTTTGGACTTTTGACGCGAATTACGTAGGAAAGTCTTGGAACTTTAGATAGGCAATTTTTTATAATTTTATATTGACTGCTAAATGAAGGCTGTTGTACAATATGTAAATATGTATTTACGAGTAATCTTTCGCCTCGTGTAAGATATATTCTCGATTTTAGGTTTTTTCTCGAAGAAAAAGAAATAAAAGCGAATGCAAATGGAAAAAATTATCGTATCCACGATCACGCAAGTATACATGCATTGCGTGTATGTATGCACACGCGAATGTGTATATATTATATATACATACATAATATCTACTAAACTCCAATTATTTAATTTATGTGAATAAATTTATAACTTACGTTATTGTTTCAAAGTAAACACTATTGTCTTATGATTTACCTCATTTCCTTCATTATCCTTGAAAATTCATAAAATCTAATTATACTTCTTGAAGTAGAAAAATGAAAAATATAGCTGACTTCATCAAAGTCGATTAAAACTACTAATTATATTATTCTATAATTAAAGCAAAAGTCATTAGTAGAAGAATATTGCTCATTAAATAGAAATTAAGGATGACAAATTTGTATCTTGATTAGCAACTTAATATGCTTTGTCTCTTTTAATACATCTTCAATTTTTTGTTGTGTTGTTACAATTACCACTATCAGTTCAATTTTCATTTTAATTTTAATTTTATACCAACTAGCAATAAATAAATTATTTAGGAAACAGTCATTTAAAAAAATTGTAACTATATTTGACACGATTATACTTTCTACAAGTCACTTTCATTCACCGTATTGACTACGCGTAATTAATTACCAGTTCTCCAACTGGTATTTATCTAAGACTCGTGGTCAATAACTTTATTAATAAAGCATACAACCACATTCAATATTTATATTGAATTTAAGAAAACGAAAGCAGCCTTAACACAACAACGTACGAGTGTCGACAGTGTGGCCTTAGAATAACACCGACATCATGGTATACTTAAGGACACACATTTTCCTCAGGACTCGTTTAATGATAGATTACTGAAATTTGAACGTTTGAGAGAAGATATAAGATATAATATTTATCAATCAAATGTAAAGAAAAATAACACTTGCTCGTTGCGAAGTTACCGCATTGAACATCAAAACGAGATGAGAGAAACCAATAGCTTTGGCTGCGGAAGCACATTAAATACAATTGAATCGTTTATGCGTAGCCAGAAGCGCGGTCTATTAGTCGATTTTACTCAGGAGCTATACGATGTGAGGTACGTAGATGAATAGAGCGGCTGGTATATACATATATATGTATATATAGTATATACTGGAGCGACTAAGAAGGTATATGCGCGAGCGCGTGCCGGGTCATTAGTTTCTCGAGCGACAAGTGCACGATCGATATTCCATTTTTCGCGACCGCAACGAGTATAAGGGGGTTTTTCCTTTTTGGGAGACGAGCGACTCGTTCGATTACTTGTTGATTAAAAAACTGATTAATATATAGCGATGTTATCTGGTTAGGTAATAAATACTTGATAGGGTTTTATGTTTTTAATTATTTTTTTTTTCTTTTATTAATTATAAATTGCAAATGATTAATGAAAATTAATGGCGAACGGTTATTGGCATAGTAGACAAATACCTTGCGTTGGAAAGTCCGTCAAAATTAGATGGTTTAGAGTGACTTTTAAGATTCAGGTACGCGTAATAACGTGACTGGCACTGAGAGTAACGACGATCTGTTATACAGTCACTCTGTGTTACTCTTTACTGTTTGTTTCCTTATCCAATTAACTAAAGAAGTATAATAATCACAGCCGTGGGATTTTCAAATCCAAAGATGACATCACCACAGTTTGTGAATAGACAAGAAACGTCTAATTTCTTTGAAAGAAAAGGTACTTAATTTTTTTCGTACACTCAGTTGAAATTACAGTTATTTTCTGACGCACTATAAGAAAGGATTTGCGTTTTTTTTTCTAATTCGATTCACTTCGAATGTTTTTAAGGTTATTGAACGATTTCTTTTTTTATCAAAGAAGAATTTTGTAATTAATCCAAATCGAATTACAATATTTCTTTTCATTTACATAATAATTGGATTTCTACATGAAATACAATTCGCGCGTGTATAATAAAAATTTCTGTATAATTTAATAGCTCATAACCGTATATCAGTTGACATTATCATTCGCAAATCACATCCTCATATTAACAATTAAATTTGAACTTCACGGGCTTTAAACCACTCCTAAAACGTAATTCTCACAGTGTATACAGAAGAGCACAAGGCGGTAGTTTTAAAATATCAATTTGGCCGTAAGGTAACGTAATTAACATTCATCAAGCTAATCGTGCCGTATACGCAAGTAGGGTTTCGTGCAAAAAAACAACAACCCAGGAGAGCTTTTACCCCATTATGCGTAATTGTATTTCAAAAATTATTCTCTCTCCCTTCCAAGCCGGCTAAAACATTAAGGTTTACAGTTGCACCCTCACCCTTAGCACGCGTCTTTGCCATAAACTCCATAAAAGCATTTCCAAACAATCTCGCGAGCGGCACAGCTGGCTTATTAATCTGGCAAATATAGCAAATGAGAGAAAATTTAACGCAACTCAACAAAAACAGCAGCAGCAGCAACTCTCTATATAACCTCTCCCGACAAGTGGACGGAAAAAACGTTTACCTCCGTACGTGTGAATGCCTATAACATCGCATCGGTTTACTTTTGTTTTTCTCTCTCAACGTGCGATGTTGTTACTGTATAAACGTGCACACTACTTTTGCACTTCCATTTCCAGCATGCTACACAACAATTTTCGATATTAGCACATCACCTCATATTCCACCGTGTGCACAGAGCAGCAGCCCATTTCGAATTTCAGATAGGCTATATAGAAACATATATAGGCGTATGGCAGCGATTACCATCGCTCGGTGGCGACCTCTACAGGCTAATCCCGTTAAATTTTCTCGCCGAAAACTCGTGCGCGAGGGTGCGGTGCGAGCTTATCAGGCTGTATATGCGCGTGCTTTAGCGAGTTGATTAGCATCTCTCAGGACACTTGGCCCCTTTTTTTGTGCCGCGCGCTCTGGCCCATGTCAACGCGCACGCCTGGCTAGTAAAAACAAGGCGGGCAAAGAAAGACGAGCGCGAGCTCATAGTGGAAAAAAAGAGAAGAAAGAAAGAGAGAGAGAAAGAGTATTACAGTATAGCGCTCGCACTATGCGACGAAGTTATCTGGCTTTCGTGCTGGAAAAACTCTTTATACGTTTCTTTTTTATCATTTTCATTATTCAACTCGAGCCCGTGGCGGTGGCGGTCCTGCAGAATTAGTCGGTTCGAGATTGCACGCACGCGCTCTCGCTTGGGAAATTTTTTTCTCTCTCTCTCTCTCTTTTCTCTTATACTCACCCTTTTTTACTAGTTCAAGTGATTATTCGGAGCTTTAAGCTGAGAGGGAGGTGGGGGTCGCATTAATTTGATTATTTTATACCCGGGCACTTTGTTAATTTTATCGTATATAGGGCTCTTAATCGCACTAAAAACGGGGTAATTAATAACGCTTAGCCTGCCGTCGCGCCGTAGTCGTGGGTGTGAGAGCTGCGGCTCGCACACACACACATATATATATATATACGGGCAACACATGAAATAATGCGAGTTAGTGAGGGAAGTTCTCGTTATATAATAGCGAATTAAGAACGCACGGCGTTCAGGGTCGAGTTTTGCTTTTTCAGTGACGTATATGGTGAGTGAGATTGGTATATTATAAGAAAAGTAGTGGAGATATAGGTGTTCTTATTGTTTTAGAAAAATGATAACGCGCTCGCGCGCTTTATTAACTGTCGCGTGATGTATGACCTAATGGTATATGGACATTCATAATTCTCGCTTTTCATTACATGCTCCGCGAAGGCAAAACCATAAATTTCGAAATAATAGGCCTCGCGTATACTTATCTTTAAAATAGGTGCCGACTTCTTTTTATAAATGTGTATATGTAAATTTAATTTATCAGCCAGCGCTAAATTGAATGGCACTGACGAGGTTTCTTCGGTTTTTATGCGCCCCGCAGTTTATTAATTTTAATTACAATTTCACACGAAAATGGTAGATTAATATATATAAAACGGGTAGTATTTCTGCTTTTATCTCGATATATAGAAATTTACGGACAAATTTTATTTGAGTTACCGTTGAACAGAAAAGTCGTGTTCCTCCTATAATAGATTCTCCCCAGAATCAATATTAGTTGATATTGTACACACACGAGCATTCTTTGTACATATATTATTATACCTGATCGAGCTCTAGCTATAGAAAAATATCTTTATTCATATTCATGCGAGGATCGTTTCCCTTTGTCTGTTCTCGTTCAATTATTTACAAGTATACAAATACATTAATAACCAAACCCATAGTGTTATATGTTTCTTCTAATGAAAATTTATTATCTGATATAATTTTCAAATCTCACGTTTAAAAGTTTGCCGACCTGCAAGTCGAGCATCAAACAGTTTATACATTCAAAGAGAAATCTTAGTAAAATCTCTTACAAGTGCTACCGAGTATTACAGCCAAGTATATGTATCAGAACGACTTTTCCATATCATATCATACAAATATCTTATATAATATTTGATAAACGAAATTCTATTCATCGTCCTTTACACGCCGTTTGTCAAAAGAAATGCATTTTCCATGTCAGCTTATATTACGTTCATCAAGTTTCATCCTTGGCTATAAAAATACAAATTTTTACACACACACTCACAGACACGTCGAATATTAAAAACACCACGACAATGTTAAAAATCATCCGAATTCCAATTCTTCGCTCGCCCGATGGATTTTCAATACAAAACACCACTGATGCCTGGCGCCAGCTCACTCGTTCGTCCAATTAACGCATACGGAGCTTATAGCAGCGTGCGTTCGCGCTCCACGCGCACGCATCCGAAATTCTCCCCCGTTCCAACTTTGTCACAAAAAAATATACGCATGCAACGAGCGACCATATATATATATCCAATGTTCCCATACACACACATACACAAGCATGTGCGTATAGCAGTCGCATGCCAGCGGAATAACCGCTTTAATAAGGGTTTAAGGGCAGACGCGAAGGGGGAGAGGAGGAGGAGGGCTGGTTACGTTCCACCCTCTCCCTTGCTCACGGAGGTATACGCATATATATATATATACCTACTGCTACTGCACACCTATACGTACACACACACACACATGTGCGATTACGTACACTCGGGCACGCTGCGTGCGCGCATCGATCGGGGCAAGCGCGCGTCGCGTTGCGCGCACCTTCATTATTAATGCGACTCGGTCTCTCTCTCTCTCGAGCTCTCGCTTCCGTCTCTTCGGTGCGGTGTGCGGCACAGTGTGCACGCCACATTTTTTTGAGAATCCCCGCTTCGGTGTTGGTTCGTCTCCCTCGCGCGCGCGAACGATGGTATAGGTATATATGTGTATAATGCGGGCTAGCGTCTGTACTTATATACGATTCTTTTTTTCTCTCTTCTTTATAGGAGAGAGAGAGAGTAGATGAACCGTCTATAGGCAAACGCGACGGTGTCGTTGTGCTCTTGGGTAAATACGCGATCGCGAGATATATAGGAAGCGCGGTCAGCGCTCGAGCTGATAGTATATGTACGTGTGTGTGTGCTGTATGTATATACCGCAGTCTATATACCGCACCGCTGCTTTATAAAGTATCGGACTTTTGAGGTTATCGCGGAGGTATAGGAAGAATTGCTTAGGGACGACGGTGAGACATGGTGAATGTGTATATATACATATATATATATATATATATAATACTATTATACCAAGTGCGATAATAGGCGTTTTACACTGTTTGCTTTGCGTGTCTATGAGGGATGGGGTTGTGAGGGGAACAACAAGTCGACGTGGGAAATGCTGCTTGACCTTATTTTTCGATAATTAATGCCTTCTCTATATTAATTGCCCTATTTATCAAAGAGGGTACTTTTCATTTGTGAAAATGGTTATATGAGAGATATTTTTTAATACAGGCCTACTTTCGAAAATTGCAGACTGTCAAGGGAGTATATATACATAAAAATACCTTTGATAATGGCCGTAAGAGGGAAAATTTTAATGTTTACCTATGGTATATACACCGTCAAGAAGATCACCTGCTGCGAGAATATGTTATTATGTATCGATTAAAAAAACTCTTGTGTGCGCAGTTTATTATTGTAATTAGTGAAATTAAACATTGATCAAATAAAAATAATTATTCAAAAAATTGGAATAATTAATGATAAACATTGTATTATATTATCAATTAATATTTTGCATGTTAGGATTTTTTTTTTATTAAAACAATGTTAATATTTTAGATTAAAGGTTTATGTGGATTACACTGCTTGTTAATGACGTAAACCGTACTTTCACTATACAGTAATTAGTATTTTCTCACTCGCTCACTACAGATATACGCAAATCCTGTTGTACTCTCATTTTTATAACAATTCTGTTCTACATCATCAGCCAACACGTTCCAATTACCGTCATACGCCATGCGCAGGCGCTTCTAATTTATCCAACAATATTAATTGCCTTTCTCGCGCAAAAGGATTGTCTCATACGAATTTCCAGCATTTGATGTCTTGACTTTTTAATAAAGTTTGCTTTCTCTTTCTCTCTCTCTCTCTCTCTCTCCAGTCTTTTCTCATGCGCATCGCGATTTTTAACTTCTTTAATGCTCGAAAGTTACAGAGTGGTGCTAGGACAATTTAAACATTGTTAAAGAAATATTAATAAGACTTTATAGTTCGTAGCAATGAAGTTAGTTTTATTAACTACAGTGAACAAAATTGCTTCTTCTGTTTCTTCTTCTTCTTCGTTATCGGTATATGCTATATGTACTTTGTAGATATATACATTCTCTTATACTCACATGCAAGACGTAAAAGAAAAAGAAACGGAGGTTTATACACACGCGTGAAGATTAGAAAAGAGAACGGAGGGTAGGCAGGTAGATATAATACGTATTTCAGATCACCTAATGGAATCATGAATCTTGAAAATATCGATCGCTCGTCATCTGTCACTTATACGAGTTGCGCGAGTGCTTTATGTCTGCACTGGGGCAATAACTTCGCGGGATGTGTACTTCGTTCCGTTTTTATTCGTGTCATTACGTTATTCAAATATATTAATTCGAGTGTGCGAAATTATTTAGTTCATTTTCTAGAAAATTAAATCTATAATTTAGCATATTTCTCGAAAATTATGCAAGTTAATTATATTATTTCACGAATTATTGATGCGAAGCTAACAACGTTAATAAGTTGTAGGACGGAGAGGTGTTGAAATGAAACATAAGATTTTAACTGTATAAAACGGGCCTTTCAATTTATAATGTATAAACGCTGGGGTAGAGTGAGTTATGAAAGTAGATCAGGCTGCTTAATTCAGAGATTGTTTGATCAATAATTTTCTTTTTCAGAATAGCTTTCCCTCTTCCAGTATATACAATGAAATCTATTACTTAATAGGAGCCACTAATATAAACTTGTGCATAATGTATATAGTATTGACAAGTGTCACTGACAGTATTAATAATTAAAATTAATAAAATTACAAAAATTTTGCATATTACTTTATTTTTCTGATCCAATTAATCAATAACGTGAAATTGTAATTTTTGACATAAATGTATAATTTTTTTAACTGACACATAAAAGAAAGTATCTTCACCTTTATCAATCAATATAAAATACATTTACATCTGAAATTTTATATATAAAATACAGAATTTAATACAATGAACCCTCTACCTCCACTTTACCATAATAACCTTTTTCCAGTATATAAACCACGTAAGAAATTCAACAATAAAAACTGGCGCTACGACGGCATAACCCTAACTTATATATAATAAATGGAAAAACCTATACCACTCTCGTCGTATTTTAAAAAATTAGCGTCACAAAACGTTAACAGAACCCTCCAATCATTAACCTCGGAGCTTCGAATATTCAGCTATATGAAAAATGTTAACGAGAACGCGTCTCGCTCCTCCTTCCACCCATTTCTTTATAATGAAATTCGACATGCCTCGTATATGGCACGCTTGATGTCTCTAACTTTTCTAAAAAGAAAACGATCGATAAGACACACACACACACACACTTGAGCTGTAAATCAGCGCTGCAGAAAGGAGTCAAACAGCGTGTAGCAACGCGTGTATAACATTGCACGGGTATCCTCATATATATATATATATATATATACATATGCGCGTGTATATAATGGATATAGATACGCAAGCGTATACCTCGATTGACTCTTGGATAAGGGCAAGCGGCCATTTTCCGACTCGCTGTATCGAATTCCCGAAATATTTTCCCGAGCTTCTCTCTTTCTCTTTATAGTATATATATATATATATATATATATGTGTGTGTATACGCGTGGCTGGTATAGCGCATAGATCAAAAAGGGATCGGCGGGCGGGCGAGTGTACAAATGAGGAGCGGTATATATATGAGCGCGCGGACCACCGCTGTTTCATCGTGAATTACATAAACAATCGACCAGTTAACATCGGTAGATACAGTCAGCTGATATAGGCGTGAGAGGTACTCGTGTACACTATATTACAGCAGCGTCACGAATGAGAGAAAAAGAAAGAGAGAAGAGAGTATATATATATGTGTGTGGAGGATTTCCCGGAGACGCGCATATGTGCAGCAGCAGCAGCTCGTCACGGAGACTGAGGTTAATTTATCGGGTCTCGGGGAGGCTTATATACCTCTCTCTCTCTCTCTGTCGCTTTGCGTTCTCTATACCATGATGGGGACATAACGCAGAAGGCGCCCGGGATATATAGAATGACAATTTTTCCGGGGAATATCGCCCGCTGTTTTTCCCCCTCTTTTCTCTCTCTCTCTCGCGGGCACAGCGGCTTGCGTCTCGTTTTTCTTATCCGATTATTGCCCGGGGGTCGTCGTCGTCTGGGGGCCAGTCTCCTCCTCTTTCTCTCCCTTGCTCCTTCTCGTTTTTGTAGATCGTTACTTTCGTAATTAGCAATTAGTCGGTCACGGAGATCATGGAAAATCTTCGGCGCGGTAGCCGTACGGTGGAATAATGCATGTCGAAGCAGATGGCGAGTGGTACGCGCGCGCCAGGCTTGTTGTGGAGTTGTAATTACGGAAAGGATACGGTCTTAAATGGTAATTTTTGTGCGCCTGCCGTGGGGATATAGTACATATATATATATATATATATAACTTATGTGAAGACGAGAGGAATGCGCTGAATTTATAGGGAAATTTTAAATGAGACCGTTTTTTTATGAGATCGGAATATGAGATTGTGGACGACAATAAATATGCCCATATAATATAGCTCTCGTTAGCTTTTTATATATGATTTGCGTTTATTATGTATACGAGGAGTCTTTGTTTACAAATATATTGTATCGTGCTTTTAATATATACGTTTTACCTAAATTGTTAACAACTACAATGTTTGTATAAAAAAAATTATACTTTATTTTTTCTTATTTTACAGTCTTATTTTAAGTTCCGGATACATTTTTTTCGCTATTTTCATAAATTCAATTATAGATAATCTGCGGGGAACGCGTACAAGTGCACTCATGCATATACTTATATGCTTTCTTGCAACACATATATGTATATTCTTTCCCATTGAAATATATGCGGAAAAACTCATTCTTCGTTAGCTATTGCATATTAATTGTTAATTTCCACCAACCCCGAAACTCTCAACCTACATGACCTATTAAAAAATCACTTCCATATTGCCGGCACCATTGTACAACAGCAATGACACAACAGTACCACCCTCGTAACATTCCAAACTCCCAACTCATCCGATCACCGTTCACCTTATACACAAGCAAACGAACGCATCCCTCTCCCACACTTTAGGTCATAACATTCGGCCTTAAACTCACCGCCTATAACTTGACGATCTGTCCTTGGTGATCTCAACATCCGCAGGTATATGTATACGCATCCCTCTCAACCTGTGCCGCGCGCGGCAACAGTACAAAGTAAGAACCGTCCCTCTTCCCTCTCCTCTACTAACCTCCTGACCGTATACGTGACCTTTGAAGTATATATTGCAGGCGTGACAACTGACAGGTAACCTTGACTGGTGCAAATGAATCGGTTCGAGTATAATACCTCAGGCTCCGTCGAATATGGTGCTACTGTTATATATGTATGTATGTATATACGGTGCGCCAATCGACGAGGGTTGATCAAACTAGGATCGAATTTGATATGTCGAGGGATAGCACGACCGAAATGGTTGCGCGATGAATTTTGATAAGTATATGTATATAGAGGTGTACTGGTATATAGGATGAATTTATATTGGGTTTCTGGTATAATAATAAGCTTGAGAAGTATAGATTTGGTTGAGAATGGATTCGTAATTATAGTTTTTTAATAACTTGATGATCATGCTGCTTCGATTGATGTATTATTTCTGGCAAAAAATGATTATGTCAAAACAGAATGCAATGAAATTACTTTTTATAGGATATTGATTTTGTTTTACAAAATATCAATAAAATTTTGAAATATATTCCAATTTCTTCTAATTAATTTTGCAAATTTCCTGAAAAACAGGTAGATCGTGCAATTGCTATAGGCATATTTATAATTGACAGCAATTTTTATGTATAATCCTCTCTGCTATTAACCTAGGGGACAATAACCGTCAATTTAATATTTTACCCCTTCAATAACCCAAACACGAAAAGCAATCATTAATGTTTGCCCGCGCCTTACTAATCTCAAAGTTAAAAGCGTGTAATTTTGTTGACGTTAGCTGGTTCCTTTAATTAAGAAGTAAACCGCTCTATTTGTAAATTAATACGAGTTTCTAAAAATAATATACAAAAATGACGGGCGCGTTCGCGAGCTCGACGGCGACGTACGTTGTGCGTTTGCACACGAAGAAAGTTGAAAATGGAGCATTACTTCTAAAACTTTCATGAACCTTATACCAAAGTTATATAAGTCAAACAAGAACGCGCTTAACTCCCACGGCAACTTACGTAAAAGGTAAATTTTCTAATATTTGAGTATAAACTATCAAAACAGTACACTGATTTATCGCTTAATAATCCATGCGATATGTATATATATATACTTCGACAAAACTCCTCCTAATTTCGTAAAAGACTGGCTAATAAAATTGCATCTCACGTACACGCTTTTCCATTGAATACACAACACGCATGTTTACTCGCGTGTAAATTAATATATTTTTTTTCTGTTTCTTAAACTCTATCGAAGTTTGTTTTAGTGGTCGAGGTTTGCAGCTCATGTCGTCCTTGTATATATATATATATATATATATATACGTGTATATAAGTTCGACATGGTGCAACGCGCGCGTTCGAGAGTTTAATATTTATGAAGACGCAGCGGCTGTAAATAATAATTAAGAGATGCCGCTGAAACTTTGATAACCGTATAGTTTGCCGTCTACGCGCAAAAAAGTAAGATAAAAGCAAGCCCGAGCAGCAGCAGCAGCAGCAGCATGAACTCTTTCTTTTTACCTTTTTTCACTCCAGCAGCAGCAGCAGCGCATGCACTGAGCGAAGGAAAAATTAAGCCAGAGATTTAACATTCTGCGGGTTGTTTTCTCATCAAAAGCTTGCTTTTGGCGCCTGCGCGGTGCCACAGAATTTGGTAAACAGTAATTAACAGACGCGCTCCCGTAACTGTCGCGATACGTTGCGCTTGCGCGTTCCTCATTTTAAACTTCTCTGATAGCGGGAGTTACGAAGGATATACGCAATTCGCAGGGTCGCTTATATATTCAATAATTATTAGGTAATTCATAGAATTGTTAATTTCTCGAATAAGTGCTCGCATATTATATGTATATAATTGCTTGAATTATAAACTAAATATTAGCGAAATTGGTTTATATATTATTTCTTTACATTTATGCGTGTTATTCGAAGTGACTTTGTGTTATACTGAACTAACATTATTTCAATCCTACATCTCACCTCGGAAGTGAGCATTATTAAAAGAATCAATAACAAGCCGCGTATATACTAACGAGAAAAACAATAAACATATCAAATTAAATCTCGCAAAATTGTATAACCATTCAACTTATGATAATTCCGTTCTCATAATAATTTTCTACGCGTTTCGACACGCGCTCTTTCTCATATTCTTTTGCTTCTCAGCCGTTAGCGCGAGAGCGTGCAACCGCAAATAATAAAGCAAAAACTCTCTCGCACCTCACAAGGTGCCTCAGCACCAGCCGGCCTATATATATATACACATGCGGCATTCTTTCCTCTCCTCCTCCTCCTTCTCCTTTCCTCCTTCTTCACTCGCCAAAACGTAGGTGTTAAATTAAAGATTCCCGAAAAAGAAACGAGATCGCTCGACAGCGACGCCGGGCGTTTCGAGAGAGAGAGACAAAAAAGGATGTATATATAGAAAAAAAAGAGTAGCTTAGGAATAGACGCGCGAGAAGGTGAAAAAAAACGTCGGCATCGACTGCGGCACGTATATATAAAAAGCAGAGCAAAACTGCGTGGCGGTAGAAACTCGTTTATATAGTTTTATATATATATATATATATATATATACCGTATATCACTCGGGTCGGTCATCGGCGCGCGGTCAATCTTTCGTTCTATCCATATCGAATCGCGTACGTGTTCCGCATACGTGTGTGCCTGTGTGTGGCTATATGTATATACACACACATGTACAATAGAAATGAGAAGAACGTATACGCGATGCAAAAGCGCCGACGGTTTTCCGAAAGGGCGGTAAAAGTTGTGAAGAAGGAAGCGTGAATCCGGCTGACGCAGTGGGGGTTCTGCCAACGCCTCTCTCTCTGTATCCCCATATACTGGACCCTCTGTTCACCGCACGCAATTGTGTTTCGTTTATGAGTCGATATCTCGGAAGATTTTGGGAGATTCGGCCCTTTGTCACGCGTTAGACAAGAGCTCAGATTTCTCTCGGTACAAGCTATGTGTGTATGTATGTGTATATATTCGAGGATCGTTAAACCAAACTATATCCTTTTCGAAATTAATGACGCGCGCATATACGGCGGTTTCTTTTATTTTCGCGCGTTCGTGTGTGACTATGTGTGTGAGTGTCGTATTATTGTGCGGTCGCGCCGACACGAAAGAGCTCGCAAGCAATAAAATCCGATGCAGACTTTATAATAACTGATAAAGGATAAAACGAGAAGAGAGACAGAGGGAAAGAAAGAAGATAAAGAGAGAGAGAAAGAAAGAGAGAGATGAGACGCTAATTTCATCGCGACGTGACAAAGCTTTTTTTTTTCTTAACAAAGGAAAAAAGAAGGAAATAAATAAAAGCCAGTGTGAAAAACAAAAATCCTGTTTGGCTCGTTATCGAAATTCCAAATTCGGATTTCTATACGGCTTTATTATTCCGTTTATTATATATCGCGTCTAGCTCCACCGCCTCATCGTTATTTTCGATTGAAATTATGGTTTCCGCGAATGTTGAATGCAATAAAATAAAAATAATCTGCGAAACGAAAGCGAATTTGTGTATATATGTGTGTGTGTGTGTGCAGATATATACAATATTTGTGCGGCGCTCCAACCGATAACATACGATTTAATTTAGTATCCAAGATCTGTAAAAATTTATAGTCCCACTGCCGATAAAACTCAACTGAGAATACGCGTGTATATAATCTTTCGAGACGTAAAAACACAAGGCCCACGAGACACGTGCGTGCCGCACTTATCTCAAAACAATTTATTCGAAGAAAAATGAGGCACCATGTATATATATATATATATATATAGCGGACAATAAAACGATTGCAAGTGTTGTATATGTGTGAGCGCACAACATTGTAAAACAACGATTATTCATTTATTATTATCCACGCTATACCTTTTTTTCTCTCTCTCACACACACGCGTTCATATAAAGCCTTTTCAATAAAAACAACCTTCACATCGTTTTTCACGTGTGTGTGTATGTATATAATATGTACGTGTGTGTGTGTGTGGGAGCATCGCCTCTTTCTCTCTCATAATTACGAACGCTACTCAACTTTTCTATTAACCGACGTTCCGCGGTCTCACTCCTTCCGCTGTAATAAGCCGCTTTTTATCCACAAAATTGGGCCCCGCGGATAATTATTTCGACAAAATTGATGAATGACCCTCTTCGTTCTTCTCCTCCACACACACACACATATATATATACATATACGTATACACAAAAACCTTACCGCTACAAGGTTGTTGTTTTGTGCGGCAGGAGCAGCAGCAGCAGCAGCAACGTCGGCCTCTTCCGAAATGTCGTTTTCCAATTAAAAATCTGCCGGCTCACGCACAAAAAGAGGAGGATCCACACCGCGCGCAGGCGGCGGTGCGCCAAGAGAGCGAGAGAGAGAAAAAAAGCGAATCACGGAGGAAGAGGGCGAAAAAACGAGATTAGACAGGTGCTCGCCTACCGTGCGGCTGTAATATCCAAACTCACTCACATACACACACGTGTATATATATCGCGGCTCTAAACAACGAACTCTCACATACTTAACACACACACACGCAGTTTCTGCTTCGTCAACTGTAAATCGACGTAGAAAGATATAGAGAAAGAATCGCCGTGCGTATTATATACGTGTGCGGCGGGCCTCTTCCAAAGGTGTATATATACGAGAGAGGTTCTCTCGCAGGGTTCCGCGCGACGAATTGCCTTATACCGCTCGCACCTCGACGAAACGCGCGTGCGTCCATATATATATATATATATACACACGCATATACCAGCCGCACATTATGTATCCTATAATACACCTATGGATTTCTACGTCTGTGACGAATTTTCGTGAAATACCCGCGGATTCGTCGTCGTTCGTTGTCTATATACCCCCCTAATTCGCCGTAAAGTCTCGCTCTTTCACTCTCTCCCTTTTTATAGATATACACGTAGAGATTGTCTCTGCGCATACGGTCCTGTCGCGCGCGCGTTGATTCGTCACGCGCCGACGACGAGCGTCGCAGGCAGCTGCTGTTACTGGCAGCATCTTTGTACTGTATACCAGGCGAGGGATGATAAGGTGCGGCTATGGGCAATTACACCCGATCTCTACGTGTATATATACATAGGCAGCTGCACGGCTATACAGTTCCGAGATACATATCGGTCTTGCTATTTTTGACTTGGGTACCATATATATATATATAGACATGCGGGAGTATAATGGGGTACGCGTGCCCGGGACGAGAGATTAGAAGTCGCGGCCACGTGGTTTAATCCTGTTCCGCGTAAAGACGCTGCGCTACGTTAAGTTTCGGTATATATACGTGCGTTAGGGAGAGAGAGAGAGAGAGGGAGTATTATTCAAATTACGACGGGTAATCTGTTCACTGTGATGGCTTTATAGCCGCCAGCTGATTGGGGCTCGTTTTTTTTTTTAGCGAGATGTTATAGGGATGAGGGAGCGTACTAATGCGCATCTATTATAGAACGAGAGAGATATGTATATATATATACAAGCTTGGTGTGTTAATCTGACGCGATTAGGAGTATACTTTGTAATATGACGAAGGTGACATTTTTTTGTAATTCATATATAGAATCTTCTTAATGGGCGTGTAGATAAGCGACGTAATCAGCGTGCAAAATTGTAGAATTATGAGCGTATACGTTGTATCTTACTTGGTTTAGCAGACGCCTGAGGGGACATTAAGTGTTCATAAGTTATTAAATAATGTAAATCTTAATCTATTGTGTATAATTTCAACTTAATCGAGATTTAAACGAACCACACTTTACATAGTTTTTAGAACAATATTCGCTTGTTTAAACTACTTCAATAAATGCATTATGTATATAGAAATTATAGTAGCGAGTGTACTTCCAGAATGCAAATTCGCATTGAGATAAAAAATATCTCCTCTGTATATTGCGGTTGAAAGAGCATAAAAGATTGATGAGTACGAGCTAATGAAATATTTAAATGTCTAAAGTAAGAATGGATTTTCAAATATAATTACTGGGCGCGCTCGAACTAAAACAAACTACCGCATGGCGAAATGACGTAGGTACTGCAGCGTAGTGCGCTCGTTTTGTCTGAGTTTCGAATTATTAATTTTCGGCAAATATACGCGTGTATGAATAATATAAATACAGCAGTTACTAGCAACACTACGAACAATACGGATACGTATGTGCAAATCTCACGAAATCTGCAACAAGATTCGAAAAATAAATAGTTGGTTCTAAATCATTCCACCGAAAACACCTCATTATAAAATTTGGAAAAAATAAAAAGAAACTAAAAAAACGACAGCTTTCCCAATCTTCATTCCTAATTAGAAATGTTGTTTTTCACAATTTTTGGGTCGATTGTTGACCCTTTACCGTCTTGTTATGTTGATTTTAAGTTTTATTTTCTTTTTCCAAATTTTCATATTGAGTTATTTACGATGCAATTATTTAGAACTAAATTAGAGCAATTTTTAATCATTTAATAAAAAAAAATTCATTCTTCTCAATACTCTACAGCTAATCAGAAAAACCAAGTTTCGTATAAGTGTGCTTGAAAAAAATTTCTAAATCCATTTTTCGAGTTTCGATCTACGGTGTCTTAACAGTAAATCCGACTAATGAAGGGAAAAAAAACAAGTTACACCTAACAATGACGCAACAACGCTACCCACCTATACACACATATACACAACCGTAGTTCACGAACTGCTATATATATGTATATATCCCGTACGCTGCATTGTTACGCCGGCTAGATCGCGCGTGCACTCGGGGATATACAACAAAAAAAGCCACCTGCACTTGGACAATGATCTTCTATCGGTCGCAGTCCCAATTTCCTCCCTTTAGTCTACCTCCTCCTCTTCCTCGTCGTCTTCCGTTCCCTGCCCGCAACGTGCGCGCACGTACACCATACACACACACGCGCGTGCAATCGGATTTACGCAGTCGCGGACCGACCTTGTGTGTGTATATATGTATATATATATATATATACACAAACGTGGGCTAATTAATTAGCCGCTTAATTGACGCCACTACGAAGCGCGCACTGGCATCGTTAGCGCGTGCGGCAGCCCCATCAAATTGCCCGGGCGCCTGCGAGAGTTCGTTCGTATATAGTAGTAGTAGTAGTAGTAGTAGTGTCGTACTGTGCTCTCACTATATATATATACCAACATATATACACTGCGGCCTCCAGGGGAATTATTGATAAGTCGAGACGGACAATGCAGTGTCGTACCTTTTCGTGTCTCTCACCTGTCACGCACGCATGCGTGTACACACACACATACACAGATATATATGCTACTACACCTGTATAGGTGAGAAAGTTCATGGTGACGTGCGAAGGATTGCATTAGCGGTCGTGTATATCGCGCGGTGGTACCGTCGATCAGGCTTAAGAAGTTTCGACTTGTTCCTGATCTCTAATCTGCCGGGCGCGGCGCCGTTGCGGCAGTGTGGATAGAGTAAAGGATTTCTCGAGAGCTTGTGTGTGTGTGTGTATCGAGAAAATCGCGCATTCGCGTAAATGCAGCATAAATGCTTTGTGACCTCTGTTGTAAATGTTTGGTTGCTGTTGTGATGTGTAGCTGGTTGACGGTTGATGGTATTGTATAATTATAGTGTCAATGTTGGTTATGGGTGTTATGCTTCGTTGTAATGTAATAGCGCTCGTTTTTCACATTATCTCATTGTATATATTCTGGTATAAGCAGTAACATAAATTGTGTATGTAATTACGTGATAATAACACGTGTGTATCGAATTACCGCAGTATTTTTGTAAAGTTATTAATATATACTTAAGTCTCTTTAAATCAGTGGAAATTTCGATAACTCAAGTCGATTTTGAACAGATGAAAATCCATTTAAATTCGTTTAAGGATAAATATTTTAATGAATAGAAACATTTTCAATAAACCTAAGTACATATATACTGTGAACGCATGGTCACAGTCAATCATTGATATATGTATAAGTTATTATACGGTTAACCAATTTTCTCAGTGTTATTCAAGTACAGATACATGGTTATTTAGGGAAGTTACAGATATATATACACACTTAAAATTGATTTACACTCACTCGATTAAATTTATAATACACATGCACACTTACAGAGCCAAATTTCCACGATCCCTGTGTATAATTATCGAATAGAATTCGCGGCCAGTCACTTCGTTTATATATATATCACACGCGCTCTTGCATCGGCCACTTTCTCCCTGAAAGATTGATGGGATATCGATGATCGATACCTCGGTACTCGCGCGCTCGCTTTTCTCTCACTCTCCCATTGTTGTCTCACGCCGCTACAATGAGCAACGCGCTCTCGCGCGGCTTATAAAACCAATACTCTCGGAAGATTAACCGCGTGGCATTGTAATGCGCGTACAAACAAATGAGAGAGAAAGAATAAAAAAGAAAAGAAAGAGAGAGAGAGAGAGACAGCACGCGTCAGTCAGTCAGTCAGTCAACCATTCGAAGAAATGTAAATCAATCGAGACAAACACAAAACGTATTGCGAGCTGAGGCATTTCGTAATTGCGCGAGTATAGAGCGGTATATGATGATGGTGTGTTCCTTCCGTGGAGTGAATGAGATGTCCTGGGATGGAGAACATGATGGCCAATTGAATAGACAGTTATTGTATCTTTAATTGATATAATTGTGGCTCGGTTGGCCTTTAAAAGCTGACGCGTCCACAGGTGATGGTTTATCTTTTGATAAGAAATGGGGACAATAGATGAAATCGATTTAGAATTTCATTATATTTTGCTTAATTATATGATTCATATGCTTGAACAAGAATTAAGTTTATTATCAAGTAATAAATTATACTAAAGCTTAAGTAATAATTGCGTTCATTTTCAACTTTTATGAAAATTTAATTTAAATAACCATCATTTAACAACATTATCATTTGACCCATAATATAATATATAAAATTAACGTGAAGGTACGTATTTTCGGCACATGCTACATTTAATAAAAAATTTTTTTATCTACTTTTCGTATGAAATATAATTATTAATTCCAAGTTTCATTTGTTAAACACTTAATATAATACTTGTATCATTAAAGCTTTGTAATTCCCGAATTATCACCTATATCCATTCGTGACAAATAAATTTCGCTAGTCTTCCAAATTCAATAAATCAATTGACATTATAAATAATCGACATCAATCTAAAAAGTAAAATCAAAAGTATATACAACGATAAAAAACTTTTTCATACCTGATTTCTTGCGTTCACTCTTGAAATCGAGATATACATTCGCCAGTAAGTATATATACACGGAATCGATCTTACCTCTTCTTCCCTGCGGTATAATAAAAAAAATAACCATCTCGAAGCTTAATCACAGTTGCCCCACTCGCCGATTATACATTTCCATACAAACACTCGTGCATATATGCGTACACGCACACACAAACATATATATATACATATACAACGTCAGGTCGACGCATCATAGCGGAATCACGCAGTAGGTATATAAGGGAACGCGGAGCGCGCGCTGCTTCAGCGCAGTTACGAGTGCTCGCACTGGCCTAATTGGACGTTAACGAGGCCCAATCATCGCCGGCTTCAAAGAGTCACACGCGCGCTCGCGCATCCATAATACATAACCCTGCATGCGCGCGCGTGATTCCCCACGTCTCCATCTCTCTCTCTCTTTCTGGTACACAACCGTATGCTTATATACATATATATACCTTCGCAGAAAACCGCGTGTACACGCGCGGATACAAGCCTGATAGGTATATTGAGCGAAAGGTGCGAACGAAAAATTAAAGAGCACGTATATGCATATATAACGATCGGTTGCGTTTCGGAAATGCATATATATACGCGCGGTGTATGCGTGTATGTATATATATATGTGCGGATCTTCACATGATGTATACGTGCCGTCCTTGCCGAGAGGCTTATATACTTCGGATTCCGCGAATGTATAACTGTGCGGATGGACATGCGTGTGTGTATGTGTGTATATATATATATATATTGGTTCGATCCTCGACGTATGTGCAATATATATAACAGAGTTGTACAGCGCAGTCTGGGAGATACGCGGTTAAGGTTATATAATATATATATATGTGTGTGTGTCTGCACGTACGAAACTAGAACTCATCATGCGGCTGGGCCATTGTGCGCTCTGAGCGCGCGCAGTAATTATAAAGTTTCTTGTGGGGATAGAGACTGTGCAGAGATACAGAGAGATTTTACCTTCCCCCTCCTCCTCTCTCTCTCTCTCTCTCTCTCTCTTACCCGCAAAGAGCATCGGGAAATCGCGACGTGCGGTCGACTCTCTCTCTCCTTCCTTCCCCTAACCCCTTTCATCCTCGTTTATACTCGTGTGCAGCGAGCTGGAGAACGCGCGCGGCAAGATGTTCCGAAAGGTGCGTGTGCTGTACGCGTGCATACCGCGTTTATACAGACAGACGGTTTTAGCGTATTTTTGGTAATATATATATATACATTAAATTTGGAAAATTAAAATAAATGGTATCGGGTTTATTATTATACAACGTAATTTTTTTGTTTGCTTTTAAGTGTAATTTCAATTGGATTTTGTAAATTTAAATATTCATATTTCATTGAGATTTCCGTGAAATTACAATTTATCGGGTATAATCTGATGAAAACAAACATGAAATTATAAAACAGTAAATGTACATAAATGGTGAAATATTGATCCAAGAAAGATTTTCTTTTGTATAATATTTAAAATGAACTTGTTGTTTTATTCATATTCATGTTAAACTTTTTAACTTTTTCTAAAAACAAATTCATTATTGCTCTGTGCACTATATAGAATCAGACCATTCGCATCAGAATAACACAATTCCAACGTACAAATAAACACCTATCGTATATATTATCAACGTCACAATATCACACTACAAGTATAAAAAAAGGTTTTTTTTTCTTATTTTTCCTAACCACACTATACACGCATCGCATCATATTAATATCACTTGTTATACAAACACCGCTATACCAATGAACCACAGTCCCTTATCTATCTATCTCTATATATATATATACACACACCATGACGCGTGGCATTATTTTCCTAATTTCACGAAAACCATCGGCAAGCCATCAATTCTTTATCAGCCCTCACGTCACGAATCGCCCCATATACTCAGCTAAACCTAGTATATACTCACACCTACACGCACGCACACATAGACACTTCGCCCACTATGTATATTAGACAGGCGTATATAAAGGCGCGAACGTGTTTGCTTTGTTAACGTTTGCGCTGGGCTTCAAGGATCCAACAGAATCCATTATTTCGCCCTGTGCGAGCGCGCTCCGCAACTTGACCGTTGAACGCCACATCGTTGCACGTTTCTGTGTATATATACACTTATATACACATACGCACATACACGTGAACACAGTGTAGGTAATCGCGCAACTTGAATATTCTCGTCGAAATCACTGCTGTAATACTCGTCCGAGCGAGTTTCGTTTATAGATGTGTGTAGGAGAAGAAGGGATGTATAGAAACCAGTGGTAACAAGAGAGAGGGCGAGAGGGTATAAAGCTCGCAGACTAGACTCTATAGTCTCTCTCTGTGGGTGTATGCAAGCAGCAGCAGCAGCAGCACGATATCGTAACGCGTATATACGCGCGCTTCGTCTACCTCTCGGTTTTCGCCCTCTTTACTGTGAGCTTTTAGAGCCCTTTGGTAATGCGCGCGGTTTGATACATATACACATACATACACGTGTATACTAGCGTGCGCTAAGGTGCTTTTGCAAAGGCATTTCGTATAACCTTTTCGGTGAGGGATGCTTGATTTGATTGAGCAAGTGCCATAGCCAGGCGTCGTATATTATATATAGTGTAAGAACGAGGGAAAAAGATTTGGCATATATATATAACACGCTCGCGACGACTAAATATATATAGTAATTGACGAGAGTGTGCGTTATAGAATTCTGGCTTTCGCCGTTTTCTCTCGTGGATTTCTATACGGTGTTTCAAATATTTTATAAATATATATATATACATGCTTACATATACAAGTGCGCAGGTGCAACTAGTATATGTAGGTGTAGCAGTGTGCGTTGATGAAAAGGACGAATATATTTGTGTCTACACGATAATGTTTGCACAGATCACGAGGTAAAATGACAAGCAACTGAAAATAACTCGAAATTTCTAGATAGCACTACGGCATTTCGCAATTCTCTTCTATTCTCTTTATTCTGTAGAATTTCTTCAAAGAACTCGCAGCGCACTTGTTTTCGTTATTCTATCGAGAAAAACGGTATACCCTAATTCTTTCCGTCATGACTTTGCTCTAATTTTATAATGGATTAACTCTTATACACCTAGGCATCATATTAAGTAGCCGCTTCTTATATACAGTTTACGAACAGTTTTTTAATTACTTTAAACTTGAGAATTTATCTCTGGAATCCAGGTTAAATCACATCCTCCATAAAAGTAGCATTATATATACGAAGAAACCAGGCATTCCGTGTGTGTGTGTATATATACACCCACACATCTGAGAATTTCATACAAGCAATACAAAAAGACCGACGAATTTCACTAGAAATTGTTGCAGTATACGCAACAATCGCGAACGTCTTTATCGATAATTGCAATCGCGTGTATATATTATATACGCGCGTATATAATACAGCGTTAGAACAATTTTCCATAACGGACTTGTATATGGTCTTTATACTACATACGTATATATAT